>CM040430.1:66904067-67271567 GCA_022702705.1 Papilionanthe hookeriana x Papilionanthe teres | reverse complement strand
TAAAACTACCCACGTGGTAAGCTCTAAATAACATCGCCAATATAACCGCAAAAAGTCCCAGGTAACACAATGAATAACACTTAGAATAACGTTAAAAATAACACCCGCGGTAGTCCCTAATCAACCAAAGAAAAACAGCATCTATAACACAATGAATAACAGCTAGAATAACTCCCGCGGTAAGTCCCAATACACCCAAAGAAACGCCCAACCTCACAACCATAACACCACTAATAACTCCCGCGGTAAGTCCCTATACACCAAAAGCAGCGTCTGAACTAAAAACCACGACTATCATGAAGAATAACACCAAGAATAACTCTCACTGAAAGTACCAATACCCCAAAGACAAAAACAACCAAAATCATCCCAACATCCGACCTGGCTTTGGTATACATCAAATATAAGGGAGATTCAGAGAGACCCCATGCAACAGAAGGCTTAAAAAATTACATGGGGATCTAATACAGATAGTGGAATCCTTTTGACTACCCTCCTTAGCAAACCAATTGGCTGGTTCGTTGCCTTCTCTTAGGATATGACTCCAAATGACTTGAGTGGATGTAGATATCTGTTGAACTTCATATGAATGTATTAGGAATGCTGAAGTGTTGCTATTCTTAAACCCCAGTAAGCAGCAACATCCTCAGTATGGACAGCATCCATGGTGTAGACAGGGGCCCTAAAGAACCAAAGACAGGAACCGTTATGATCCCTACACAATCCATCAATGCCAGCAGCAGAAGTACTAAAGCTACTATCATTGTTAATTTTAAACCATGATGAAATTGGTCTCCTCCAAAGAATTAATTGAATTGCTTTGTTGCTAGTAGATGTAGCCTGTAATGGTGGGAGGAAAAGTCTCTGCACGCTTTCTATATATGCAATACAGTTATTGCCAATGGTTTGGGCTGTTGGTATTGTGCTGTCATGAATGATACTATTCCTGACCATCCAAAGAAACCAAGTAATGACAAGTGGAATATATTGATCTTTATGAGTAGCCCAATCCTCCCAGCCTTGTTCAACTGTACTCCTGTGAAAAATTTTTGACTCACCTATCAACAAGTGTAAAACCTTTCTCCATACCACTTTGGCCATGGAACAGGCTACAAACAGGTGATCAATAGACTCCTCCTCCTGATGGCACAGTTGACATCTGGAAGGACCTCTAATCCCTTTTAGTTTAAGGATATCATCTGTGGGAAGTAACTTTCTTAACATTTTCCAGCAGAAGAAAGACATATAAGGAGTCATTGCTTTATGCCATATGTGTTTGGCCCAGCTTGTTGTAGGCCGAGTGAAGGAGTACCGGTAAATCAGCTTGTTGAGTGACTGAGAGTCAGAGTTCTTAGTGATCAGTATATCCTTTCTAGTTGGGACAATGGGGATTGCAATGATCTTCTTCAGAGTATCAGGATTTACAAGGGTACTGAGTTTAGAGACATTCCACTGTTGATCCTTTCAACATTTAGAGACTAAGGAGATTGCTGAGGATTTGTGGTTATTTGGGTCCTCAAGTGTACCATCAAGCAGGCAATTATTAAGCCAAAAATTTATTTGGTCTTCCCCCACTTTCCAGATAAATAAATTCCTTATGTGCTCTTACTTTTAACAGTCTTTTCCATTTCTTTGAATCACTAAGTTTAGCATAAGCCTTGGTAGAGTGATTATCTCTGCAATATTTCCAATGCATAAAGTGAGCCCGTAGAGAGATATTTTTCCTGAATCTAATCCATTGCTTACAGTGGAAGACAAAGCTCATAGCTGGAAATTTTTGACCCAGGCCTTTAGTGTCCACTGGTTTGCATAATTTGTCTCAATTTGTCTAATGCACATGCTTGTGCTGCCCTTCCTACATGAATTTGTTGAAAATCATCTCAAGCATCTTTTGGGTACTCCCCTTCAATCTGATCATTTGTAGGAGATAAAGGTGGAATGAGGTAAAAATATTCTTAAGAGGGGTAATTCTACCCCCATTGATAAGGAGCTAGTCCAGCAATTAACTTTGGAAGTCACCTTCTCCACCACTTCATCTTAGTGTCTGTTTTTTCCTACCTTTGATAAGAGGGATATCCAGATATTTGAGAGGAGAGTCAGCATCTTTAAAAACAATTAATTCTTTAATCTAGTTCCTGCAATGACAGCCCATTTTGGTGCTTGTGATGAATTGGCATTTGATTTTATTGAAGGTTATTTCAGAGACTTCCTGAAAACTGTTACGTATATTCATCATGTGCTTGAGGGCCTGCTTGCTGTCATTGGAGAAAAGGATCACATCTTCTGCATACGCCAGTCTCTCTTCTAATAACCACTGTTTATGAAGAGGATTACCTTGAAAGTTATGTTGAGTTTCCCAAGAATTTTTAACAACATTCAAGAAACCAAAGTGCTCAGCCCAAACATTCAGGTACATAAAAGGTGATTTTCTGCATGGTGAAAGGATGAAGAAATTGAGCAGAAGGGGAGAATGATCTGATCCTTCCATAGGCAAATGTTTAACAGCTGAGTAGGTAAACAAGTCTAACCAATGTCGGTTTTCTAGCATTCTGTCCAATCTTTCCCAAAGTTTCCCTCTTTTCCAAGTAAATGAGAACCTTCAAAATCCAAATAAAAAATGTTGGCAGTTTGGATATTTTTAGTGAAAGTGAGCGTGATGTTGAGATTGGGGTTCCTTTTCACTAGGATTTGTAGTGCAATTGAAATCCCCACCAGCAATCCAACAACCACCAATATTTTGACTAGTGCTGTGGACATTATGCCACAATCTGTTCTATTTTCCTGCTTGTAGCCGCCTAAGATGAAAGTGGCATAGCCATAAATCTACTCCAAATCAAATTTCATACGAAGGAATTGAGAGTGGTCAATCAGGATAGTGGGAGCATTTATTTTCTACAAAATATCCAGATTTTGTTTGTGCAATCGGCAAAAAAATTGTAGCAAGAGAACTTTTTAATAATTCTTTGACATTATGCCACAATCTGTTCTATTTTCCTGCTTGTAGCCGCCTAAGATGAAAGTGGCATAGCAATAAATCTACTCCAAATCAAATTTCATACGAAAGAGTTGAGAGTGGTCAATTAGGATAGTGGGAGCATTTATTTTCTACAAAATATCCAGATTTTGTTTGTGCAATTGGCAAAAAAATTGTAGCAAGAGAACTTTTTAATAATTCTTTGATAATTAGTCTGAACCATAGGTTCTAAGAGAGTGATTACCCATAACTTATACACCCAGTTAAGATTGACAAGCCTATTAATGGAGCTAGGGCTGGCCACTCCCCTAATTTTCCAACATAGGATGCTAATCATGACGATGAGCTTTCCCAGCTCTAGTAAGCCTAGAGAGAGAGCCACTGTGACAATAATATTATCTTTAGCTAGATGCCTGAGCCCAAGTGGCCCTTTCTTTTCCTTCTGATTTTTTGTGTGGTCTACTCATCAAGTTCCGGTTCACTTCTTGTAATGCCTCCTGGACTTGTTCAAGAACTGTTTGAGTAGATTCAAGTGTTTCTGGGTATTCCACAAGCACTGGAAGAAAGTCGAGAGGGTGCAATGAGTGGTTAATAGGATTGGGAGGAGGGGATTGAGGTTCCCTATTAGTTGAATTCTCCAATTCAATCAATGAAATCACCTCAGTTGAACCATCCATGCCACCTCCAGGAAATAAAATGTCATGGGCCTGATTGTCTCCTACATCTAACAAGTGATTAGAAGTTTCCGATGTGGGGTTTTGGGCCGGTTTATCCATAGCCTCTTGATCTTCCAGTACTGGTTCAACATTGGTTAGAGGGGAGTCCCTATTGGCTTGTGGTTGAGCAGCTTCAGCTTTAATAACCTGAACTTCAACAGATTGTGTAGGGGGATCATCAAAGTGAACTGGGGGGATAATTTTGAGTTTAGGATGTACTCTAAAGCATTTATCTAGTGTGTGACCAAACATTCTACAAGCTCCACAGTAGTAAGGCCTTTGCTCCATCACCATAGGCTGCTAATAACCATTGTGAGCAGTTCTAATATATATTTCCTCTACATTAGGTAGGGTAATTATCCCTTTCAACCAGTACTCTAGCAGTTGAGGATCTTGTGAGATTGAAAGTAGAAACATCAACTTCATTGGTCTACCTAAGATGGCCCCAAGTGAGAAGAGGATTTAATGATTGAAGGTGGAGTTTGAGACCGGGGAACTTAAAGTAAATGGGGACAATTGGTGGCTCTTGACTAGGATCAAAGTAAGGAGACCACTTAAGCAATTTCATATATTTCCCTTCAATCTTGATGTATTCTTTGGAAAAGATATTGGCATAATCCTCTTCTTTGGTTAGATGAAGCATAACATGCCTTCCATCAAAGTCTCCCATCTTCCAATCTCCTACCAGGTTTAGGTCTTCAATGCATTTCCTGATGAGCTCCATTTAAGGGTGTTTAAGTTGAAACTTACCCACAAGGGTAAACTTATAGTTCCACCAACAGGGATGATTCAGCTTTAGAAATAAATAAGGCATGTTTGCCCCCTTATTGCCACCCTTCTTAATAAAACAACAGTTGCCTTTACCTTCCAAAGTATCATGGTAATGCAGTGGGAACACTAGTTTGTCAGAGTTAATAGGATATTCAGATTGACCGAGCACCTCAGCATAGGAAACCTTCTTTTGAGCATTAACACCAACAGCATGAATATTAAAAGTGGTGTTAATAGGTAGCTCGGGGGCGGGAGTTAAGGGAGAATCCATTATAACCAATGAAATAGTAAAAACGCCACGAAACTACGAAAATATTACCAGCAATAACACTAAAGAGACTCGAATAAGGCCGCGATAACTCCTTAAAGTGTAGTGTTATGGACCAGTGGAGAGTCGTAAAAAAAACTCCACCAATACAACCGAGAAGAAACCACGACAATACGGGATACAACCCGATATAACACCAGGCAAAAACACGGGAACATGAGCAAAAGGCGGGATTCCACGTTCAATAACACCACAAAAACCATGAAAATGGTACTAATCGTCGGAAATCGCTCGAGAATTGCCATTGAGTCAACTTGACGCCTTCATCTTTTATATATATTAGGGTAGCCCATGGGCAATTTTATTAATTCTTAAAAAAGGGGTATAGAAAGAAGATGAGAGGGTCCCACTACAAAACCAACATACATAAAAAAAACACACTCATAGGGTCTCTTCATGTGTTATACAAGTCACTCATAAAATGACCTCCAAACTTTGTTACATGTATACCAAGAATTCAAAGAAATACTCCAAAAACATAGTCCAAAAAAAATAGTTTTCAAATGTAGCTGTCAGCATCCTCCAAGTTTTTGATCCCTGCATATGTTCCCTTCATTAATCCTCACAGAAAATAGAAGTCGGCAGCAGAAATCCAAGCAAACCAAACAACACTCGCCAATAAAAAAGCTTTTGTTCCCTGAAAGTAGCCCAATAAGTTTCAGAATGAACCAAGCAGCAAAAGACCTGGTCTGACAGTTTATGATCAAAACTGCCTGTGAAAAAATCCAAAAAAAAAAACAGAAGCAACCAGAAAAAAAAGAATAGTATTATCTAAATAGCTAGAAAACCCCACTAAATAAAAAATAGCACAACATCCAATCTGGTTAAAGCAAATGGCACTCTCACAGTGGCTATTCACCTGTGGCTCTATAAACATGCCATGACACATGAAATAAAACCGAAGACAGGAGAGATGGGAGCAGTGTGTGCTCCGTCTTTATAAAGCAAGCCAAAGAAAACTGATTGACAACAACAGAAAGAAATCAACACGATAACTTTTAAACCCCCTTCAACAGCAAAAATCCTATCCATGTAAAATATTAAGATCCTTATTCTCAGGGCCCCCAAACCCATTTAATTCATGCATATGTGTTTGTGTGAGTAATCAAATAGAGGCAAACAGAGGCAGGAGACGGGAATTTATGCTCTATCTGTGCATAGCAAAACAGGAAGGGAGACGTTGAAGCAACATTAAAAACAATACAGGTAAACGAAAACCAACAACAGTAAAATAGACTAGAAGTTCCTCATTATGAGCCTCCTCATATTGAATCCAGCTTATCCTTCTATAAGATATAATTATACCATCAAAGAATGAAGAAAAATGTGCACAAAATTGATTTAAAATTTCGTCCCATCAAATTTTAATTCAAAGTCTAATGTAACTTCTTCGATAAGGCATATCAAGCAAATCTACAGCAGCAAATTTCTTCAAATTACCAAAAGGCGCTTTACCAACTTGTATCTCAGCCCTAGTGACACCCTACCTAGCCAGCATATTTGCTGGTCTATTTGCCTCTCTATAAACTGCTTTCCATGATACATTCAGATTTAGAGCAAGTTATATATATGTATATGTATATATATATACATATATATATATGTGTGTATATATATGTATATATGTATATATATATGTATATATGTATATATATATGTATATATGTATATATATATGTATATATGTATATATATATATATATATATGTATATATATATATATATGTATATATATGTGTGTGTGTACATACTCATACAGTAACAAGATAGCTTCTTCTTAAATTGTGGGTTAGTGTTAAATCCTGGAGGATAAGAAGGTCTATAGTTGGTACTATCCTGGTTAATTCAATTTCATAAAGGATTTGCTTGATTATTTCTCCATTGTGGGTTTTCGCCATTAGAATTTTTATTCCAATTAAAGCTAGAATAATTCTTCTAACATGGGTTATAAAAATTAGAATAAGGGTTGTTAGGTCTGTTGTTAATTATATTTTGGGTTTCAAATGGTGAAGTATTAGAATCAACTATTTGTCAAAATGAATTTTTCTCAATTAATGGAAGTATTTGAGGTTAGTTCATTCCAAATTGATCTAACATCCTAGATATGACTAGAACCTGAGAAGTTAGAATTGAAAGCATATCTGTATCGTACACTAGCTATCTTTCTAGTGTTTACTCTTTCAACTGAACATTGAATGTTGTCGGTGGTCATTTTCTCAATCATAGAATAAGCCTCATCAAATGGCTTTGACATGAGCGAACACCAGCGACAACATCAATAATAGTTCTAAGAGATCCAACTAAACCATTATAAAAAGTCAGAATAATCGGTCAATCGGACAGTGCATGATGTGGATATTTCATAAGAAATTTCTTAAATTGCTCACAAGCCTTATAAATCGACTCACCTTCTAACTGATAAAATGATGTAATATTATTCCTAAGTTTAACATTTTTTAAATGCGGTAAATATTCAGCTAGAAATTTTTGGGCTAAGCCACCCTATGTCCTAATTGATCCAGGTGCTAATGAGTTAAACCACATTTTATATTTATCCCTCAATAAAAATGGAAAAGAACCTAAATCTAACTGCGTCGTTTTACACGTCATTATAGCAAAATGTAGCACAAAGTTCTAAAAAATATGCTAAGTGTAAATTTGGATCCACAGACGGCATTCCTTCAAATTGGTCATTCTACACCATTTGGATGATAACATGTTCAAGTTCAAATGTATTAGCTTCTATAACAAGAGTTTCAATACTTAAATGAATTTCATCAGCCGTACGATTAGCGTAATCTCTTAATGGTCTATGCGCGTTATGATGACAATTAATTGGTATTTGATTATCTAAATTGATTTATTGATTGTTCGTCATTTTCTCTCCAAGTTGGTGAAGTTTTTTCTGTTTTCTAATTTTCTTAATAGTTCTCTCTAGTTATGAATTGTGGGGTTCAAGTCATGTAGGTCCCACAATACTCATTCACTAACAAAAGATAAGTTTTCACATAAACACACAAAACAAACACAAAAATAATTTTTAGTATTCTTTTTTCAAACAAACAAACTATTGCAAACAAAAATATAATGCTAAAAATTAAAATTTTCTCAAATCTAAGTCCTAAAGGTTCTACTAAAATTCTCCTACGTTAATCACTCCATCGCTTTCCCCTCAACTGCGCCAAAAGAACTTGATGCGGCCTTAACTTAATTGCAAGTTTACTTCACACTCTAGGGCTTAACGTAAGCACACATATCACTTTTGTAAATATGGACTTTTGAGTCCAAGTTGTCGAACCCACAGGGAAAATGAGGTAATCAAGTTTAGAAAAGTCTTAATTTACTATATTCGTTCTTAGCTTGGAAACCGAATTGGTTTAAAGTTATGCTAATAAGTTCTAATTAATTTAAAACTACTCTTAAAGGGTTACTCCTACCTTTATTTTTCTCTATTTGACTTGGTGAAAATCAAGTGATAAAGCTACCTTCTCTTGCAGTGATGTAAATGGAATATGAGATATAACAAGAATGAAAATAGTGAATTAGGCTAGTGATAAATAGGAGTAGTTATCTTCTTTACCCTTTTCTAAGTGCATAAAGATGCTTGATTAAGCTGGTTTTAATTTCATAAACTCCAATTTAAACCCAACATATATAATTTTCCTAAAATTTGTATCTCCCTATAGTTTATTTGCACTATACTCTATGTATCAATGTGAATAACATAATTGTTCTTCCATAGCTCTCTCGAGTCATTAAGATCACAACAAATTTTAACTAGTCACTTGAACAAAATGAAAAGTAAATGGACACTTGAAGAATACTCATCACATTATGGTTTTAAAAATAATTTTAAAAGCATTCTTTCATTCCTACAATTCCTACTTAATTATCACAAGAAAAAGGTAAAAAGAATTATAAAGCATGGAGAAAACACCACAAAACAACTTTGACACCAAGTAAATCCACTAGAATTGTGTTTACAAAAAATACAATACAAAAGAATACACAATACTTAGCCTTTTCTCTTAACAAAGTGCTAGAAATGCCTACCCAAAGGATCTCCCAATCCTTACTGCAGTGCTGAATGTCTTCCCTCCAATACAACTCACAAATCCCAACAAACTCTCTACGTAAACTAACCTGAATCATCCTCCAAAACTCCCCAAATTCCTCTCTTACATCTGGAAAATAACTCCCTACGTATTTGGGAAAACTGCTGAAAACTGTCCAGCAATTGCTGGTGCCAAGACGACACTGGGTTGGCTCCTAGGCGCTAGCCTCTTTGTTTACGATTCTGGACATGGGCGACTAGACGCCCAAGAAGGCGGCACCAAGGCGATTGGTAGGAGCGCCTACGCGCCCAACGCCTGGAGCCTAGACGCCAGTCTCTTGAGTCACATTTTGCTTTACGTCACCTCCGCTTCGCTCCATTTCTTCTCGACTTCGTTCCACTTACCTGTAAGAAAAATATAAAAATATCATTCTTTAAAGTGAAATTCCATCCATAAAAAAATTACAATACATAAAAGAAATTAAGCATACTTTTCTGCACATCAATTGTCCAGTGAGAAGTTGTCATCCAGTCTTACTGTTATTATATTGAAACAAGCAACATCAAAGGCAATTGTGCAATGGTTGTCAGCAATGAGTTGTTTAACATGGAGTAGATGATGGGAAAGATTAGGAACAACTAATAGTTGTTGTAGGCAAAGCTCACTGGCTGGAGTGGGTAGAAGACCTTGTTCGATTTATGTAGTAATGTATGACCATTTCTAATTGAGATATGCTGATTGCCAGTGTAGTTTGTTGAATTGTGGAGTTCCTTTATGCCAGAGGGCATGTGAGAAGGTGGTCCAGAATCAAGAATCCAAGGATTGTTGGGAATGGATGCTATTTTGTGCTATCTAGCAGGCATGCCTGAGGTTTTGTAGTCGGATCCAGTATGGGTGTGCTTTGATTTGTGCCAACATTGAGCTGCCTGAGGTTTGGTCTTGGATCCAGTATGGGTGAGGTCTGATTTGTGCCAACACTGAGCCGCTGAACGGCCTTATTTGCAGTAAATCTGGCAGATGGAAATGAGCGTGTTCTTGTCCTGCCTCTGGTGGTTGCAAGTTCTGTTGTATGAGTGGATGGTTGCTGTAGCTGAAATTCATTGACAGCTTCAACAATAACATTTGTGTTGTGAGATATGCTTCCTGGTATAGAAATAAACGCAAAAAAACAAGAAAAACACAACGATTACGTGGTTCGATCCAACTTGATCTACGTCCACGGGAGGGAATCAATCAGATAGTTCACTAAGGCAAAAGAAATGGAGAATACATAGCTTATACATAGAGATGAGCCATCATCTTCCTTCTATAGCTTCCCTCTCAAGCAACACCTTGATACAAGGCCTCAAGATGCTCTCCTCCTCTCTAGCTATTATCTCTTTCTCTGTGGTAGCTTAGGACCTCTTCCCTTGCCCTTGAGCCTCACACTCTCATCTATTTATAATAGATAAGGCATACATATTAGAAGCTTAATTACAAAAATGCCCTTTTACCTTAGTCCGGTAATTGGTGGTCAAAATAACAATTTGTTATTTCACTGCATAGAAGGGAATGGAAATCACCCAGGTTGATGGGATGTGATTAAGGGTGTAAAGATTGAGTCTTATGGAGGTAGGGGTGTGACAGAGGCTGGTATTCCATCAAGTTTGTTTGTAATAATAGATAGATATTGTGTCGTTGTGTGTCTAGCTATGTGAAGATTACGAACCTCGTTTATTAACTAGATCAGCAAGGATCTATTTGTGGATTGCAGCCGAAGATTAAGAGTCATTCAGATTTCTGAACATGTTTTAAGAGGAAGTGCATATGGCAGGAGAGAAGGAGAGATAACTGCATATATCATTGCAGAGAAATTTTGATCAATTAAATATCAGAGAAGATAGGCTGGAATGAGATTAATGATTCCTTGGTCTGAAGTGATATGCCTTGATGGCATTGTTGTGGTTTCATCTAGGTACCCTTCAAAACCATTTGCCTTGAAGAGTTTGATGAATTGTAAGAACCAGATCTTGGTATTTTTCTGGTGTAAGCTGAGAGGAGTATATTTGAGATTGCTCATAAGAAATTTTGAATTGGGGATTGGTATGGATTTCGTTTCGAGAAGGCATGCATTCAAGAGCTGTGTTAATGTTGTTTGCAGATGTTACAGTTAAATCCATTGTGTAGATGATGAGAGCTTAAGTTACCAAATGAACTGATGTTCTGATACCATCATAAACTCAGGCAGAACAGATAAATGAGAAAAGGGAAACAGAATGAAGTTTTTGAAAATTAGTCTAAAATGCTGAATGGTAGAATCTATCTAATTATCCTGTATGATACATCTGCTCTTATCAAGATATTTTTGATTAGTACTGTGCCGTTAGTGTTATTATGGTGTTTTTTTCTGAATTAAATCTGATTCTGTGTGGGAAGCTTGTCTTGCCGTTGGAGTTTGCTGGAGAACAATTTCTCCAGATTCTTTTACTGTTACCAGTGATCAATGCCATGCCGTTAGTCTCATGAAAGAGAATCTCCGCACTGTGGTTCAGTATTATGCTGTTGCTTTTGGGTAAATGTCATTTCAGTTTAGCATCGTTGTTTTAAATCACATAAATAAAAATATTATTTTACAATTTAAATTTATGAATTACTTTTATTGGTATTCATATTGATAAAGGTGCACGATATTACTTCCGTCTATCTTATATGACTGTTATCTTCAAACCCTTCCAGGTCATCATCCTGACCTTCATCTGGTTGGCTGGAACGTGGTGAAAATAGAGATATGGACTCATTCCGTTGGTAACAAATTGCTAATTTACTTTTTTTTTTTATGTAGATTTTATTTTTTGTCATGGTTTAAGGACATTAACATCCGACTTTGTTTCATAGAAGTTAAATTTTTATCTTCCACCTATCCTCTTATGTTGAAGGGTCCTAAGCTCTCCTGACCCTCCTGAATGAGTTTTGATAAAACTCCATGATAGCATTTGTTAAACTTCTTACTCATTTTTAAACTTAATTGTATACTAAATGCTCATTTGGTTGCCAGTATATAAAAAATATGTTTTGAAAATAATGATTTTGTTTGTCAATTAATTCAAATGTGAACGATATTATCTCTTTCGAAGGAGATTCAAAATCAATGTTCTCATTGGTTTTTTAAAATATTTTTCTTAGCCTGAAACACCCAAATGACCCCCCAACTACGCTTTAGTCTAGTGGTTGCGGATTGAAAGAAAGGTTCACTTTTATGTCTACTTGTCCAGAAATTCAATTGTTTTTATATTAGTCAAGAAATTCTTTGATTTCTTCCGATGCATATAATTTCTTTTATTTCTACTTGGAACCAAAATATGAGCTATATACGAAAGACGAGACCGATATAACCTTTTATTTCTTGCACTGCTCTTAATGCCTGAGAGCAGATCTGTTATCTCTATTTCTAATCAGCTTGTTTTAGCTAGTGCTACTGTTAAAATTTCTCATAATCTTGTATGCAGGAGGTTTGACCGAAAATGATTTCATTCTTGCTGCGAAGATTAATTCGCTCAAACTGGACCATCTTCTTAGAAAGAAAAGTGCTTCTTAAGCAGTCTAATACCTCCTGAAGCTTGAACCGTAAGTAGTGACAGGTATTATGCGCTGGTAGGATCATGAAACCTCATGTCTCCTATGAATTTTATATTTTAGTACTCAATATTTTGCCAATAATATACACTGCGGCTTCAGTTTTTTCTCGATAGTGATAGACTAGATTCTCATACTATAAAATTAACTTGTTTTAAATCATTTTATCGCAATTGTTAATATAGAATTTCAATGGGGAATACCATATTAATATGCAAGATTCTAGTTGTGTAGTGATTCAAATAAAATTAAATGGAGGTTGAATGGTAATGATATAATAAATATCAAATTTATCTATTTATTATATTAATATCATTCGTGATGCATGCATGTGACAAAATAAAAAAATATATTTTATAAAGGATAGAATAGAAATATGAATGTTTCATTTAATTTTAAATTAACATTCCTATTTTAAAAGAGAAATTAAGCTTTTATGTCCCATATTGCCTCATTTTGATTTAATATTCCGCTTATATTTTAATTGAAGTATATTCTTGAAAGATAAAAAAAAATAAAAATTAGCAACAAAATGTAAAAAAAATTCTCTTGAAAGTTTATTTTTGACAAAATTACTCAAAACATTTTAATAATATCCTTGCCTCCCCGATTTCATTCCAATGCATTCTCTTAGAATCCTTGTTGATATTTCCACATATTCGCTGTGTGATTTCCTCTTGCAGCAAGTAATAAGACCTCGATGGTGTACTTGAATTACGAAGTATTATTGACAAACTTTGGCATCAATGGGTGAGTATTTATAATGTGCTGATGATGTTGTGACCATGTGATTAAAGTGATTTCTTTATTGATTTATATGATATATTGGTTTTGTGAAGTAATATATCTGTAAAAATTGAAATTAAGATTTTCTGATAGTAATATGAAAGCAGTTCTACGTCGAGGGTGAAAGGTACAGGTTTAAATCATTTTCAATAAACAACCAAAAGTTGTTCCAACTTCCAAATTTTGTTCCTCAACATTCGAATTAATTCAAACATTTTTAATATGACTCAAATATTATTTGAATCATATTTGAGCCTGACTTAAATGTCGATTGAGCCTCATTAGATTATTATCACTGTCCATGCGGAAATGTTCAAAAGGTTGAACAATGTTTGACCTCTGTTCAAATTAATAAGTTGCTCATACTTATTGACGTAGGACATTTTCGTATTGCCTTTCTAAATTAATCAATCAAGCATTGATAGTCGTGTTTTGTATGAGAAAGAATGACAAGAAGTTAACTAATTTTGTTGGATGATTATTTGTAAACATAACAAAAGAATTGACGGTTCCAAGTAGTTCTACTCTCAAAGATCTCATAGTGTTTCTATTCATATTTTTTTAGTATTATAATAATTAATTCTCTGTGAAGTTAAAGTATAACTCATGACAACAATCTATTTTAGTGGGGTTTAACTCATGACAACAATCTATTTTATTGGAATATAACTTACGACATTAATTCCTCCAATAAACCTTATTAGTTTGTATGATCTTGCATTTTTCTTTAGTTAGATTTCAATTTTGATTTAGCACCACTTTCCTATTTATGTGTCAATATGGAGAAGAGGGGTTCCACGACAGTGTAGCCAAGACAAAGCATGCATTCCTTAATGGATAAGTGTAGATGATTGTAATTGAGTCCAACAATGATAAATGATTTAGTGTGCAGCAATGTAAGATTAAAAAGGGCGTTGAAGATAAACATTATGAAGATGGTTATGGATTCATCTGTGTTTCGTCACTAATGCAGCTATTAGAGATGACAAATTTTGGTTCTAATGTAGTTGAATTTTTTTTTGGTTAGGTACCTCTATTAGAGATGATAAATTTGGGTTCTAATGTCTTCAACGAGTGAATTTTTTTTTGTTTAGGTACCTTTATAGGAAAATAAAATTTGTTGACACAGAGTATCTTAAACTATTAGGTTAACCACCTAAAAGTACTAGCTCAATGATTGTAAATATAATGATATTATTTTTGGATTTTATTCAACGAGCATTAAAATTTGATCATTTTAACAGAAAATTGATTTGAAATTATGCCATATTTATTTGTAATAATAAAAATTAAGTTCAAGGTCAATAATTACAAGAAAATTTTGGAATATTTTTTGTACTTCTGAAAATATTCATGAAGCTTGAAAGCGAGGAAGTTGGTACAATTAATATGCTTCAGGTTCAGAGCCATGCATCATAGCATACTAGTTCTTTAGATATTAAAGTCAAAGAACATTGACAAGTTTAATCATAGATTATTTGATGCATAATAACAAGTTTCATTGCTCTAGCCCAAATTTGAAGCCAAAGATGATAATATCCTTATGCTAAGAATGAATTTAGGATTGACTTGCCTTATGAAAAAATTTACTAGTATTGTGTGCAATCAATCACTTATGTATTAGTAACCCTTGAAATGTATTATTGGAAACTAGGAGAATTTTTTTTCATGCTAAATAATAAATGTGCCAGCATAATGATTGATATGCAACTTGATTATATGGAATGCTTTAGATATATTTTCTTTTCCTTAGATATACTATTAATATTTCAAGGATCCATATCGTCCAATGTATGTTTTGATGGTATATTTCTCCATACAAATGTTTGAGGTATTTTTCTTCTGAATGCAGCACACGATACATATATTAAGGTTTATAGAATAACGTTTATAATAGTTATCTTAAGAAAAAAAGACTTAATTGATGCATTTTTGTTGGAATAAGGAAGTCTAATAACTTGATAGAGAACCTAATGTTTTTCTGTTAGCATAGTGATGTTATGAATACTTTCTTATATTTTTTTTAGATGCACATCATGGAGCAAGTATTGATTACATTAGGATGAATATCATAACGAATTTTAGAGCTAACTAACATGAGCAATATTGCTTGGCAACCAAAGCATGCTTGAGGGTAAATTCTATCAATAATTTGTAGTGGTCATTATGTTTATGCTAGGGCATGTTTCATTAATGTTATAGCTTTTTTTGTCCTATATGCTATGTATCATTTCTATTTTATAAGGTTTTGCATTTACTATTTTGGTCTATTATACTGGTTGTTCATGTACTTTATCGGATATCATATTTGTCATACAAGACATTTTGACTTATTATTTAAACACTATATATATATTATATAAGATGTATCCATTGTATAAAATCATATACTATTTGTGGCTATTAATACAATCTTATATTTTTGTCTAGTTTGTTCATCTTGTTTATTTAATATTTAATAAAAAAAATAAATTCTTTTCTGTACAAAAAATGGTCCCATAGCAAAGTGCCGTCCTTGAAAAATAAGCTTGTAAGAGAAAGAAAATCACCTATTAGGAATTTAAGAAATAAATTGGATATGAAGCTTGCTATAGCTTTTTTATGACATTGTGATTACTAACTTATGGGCCTGTTGTTGCTGTTAAATTTCCAATCTTAATTAAAAGAAACATTTTAATGGCATTTTAATTACTATCTTTTAGCCATTTAGTTGATGTCATAATTAAATTTAATTGAAGATTTTAAATAGTAAAGCATATCATCAAGTAAATAATAATTATGGCACATACCATGATTGTTCAATTTCTAGTAACAACTCACTTGACTATCCTAAAACTAGGATAAAACTTGTTAAGATTCCTTTAACTAGAGTCTTCATGTATGCATATTATCATTTAGCTTACAACTATACCTCTTCAATATCCCAAAGCCTCAGCATAATCCATTTTTGAACATCTAATTGGCATACAAGTTAAGTTGATATGATGGCTCTATAAGAAATAAGTTTTTTTTGCATTTTAGTCACAGTATTTTGTACTTAATTGGTTTCACTTCTTTAAAAGATCTTATTTATACTGGGCATTATAGTTGGTGTGTATGGCTATATTGATGGTGCTTTCTATTTTTAATCTTTAAAAATATTGATAACTAATTTGAAATTTTACCTACTATCCTCTTGGTATATGGTTGATCACTTATTTCAAAATATACATTCCAAGTACACGGATCTTTATCTTTTTTGTTACGAAGACTTTCTATGAGAAAGTCAATCACATATTTATTGGCTTCAATCCAATTTTAGATTAATCCACATCAATTATATTAATCAGTAGACCTTTTTATTAAAATAAACTTATGAATACATCATATTGTCTTCTATCACAGTCATCTTAAAAATAACTGTTGGACCCTAAAGTTCAACTCAAAACCTATAATATATGGCATTGAAAATAAAATATTTTGCTCTATTTTTGTCTAAATATGGTATAATTTAATTCCCATTTGATGAGCTTATTATTTATAATAATTTTAATCATAATCTTTGGGCTCTAACATGTCAACAATTTTAATTTTGTAGTTCTATTTTATTTTAAAAGAAAATATATATGTATATATCTCATAAACTTAGAGAATGCTAATATAATTAAAGCATTCCCAAAATTTTGAAAAAGATAACCAACTCAAAAAACATGATTTTAACTTTACGTTTTGTAAAAAGAAGAAAAAAATTAGTTTAAAAAATTTTCAAACAAAATATAAAATAAAGAAACAACTGTCAAAAAATTTATTAGAAAAGAATGATATTACACAATTTTACCAAAGGATTCTTTTTAATCTTTTAAATCCCAAAATTTCTACTATTCTTTCATAACTAATTCATATAAAAAAATTGATTTAAAATAGAAATAATAATATAAAGTCATTACGATAAATATATCTTCGCACAAATACATCATGCAAAAAAAATTGAAATTTTTTTGCTATTTTTAGTACATATTTGAATTGGATTTGAATATATTTCTTATTATAAAATTCTATGATAGAATACTAGAATTCATTTTTCAATAAAAATTTGTCTCCAATTTTATTCATCTTAAAGTTGACAATAATGATATTTCTATGTTAAAAGGGTAGCCACCACTAGGAATCATGTAACTATTATTCATTCACTAATTTTATATATTTCTAAGCAAAATTGTTGACTTATTTAAAAGCCTATCTTTAAATATAAATAGAGATAATATAAAATAAGTTTAATTCCACTTCTTTGAAGATGAATTGTTTGCATGATAAAGAACAAATACATTGAAGAACTAGAACTATGGGTGATGAATCAAAACAAGTTGATAAAACCAGTATGAAACATCTTACATGCAAATCAAGTACCACAATGTATATCTAATCAAATGTTTATAATAGAATTGGTAAACATCTAATGTGTGGCTTGTCTAAAGTTTACTGGAATTAAATATAACCTCAAATAGCATATCCATCACTAGAGAAACATAAGAAAGCAGATTCGTAGGAGGCAACTTTGAATGCTTATATTATTAAAGCCATAAAATAAATTCTTCATGATGCAATTTCTTTTAAAACGATACTTATTAGTTAGATTTTTGTGAATTACAATCAAAAGGGTTTTTCACTTCTTGTTAAATGTCTTTAAGTAGTAGTTCAAGTAAATCATTATTTCTACTATTCCTTTTATCACATACCAGAATGTATGGATGGTAAATGCTATATTTTTAAATCAAAGGTGTTTTCCATGTTCTCTTATAAAGAGTTCAAATTCGATGAAGAATATTTTCTTAATATATCATGGTAATCACCTTCACAAGACAAAACATTTTAGTGTTCTCTATCTATTTGAGTAAATCTCTAAAGATTATTCGCAATGCTCAAGGTGTTACACTTTAGATGAAGCCATAGTGAGTACTAAATTGTAAACTACTTTTTGGGTTGTTGGATTGGTGAAGGAATGTAAGATGTATTAAGTATGTACAAAGCTAATTTATCAAAAGTATAGGTGGACAAGAAGAGGCTTGAGGTAAAAAAATTTACTCTCTTAGCATTAAAGTGAAAATCAAAGGGTAAAATGAATGTTTATCATACACATGTGATTTCCAGTATTAGAAGATAAAATTATTTTGTTAACCAAAATCATACCAATGAGAGTGGAATTGGGGAAGAGCTTATTTCTCATCACTATAAATGAGATCTATTTGTAAATGGAATGTTTATTATACTTTGATTATTAGCTCTAATATAGGAGAGTGCGTTTATTTTGTTAACCCATATAGAACTCATAAGTGAAAAAACATAATAAATTTCATAAATTAATAATTTAATTTATAATTTATGTGCTCATTAGCAGCATTCTAATGTTTGCTTAAATAAATTGCAAATGGAATTAATTTCATTGAAATTAGGTGTTATAATTTTGGTTTATGTGCGAAATATGATATAGATTATTTACAATTAATTACATGTTTGGATATTAGATGCTTAGATTACTGAACTCAAAGAAATAAATATAACATAGAGATATTTAAAAACATTAGTTTTGGGACTAAGATAAATAATACGGGCACAGTTCTATTGGTCGTGTAATTTACTTTGATCCCTTGAGCCTTTTCCTTAACATTGAAACGCATAGTAGTATAAAGAATATAAATATGCTATTTAGAGGCATTTTTAGTGAACACTAGCACATGTAAATTTATTTTTTTTTAACAGAAGTGTAATTCAATTTGATATCTTATATATCTTTTGATTTATCTTATGATATTTGTCTTTAGTTTATAAATTTTGGCTTTGCTTGAAAAGGACTTGAAATGAAATGTTAAATATTATAAATACAAATCTTTAATTGAATGCAATGTGTTTACATGCTCCAGTTTTAGATTGATGCTTAAAACTTATCAGACTATTTAAATGTTTGAAATTATGGATGTCAGTTTGTCAACATGTTTTAATTATTTTATTTAACAACATATTTGTTTGATTGCTTAAAATATTTAAATGATAAATTTTAAATATTCAATTCCATAAGTATTAGCCTCTTAATTATAATATTTTTTTAATGTTTCAAAAAGATAAACATTTAATTCTATATTTAAGGGAAGAATGAATTATTAATTTTATAGGGATACTAACTTTATAGCTAATTATTTGATTAAAGTTTTATTAACATTATAAATCATTTTTTACCTACATCCTTCATTACCAAACAAAATAAGAGCTAAATAGGTAAGAGCTAAATAGGTAAGTCTTAAGGATTGATGTAAGAGCTAAATAGGGTTTAAAGTAATTAAAACTAATTTAGGTAAGGCTTAAGGATTAATTAGGTCTAATTTAAGTAAGACCAAATTTGGGTTTGAAGTAATTAAAACTAATTTAGGTAAGGATTAAGGATTAATTTGGTACGATGTAAGTAAGACCTAATTAATTAAGACTAATTTATGTAAGGCTTAACAATTAATTAGGTCTAATGTAAGTAAGGCCTAATTTGGTTTATTGAAGTAATTAAGCCTAATTTAGGTAAGTCTTAGGATTAATTAGGTCTAACGTAAGTAAGACCTTATTAAGGTTTGAAAGTTTGGTTAGGCCTAATTTATTTAAAGCTTAAAGATTAATTAGGTCTAATGTAAGTAAGACCAAATTAGGGTTTAAAGGTTCGGTTAAGCCTAATTTAGGTAAGGCTTAAAGATTAGTTAGGTCTAATGTATGTAAGACCTAATTATGGTTTAAAGGTTTAGGTAAGGCTGAAAGATTAATATGGTCTAATGTAAGAAAGACCTAATTAGGGTTTATAGGTTTGATTAAGCCTAATTTAGGTAAGGGTACAAGATTAATTAGGTTTAATGTAAGTAAGACCTAATTGGGGTTTAATAGTTTGGTTAAGCCTAATTTAAGTAATGCTTAATAATTAATTAGGTCGAATGTAATTAAGACCTAGTTGGACTTTAAAATAATTATATCTAATTTAGGTAAGGCTTAAAATTAATCAGGTCTAATATAAGTAAGATCTAATTAGGGTTTGGGGTTTGTTTGTTAACCTCGCTTTTGTTGAGGTCTAGTCTTTCTTTCTTAGAAGCCTATGATCCAGCCATAGGACTTTCTTGCTGACTATCCTAGAAGACTAGTGATGAAAACCTATCAATTAAAATTTTCAAATACATATTTACTTTTCTTGGAGTTCCATATGTCTGGTTATAACCTCTAGCACTTAGTAGGATGGAGCAAAATATGAGTGAACTCATGGAGGGTGCCCATAGGATTGCCTGGCCTTAGGATTAGCCCTGGGTGGTATGGCCTTGGTTAGTCTTGCACACACACACAACCCCAAACTTCCACTCAAAACCTAAAACCCTAAACAATCACCTTTAGTCTGGTTCCCCATTCTTTTGGAAACTCATGTGGGTGGTCTCCCAGACCCTTAGCTCTAAGCTAAGGTTTGGCTTAGACCAACACATGGAGGATCCAAAGTGGGGCCTCCTTTGGTCTCATGGCTCAATAGAGGTAATTCATGATTAACATTTTGAATTAATTCCAATTTCACTAAAACCCCTAAATTTGACCTTTTAAACCCAAACTTTTCAAAAATTACCAAATTGCCCTTAAAACCCTAATTTTTCAAAAATTCCCAAAATCCCACAAAATCCCAAATTCTCTTAAAAATCATTTCAAATCATCCTAAACCACTCAAATTACCCAAAGTACCTAAAGTTTCCAAAAATTCCCAAAATACCCCCAAATTTGCCAAAATTACTTAAAATGTCCTCAACACCAATTTGAACCACTCTCTGACCCTAATTGTATGTGAATTGATTCATTTTGATCAAAATCCCAAATTGCCCCTAAAGGCCCAAAACCCCAAATCACCCACAACGTCCACAAAATTGATTAAAACTTCCTCAATTTTAATTCCAAATCAAAATTCATCTTGTCTAATCTCAATCAAAACATAATTCAAGCATAATTGTACCCAAATTGAAACCTAAATTCCATGCCCAAGTCCTTAATTTTGCTCCAAAATCCAAATGCCACCAAATTAAACCTCATAATTTCACACTTTCAAAAAGATTGATATCTAAAATTCTTCATGACAACATCTTGAATAAAATTAAACCATCAAGTGCCCCAAATCCAAAGCCTAACCTAATCCAAACTAAAGTCTAGCCTAAATGTCTCAAAATTGACCATGAACCAAATTCCACCAAATTGAGTCTCCCAATCAATAAAAAACTATCCAATTCCTTTACAAAATTCTTCATGAAAATTATCCAAATCAATTTAATTAATCACTTGACCTAATTTCTAGCCTAAACCCAACCTAGGCCCAAATCCAAACTAAAACCCTAATTTGAACCCAAACCCTAAACTTGACTAAACCCATTGAAATTGACCAAGCCATGGCCTCCACAACCAACATTTGAACACTAAGACGCAACATAGATCCACCTAGCCCAAGCTACATGAGCCATGGACCAAGGGTCCTCCAAATTAGGGGATTTCCTCCCAAAATTAGATAAATGAAAGAGATCTTTGCTACCAGTCTTCCAAGGCCCCTAAGCAACCACCATTAAACTCCTCTAGCTCACCTGAACCACCTAGCCACCAGCCTTGGCCTGGCCGGCCAGCCTACTGTCCGAAAAAAACCAAAATCGAAAGCTACCCAAAGCCTTAAACCCAAAATTAAAAATCCTTGAGTTAGCACACCCCCATTGGCCATTGGCGCAGCTCAGCTCTCTACATAAGTAACTGATTGCACCCATTAGCCAGGCCTAGTGGCCACCATTTCCATGTCTCTTTAAGCTTCAGCCCCTTACGACCTAGGAAAGAGAGTGCACAAGACCTATGGGAAACTCCGTTAAATTACTTACAGAGCTTCTTCAGACCTCCCTAAGCTCAAGCCCACCATCCTCTAGCCATTTCCCCCACTAGCTGAGGCCAATTTCCTTACCAAAAAATTGGATAGAAACATGAAACTCCTTGAAACTCCACCAATCTCTAAATGGACTTGCTCCTCACCTTCCTCAGACCAAATGAAGAAGTTCCCCACTCAAAGCCCCACCTCACAAGCCCCTATACACCACACTTTGACCATGGCCGCACCAGCTGTAGGAAGAAATCTTATACAACTCCAGCATCTGCTTGAACCAACACCTGGAGGACCTTGGCAAGGTCACAAGAAATGTTTAGAACACTTCCAAGTGCGGCCACACCTCTCGGACACAGGTATACTCCATTTTTCCCAAATCGAGCTCGGTTTAGGTCTTTATGAAGAATAGTTTAATTTCATGCATGATCAACCATATAGATAGGTTCTCCATGACTAGATGAAGGTGTAGGAACAAACCCCATGATTTGGTTAAGTATTAAGAGAGATCTTGGGGTTTGAAGGTGGACAGCTCTCGGGTTACACTAGATGAAGACGATGACCATGAACCGTCTGATCGCACGTGTATCAGAAGGATGACATTTATGCAATCAGATGAGGAGATAGAACATAAAACGCAGGTTGAGTCAGCGTTAACGGAAATGGCGACGGCGAATCATATGGTGGCGTGTGGTCTTTCGTTATCAATGTAGGTTGACATGGATAAGTAGGAAATATGTATTTTTAGAATTTATTTAATTCAGAAAACTTAGAAAAATCATATCTTGGTGTAGAAAAATGCTAAAAAGAAAAGAAAAATACTCTGTTGCTTGTGAATAGAGGAGAATGGTGTGGAACAAAAATTAGAAATATTTGACCTATATTTATTTTTAAATTAATTAAATAGCTTAAAACTTCATTAAATCATAACTTATTTAATATATATTACCATGGCATAAAATTTGGAGGCTATAAACTTCTCATTCTTAGGTGTGTTTTCTAACTTTTTCAAGACTAGAGAACACCTCTGAGAGTGAAAGCCCTGTTTTATAATGAAAATCACCTATATTTTGATTAAAAATTATAATATTTAAAATATAAATAAGAAAATTATTAAATAACTTTGGTAGATTCACTGTGGTGAGAAGACCCTAAGAATAATATAAAATAGATTTAAATAATTGAAAATAACATTTTATGTATTTAACTCATTAAAACTTTAAAATAAATAAATAAAATATAGTTTAAAAAATCACAAAAATCAACACATTGAAGTTAACAGTCAAAGAAAGCCCTTATAAAAATTTAAAATTAATATGAATTGATTCGATCATTAAAGTTGTTTTTCCAAGTAAAATGAGATTTTTGCATTAAAATTATTATAATAACTAAAGAATAATTTCAAAAATTATGAGAATGGTTTTGAAAGTTCCTTTTAACCAGCGGAATCTAAGAAAAATAAAATGGATATTAAAATAAATACTTCATTTTTAAGCTAATTTTTTAATTTAAAAATAATTAAAAGTAATTAAAAAAATCATAAAAATCACAAAAATATAAAAGTTACTAAAATTTTTTAAATTGTTTCCTGATCTCTTGGGATTAATCAAAATATATTTCCTAATTTTCTAAAATTAGTTATGAATTTTCAAAATCTTAAAATAAATTTTCCTTAATTTTGCACCAAAGTAAAAGCAATAATTAAAATAAAATATAGAAAAATATAAACTTTGTTTCTTTGGGTTTCCTAAACTTAGAGGGATTTCAGAAAATTATAAAAACCTATTTTTAAAATTTAAAAATATTTTATATGTAATTAATAATCAAGACAAATAAATAATTATAATAAATAAAGTAAAATTCAAAGAAATAATGAAAATTAGTTCAAGTGGTCCTCTGACTTAGACGAACCTCCAATAATGTTTCTAAGGACACAAAATGTACTTTTGATAGGTTAGTGAATTAACTTGAAAAATATATATTTTTGCATTAAAAATAATTCTAATAATCATAAAATCACATTTTCTCCTATGATATTTTAATTTTCCCATGAGTGGGGTAACATAAAAATTTCAAGGTCATTTTAGTTTAATTTAAGAAATTATGAAGTGATAAAGCCTTAAAAGGGCAAAATGGTAATTATGGAATTTAAGCCCTAATTAATATTTGGGCTAAGTTAAATAAAGGGTAAATGGGTATTGAATGATCATAACTAACATTTCTATATGATTAAAACGTAAGTGAATAAGAGGTAGAAACTAATCCTTCACTTTTCATAATAAGGGTAAAATTGTAATTCCTTAATTTTTACAATTATTTGGAAGTTAATTGAGTTGAGTGATCCTAAAGTCAGGGGTTTGATTTTGGAAGGTTATAATTCACTAATTCGAAACTCCAAATTAATGGTTGAATAATGATATTTCAATGAAGATTAAATACACCTCAGTTAATATCTCCACTTACAAAATTACAAATTTACCCATTGAACCCTCAAGGGCTCAGTAGTGAGCTAGGCTTAATCCAAACTTGCTTAATGAGGTTTAGAAAATGAGAGAATAATTAATAATAAAATACTTTGAAAACGCTACAAGCCAGAGTTTCATTAAAGTGGTTAGGCTCTTTAATTAATCAATTTTTGCCCTTAAGGGCCTTCGCCCACATAATTCATAAGTGAAACATCAAATAAATGAATAGTTATCCCACTCGTAGGGATAAGTGAAATATCAAGATTCATTGAGCATAGGTTAAAATACACCCGTTGAAATACTACTTGATAATAGATGAATGATTTAGCAACATAATAAGTTCAGAAGAACTCAAGATGATTCAAATTGTCGTGAAAGTTGCTTAGGGTTACACCATAAAAAATTTTATAGTCTTTTGGATGTCTTAGAGGACAATTGAACTTATTATGTCTTTGCTCAAGAAAATCACCCATAAAACAAATGAATAGCAGCCCACCAAGATATGACCTAGGACTTGGTAGGCACACCTTAAACTGCTTTTCCTGTTTCCTTCCGGGTAATTAATTTAAATTTTTCAAAAAATTTATATGTATATGTTGCAAGTTCTAATCTTTCAGTGGGAGTTTGAGAAGATAACATGTACGCATTTACATTTTTGCAATGTAATTTCTTTTTCTTTTACTTTACCACATTTTTTTACCTACATTAGTTTACTTTACCTACAAAACTTAAAAGTAACTTTGCATGTTAAACCAAAAAAAAAAAGCTAAATACTTTGTTTAAAAAAAAAGGAGAAATAAATTTAATACACCCTCTTTGGATGATTTAGAATCCCTCGGAGGAGGAAATCTACGATTTCTAACGAGATAAATGAGCATAACAACTTGTTTAGACTAAGTGAATCCAAAGAAAATAGTTGTGCCGGAATGAGGGAATCGTGGGATCCTAACCGGTATCGCTTAAACAACTTAAATCCCTCATAAGACATTTGAACAACAATCACAACAACAAAACCTGACATTCATACTTTAAACCCCTTTGAACTTCTTTGAACCTCTTGAACTTTACACTTCAAACTTGAAACCTTCTACAACATGGAGCTTGGAGCAAGCACTGTGGGCAGCTTGATGAGGACGTACAAAAGAACATCTTCGAGTGAGCAAGAAAATCTACAACAACAAATCCCTTAGTTTAAACAGCAAGCCCTAGGACTTTGAGGTTGTCTATTAGTGCGACATCAATCCTCATTTTATCTTTAGGCCTTTGTAAAACCCTGTTGTACAATATAAGCCCTAACTCGTTTTAGGACTCCGAGGTCGTTGTTCGGTACGACGTAATTCCTCCTATTTTCTAGGTTTATTTTGTGTGATTGGCATCACATAAACGTAAGCCTTAAATAATAAAGTTTGCATGATAAAATATTAACTTCTCTCCAAAATTGAAATAAAACCATAGGGTAGTTTGAGAAGTCACCAGGGTTCTCCTCATAATTCGTGATGTCCCTTAGCTTTTTCCCTTTGAATTCCATAATAATTGTTCCAATTTGATTATTTTCCCCTGATACTACCTATGTATGAACATAAAAATCCTAAACTTTGAAATTAATGAAGACAATACTTTTGTTCTAAAACTAGAGTTTTCTTTGGTGATTTCAGTTGCTTAAGATATAATTAACTATATGGGCTTGCCCCTATACAAAAATTTAAGAACCCAGCTTAATATAAACCATATCTGATCTTTCATATTAGATAGGGGAACTTGTTAGTCAACTTAAAGGTTTCACAGATCAAAATGGATGCATTAATTCTTTAGTTTATTTAATTGAGCCTCATCATCAAGAAATATGTCTATTATTCTGGGTAGTTGCATGGCTTCCGATGTAACGCCCCGTTTATTTAAACTATCGAATATATGGAATCAGTTCGGTTTCATATTTTCAAAATGAAAATACTACGTTTAAAAATTATATATATATATATATACATACATACATGTTAAATACAATATAAAAGGGCAGCTATAGTATTTTGGGGAGCTCTGTTAGGATTTTGGGGAAGATGACTCTTTGGAGCTGGAGGGAGGCAGCTGGTGGTGTGTTTGGTGCTGCTCGTTGGAGTTAGGAGGTTTTTTATTGGTGGTTTAAAGTTTTTGCCCTTTCTCAAGCAGTTGCTTTTTAAAATTTTTCTACTGTTCCATTGAAATAGGGAGGCTTTCTTCCATAGACTTCCCTATTGATGTGGAGACTGATGCTAGTGGGCTCAGACCATCTATGCTGTGGTGGTAGGGAGAGGAAATGAGGTGCTAAAGGATCCTGACCACCTGGCCTTTCCACAAGCTTTACATGATGTGGTGGCTGGGAAAGGCTCATGTCCTTTTATTAACCCTTTGGGCATCAAAGATGGAGAACCTACTATTATTTTCTCAGAACAGGAGATGAACTCCCTTATTAAGGATGTCAAGTTCACTTTGGTTGGTAAGTTCCTCTTGGGTCATCCAAAAATGGAGCTTGTGCACCAATACTTTGAATCTCTAAACTTTGTAGGAACATGGAAAGTGGGACTAATAGATGGCATGCATCTACTTATACAATTCTCTATTGAAAAGGACTATGCCAGATTATTTGTAAAATAGTCTTTAGTGATAGTTGGAACAACTATGAAGATTGTGAAATGGACCTCAGATTTTGATCCTAGTATAGAAACCTCTGTGGTGCCTCTTTGGTACAAATTACCTGGGCTTCCTCATCATCTGTTTAACCAGAATGTATTATTCTAGATTAATAGAGAAATGGGCAGACATTTAAGAGTGGAGGCACCAACCTTCAACAAAGTTAGACCTGGTATTGCTAGAGTTCAAGTTGAAAGGGATATCACCCTCCCTGAGCAGAAAAGAGTTTGGATAGAAACTAAGAAGGGGGGTTTTTAGCAGGAGGTGGTGCTCCAACAGAAGCCTTTATACTGCCAATATTACAAAATGTTTGGGCATACATTGGACAGATGTTTTCAAGTTACACCCTCCAGCCAGAAAAACTAATCCCAGTTCTACCAGGGTTTAGTCTAGGGAGATATTTCACTCTGAATCTCCTTTAGAGGTGTTGGCCCCTAAAGAGAACCTAGGAGTTACACCACCTGCTCAGCAAATTACTCTTTCAGAGGTAATGGTCCCACCTGAGAGTTGAAATGAGAAGGAACCTTTGGGTATAGAAAGTAAATATGGCATAATACTTAGTCCCAGTATTGGTCCCACAGTTGTTCTAGTTGAAGTTGGCATTGAAAGGCTATTAACCCCATCCTGCCAATTATTAGTTACTCATTGGAAGAAATAAAAAAACACATGGAAGCAGAATGGAAAATCCATACATCAAGGTAGAAGAAAAAACATGTGACTGAAGTGCAACATCTTCTAACAGGCTCTTCTTCTTTGGGGACTGCTGGTTCACCAATTAGACATGCCAGAGGAAGAACCAGATCTAAATCCCAACCTTCCACCCTTCTATCAAAAAATATGATTAATTTTCTATGTTGGAACATAAGGGGTATGGCTCACCCTCTATCCCTTAATAAACTACTACACCTAAATAAGAAGAACAAATTATGGTGCATAACCATCCTTGAACCTTTGGTTCACAAATACCCTCAAAAACTTATTAACAAGCTCTCTGGTTTCTCCCATTATTCTAATGAAAACAATAAGATATGGATTTTTTATAGGAAGGAGATCTCGTAGTCTGTTATTGTGGATCACCAAAAATTTGTCCATTTTTCTTTTCAAATGAATGGAAAATTGGGTTTTGCATCTTTCATATATGCAGTTTATTGTATAGAGGATAGAAAGATTCGTTGTTCTTGTCTCCAGAATATTAGTGAAAATATGGCTACCTCATGGCTTGTGGAGGGGGGGGGGGATTTTAATTGTATCAACACTTCTGCTAAAAAAATTGGAGGCAGGGCACCTAATCTTTCTAAGTTGACCAATTTTTGTGACAACATTCAATCTATTGGTCTTTTTGATATTGGTTTCAAGGGTCCTATGTTCACATGGAAAAGGGGCAAAATTTGGGAAAGTCTTGAAAGGATCTTGGTTAATGACAGATGACAATCTCAGTTCCTCTACACTTTTGTTATCCATCTTAGCCGTGCTAGGTCTGACCACAGACCACTACTTATCTATATAACTGCACCTTCCAATTCCTTGATCTTCCCTCCTTTCAGATATTTGAACATGTGGTCCTCCCATCCCTCCTTTCTTCAAATTGTTTCCTCTAATTGGTGTGATGTTTCTCATCCCTCCCCTCACATCAATTTAAGTCTGCTTAATTTTAAAGTTGGTAAGGCACTGTTGACCTCACTTTTGGTTGAGGTCAATTTAAGTTTGCTTCAATGCCATAATTTTTGTGATAGGAAATGACTTATATCCGACTATAGAGAGAGTAGATGTCATATCAATTCTCAGAAATGTCAAATGTCGAGGAATAGGAATGTCATAATTTTCGTGTGAGGAAAGGACTTAAATCCGATAACTATAGAGAGACAAGATGTCATATCATCTCTCGGAGATGTCAAATGTCGAGTTATAGGAATGCCATAACTTCCGTGTCAGGAAAGGACTTATATCCAATAACTATAGAGAGAGAAGATGTCATATCATCTCTCAAAGATGTCAAATGTCGAGTTATAGGAATGACATAATTCTAGTGTCAGGAAAGGACTTATATCCAATAACTATAGATAGAGATGATGTCATATCATCTCTCAAAGATGTCAAATGTTGAGTTATAGGGATGTCGTAATTTCAGTGTCTAGAAAGGACTTATATCCAATAACTATAGAGAGAGAAGATGTCATATCATCTCTCAGAGATGTGAAATGTCGAGTCATAGGAATGTCATAACTTCTGTGTCAGGAAAGGACTTAAATCCGATAACTATAGAGAGAGAAGATGTCATATCATCTCTCAGAGAAGTCAAATGTCGAGTTATAGGAATGTCATAACTTCTGTGTTAGGAAAGGACTTATATCCAATAACTATAAAGAGAGAAGATGTCATATCATTTCTCAAAGATGTCAAATGCGAGTTGTAGAAATGCCATAATTTCTGTGTCAGAAAAGGACTTATATCCAATAACTATAAAGAGAGAAGAGGTCATATCATCTCTCAGAGATGTCAAATGTCGAGTCATAGGAATGTCATAACTTCCGTGTCAGGAAAGGACTTATATCCAAAAATTATAGAGAGAGAAGCTGTCATATCGTCTCTTAAAGATGTCAAATGTCGAGTTATAGGAATGCCATAATTTCCATGTCAGGAAAGGGCTTATATCCAATAACTAATGAGAGAGAGGATTATTCTCAAAGAAGAATATATCCTTTGGAAACTCCAGCTGGGGATTTTACCTATATAGGTCAAATAATAATTCTCATATTAGTTATCACAAGTTATTCATCATATTATTTTAGTTCATTTCGGCACTCTTGGACATGACGATGTATTATAGTCAAGCGGGAATATCTCACAAGATTTTATTTCACACCCAATAATGTACATAAGTGGTATAAATTAACAATACTTCATGTATTATGCAATACACACTACAAACTATTTGTACAATATTATGTCTAAACTTCTCAGATACTTCTAGACCTATCACACATATCTAACACTCTGAGACATCGTCTATCGAATATGTCTTAGGTGTTCAGATGTTCATAGGGACATGACAGCTCTAAGGGTTGTAACCCTTCCAGTTCTGGTATCAGTTGGTATCCATCAGGACACTTCTTAGGATACATCTTTCTCAATGTTATCAAAATGCGTTATCAGCTTACACTTGGTATGCAGTGCTTGGAAACGCCAGCTCCAATATCTTGTAGGACTAAAACTGATCCACGTGGTATAAAAATTTGGTATGATCCCCGAAATTCTCCAGGTCCAATGATCACTGAAAATTTTATTAAGAAATTCATACCTATTTTTGATGAAATTACACTTTAAAGAAATGTATTTTCTTTATTTTATTGCAGGAATGAAGAATTTAGGTGATAAAAGTAAAAATCATAAAAAAGGAGCGAATTTGGAGCAAAAAAGAAGAAAATAATGAAATTTGTGCTGAGTCGCCGACGGCGAGATCGAGCCCGCCGACGGTGAGGCTACGAGGAGACATTTCTGAAGGAATTATAATTGTCTCCTGACAGCGAGCCCGAGCCCGCTGATAGCGAGCTAGCGCGGTTTGAAGATCTTCTAGAAGCCTCGCCGACAGCGAGGTAGTTCGTCGCCGACGGCGAGATAATTCAAATGGATCAGATACATTGAACCTGGACACTTTTTGAAGGGAAGCTTACACACCTCTTGGTCCTTTGCTCACCTCTATATATAGAGGCCGAAATTAAGTGTTATAAGTGTGTGTCTTTAGGTGTGTGTTCTAAGTTTGTGTGTCTTTAGGTGTGTGTTCTAAGTTTGTGTGTCTTTAAGTGTGTGTCTTTAGGTGTGTGTTCTAAGTTTTTGTGTTTTTAAGTGTTATAAGTGAGTTATTTTGAGTCTTTAGTGAGTATTTAGTGAGTTAGTGAGTTTTTAGTGAGTCTTGCGATGCTGGAAGGAAGAGTCGAAAGGAACTACGAGAGTACTGCAGGGATAAATCGAGATAAGTATTTGTATTTATTGTTTTTAACTTTAAATAAAATCCATGCTTAGTTTAGTTACCATGTATTCTGAGTAGTTTATTAGTCTTTCTCCCTGTTATGAAATTAAGTGACTTGATGAACTAAAAATAGAAGTACTTTTATACATTAATAGATTATGATAATTTTTACTTAAAACTTAATTTACTTTCAAAATGGCCATTTGATTTGTTAAAATGTGTTGAATATCAATTATAGTAAAAATTACATCTGATATTCGGGGAATTCAAAAGCCTTGGAAGGATGGTGCAAATAAATAGGGAAATAATATCACTTTGGGCGTAGAATTGAGCATTTTAGTGTGACGGACTAAAATATTCGATTCGAGTCCTATTGTTTGAGAGCCGAAGTGTAGATGTTAGCCCTCGGGCGAGGGAACGTGGGAGCTACGAAGTGGCGGTCGGTATCCTCCCAGCTTAGCCATGATTCGATAATCAGAACATAGGATTAGTTAATATTCTTTACACACTGGACTAAAGGGTAAAGAATAGGAATGCTCATATTTGTCACAATACCTTAAAATTATCTATTTAAATTCACCAATCACTTAAATTTCTAAACAAGGGGAAAGATACTTTTTCTGAATAGTTAAGACTTATTTAGCAATTAGTTTAATTTCCTGCACTTTTCAATACGTATTAATTTTCTACTTAGTTAAGTTACCTGATTAAAATACTTAGTTTACTTTATTGCGCTTAAATTTAGAATTCCAAATTTTCGTATACTAGTTTTATTATTATTAATATTATTTTAAAATTAAGTTCATTATTTAATTTTCTATTTCACTGTGGGATCGATAACTAGGGACTCCACTAGAGCCCTGTATTACTTGATACGATACGTATACTTGCGTAGCATCCACAACATAAACAATTACAATTCTATACATATAATCTAGCGGGGTCAAGTTTTTGACTTCGTTTTAATTAAATTAAAAATATCATAATATAAAATTGTGGGTCAAGTTTTTGGCGCCGTTGCGCGGATCGAACCCGGGTCACCCTCGTGACAGGCGGGAATGGTCACCACTATACTACAACGACTAGCTCAAATAAAAAAGATAAACAATTTGCTAAATTCCTTGAAATATTAAAAAAAATTAACAATCAATATACCTTTTGTCGAAGCTTTAGATCAGATGCCAAATTATGTAAAATTTATGAAATATATTCTAAATAAGAAAAGAAAATTTGCGATAATGAAACAGTCGCACTTAGTGAAGAGTTTAGTCTTATTATTCGGAAGAAGCTTACGAAAAATTAAAAGATCCTAGTAGTTTCACTATACCTTGCGCTTATAGGAGAAAAATTTTATGGAAAAACTTTGTGTGACTTAGGAGCAAGCATCGATCTAATGCCTCTATCGATTTTTAAGAGATTAGGATTAGGAAAAATTACACCTACTTCGGTAACCCTTCGATTAGATGATCGTTCGGTTACATATCCTAAGGGAGTTATTGAAGATGTGTTAGTAAAAGTGGATAAATTTATCTTCCTAGTAGATTTTATTGTTTTAGATATGGAGGAAGATAAAGAAATTCAATTCATTTTAGGAAGACCATTTTTAGCTACTGGAAAAGCTATGATTGATGTTCAGAAAGGAGAATTAACTATGAGAGTAAATGACAAAAAAGTTACCTTTAATATTGCAAAATCAATGAAATATCTCTAGCTAGAAAAAGATGATGAATGTTTTCGGATGGAGATACTTAAACATTTACAACAAGAACATTTTAAGGAATATTACGAAGATAAATTAGAAAAAGAAAATACTGAATTAATTGAAGATAATAATGAAGAACTAGATTACATTCGGGAAAGATTTGAATTTTGGATATTGCGAAAACAACGACAAGAATATAGTTCCATCAATTATTAAATCTCACGAACTTGAGCTAAAAATATTCCACGATCATTTGAAATATGCTTATTTAGGTAATTCTTCAACTTTACCGGTTATTATTTCATACGCATTAAACGAATCTCGAAAAAAAAACTTTTAGAAACTTTAAAAAAATATAAGAAAACTTTTGGTTGGACTTTATGCAGATATTAAAGGAATTAGTCCTTGATACGTATGCATAGAATTATTTTTGATGATGAACATAAACCTAAAGCGGATCCCCAAAGGAGATTAAACCCGATAATGAAAGAAGTAGTTAAGAAAGAAATTTTAAAATGGTTAGATAATGGTATCATATATCCACATATCGACGATGCTTGGGTAAGCCCGATTCAGCTATGTTCCTAAGAATGGAGGAGTGACCGTCACTGCCAATGAAAATAACGATCTTATTCCTATAAGACAAGCTACTGGTTGGCGTATATGTATTGATTATAGGAAACTAAATACCGCCACTAGGAAAGATCACTTCCCTTTACCATTTCTAGACCTGATGTTAGATAGATTAACCGGACATAAGTATTTTTGTTTTCTAGATGGATACACCAGTTATCATCAAATACAAATTGCTCCGAGGATCGAGAAAACGACATTTACTAGTCCTTATGGAACTTTCACTTTTCGAAGAATGCCTTTTGGATTATGTAATGCATCAGCAACATTCCAGAGATATATGATGTCTATATTTAGTAAGTTAATTGACAATGGAATAGAAGTATTTATGGATGATTTCTTTGTATTTGGAACATCATTTGACACATGCTTAACTCATCTTGAAAAAGTATTAGAAGTATGTGAGAAAACAAATTTAGTTTTAAATTGGGAGAAATGTCAATTTATGGTTGCGGTCGGCATTGTATTAGGGCATAAAATTTCGGAAAAAGGTATGGAAGTGAACCTTGCAAAAATTCAAGTTATAGCTAAATTACCACCTCCAACTACGGTAAAAGGGGTAAGAAGTTTTCTTGGACATCTTTGGATTCTACGGACGCTATATAAAAGATTTTTCAAAAATTACTAAACCTCATGCCAACTTCTCGAAAAGGACAAGAAATTTGAATTCTACAATCGAATGCTCGAATGCTTTTGAACTCTTAAAAGAAAAATTAATTACGGCATTTATAATAGTTTCACCTAGCTGGGAGAAACCATTTGAGCTTATGTGTGATGCTAGTGATTATCTTGTAGGAGTAGTTGGGCGAAGATATGAAAAGATTTTTAAAGTTATATACTATCTTAGTAAAACTCTAAATGATGCTTGAAATAAATTATACGATTCTGAAAGAGAATTATTAGCGGTAATATATGGTTTTAATAAATTTAGACCTTATACGATTGGAACAAAATGTATCGTGCATACTTGATCATTCTACTTATCAAATATTTAATGCAAAAGAAAGATTCCGAACCAAGATTAATTAGATGGATGCTATTAATGCAAGAATTCGATTTTGAGATCGTTAATAAGAAAGGACCGATAATCGAATTGCGGATCATTTATCGAGATTAGAAAATCATGAATTATCCGATATTGGAAATGAAATTATAGACGATTTTCTCGATGAACAACTATATAATATCGATGAATGGAAAATACCATGGTATGCTGATATAGTAAACTATATAGTTAGTAATATTTTACCACCTATGCTAACTTTGCAACAACGAGAAAAAATTCATCCATGATACGAAAACCTATTTTTGGGATGAACCATATTTATATAAGCGATGTAAGGATTTAATTATTAGAAGATGTGTACCTTATGAAGAAAGCGAACCAATTATTCAAAAATGTCATGATTCGATTTTGGAGGACATTTTGGATCGATAAAGCTGCTTATAAGATTCTACGATACTGGATTTTACTTGCTTTACTCTATTTAGAGATGTATACGAGATATATTAAAACATGTGATAAATGCCGAAAGAGTAGGAAATATATCTAGAAGAAACGAAATGCCTCTAAATTTTATATTAGAAGTTGAAATTTTTGATGTTTGGGGATTATATTTTATGGGACCTTTTATTCCTTCGTTTGGAAACTCATATATATTAGTAGTTGTTGATTATGTTTCCAAATGGATTGAGGCACAAGCTTTACTTAGGTGTGATGCTTAAGAGTGTTTGAAAATTTACGATGAAAAATATTTTTACTAGATTTGGAATGCCGAGAGTGATTATCATTGACGGAGGAACTCGTTTTAGAAATAAATACATTCACGAACTAGTAGAAAAATACAATATTACTCATAAGATATCCACTGCTTATCATCCAGAGACTAGCGGATTAGCTGAAGTATCCAATCGTGAGATTAAACGTATTTTAGAAAAATGCAGTAAACCCGAAATAGGTTAGATTGGTCTATTAGATTAGACAATCGCATTATGGGCTTATAGGATCGCTTATAAAACTCCGATTGGAATGACTCCTTACGAGCTTATATATGGAAAAACATGCCACTTACCGAGTTGAATTAGAACATAAAGCATATTGGGCGATTAAAGAATTTAATTATAATATGAAGGAAAGTTTGGTGAGAAGAGATTGCTACAATTAAATGAATTGGAAGAATTAAGAAATGAATCATATGATAATGATCGGATTTATAAAGAAAAGATGAAGTTATGACATGATCGGAAGATTAATCGAGAGAAATTTTGAACCGGGACGAAAGTTTTGCTATATAATACTAGATTAAAATTATTTCTGGAAAATTGAAGTCTCGATGGTTAGGACCTTTCACCATAACTCAAATATTTTCATACGGAACTATAGAAATCGAAGATCCAAAAGCTGGACATAAATTTAAAGTTAATGGACATAGATTAAAACCATATTTTGAAGGTATAAGACCTAACTATAAAGAGGTTTTATTGCTTAGTCGACTCGATTAATAATTGAAATTAGGTCGGGTCGACGACGTTAAACAAGCGCTTTATGGGAGGCAACCCATATTAGTTATCTATTTTTATTGTATCTTAATAGTTAGTCTATATTATTGAAACTTTACTACTCAATTATTATTAAAAATCATCACATATTCGAACCTTTATGACGAGAAACAAGATTATTCGATTTAGAGCGAAATTGGACATTATTTTGGAATCTCGCCGATGGCGAGGTCGATACTCGCCGACAGCGAGGTTCGTGCCTAAATTAAATTCAGTTTATTTATCGATCTCGCTGACAGCGAGTAACATCCCGCCGACAGCGAGAACATGGGAGGCAGTTTTTATATCTGAGTCGCCGACGGAGAGAAACTTCTCGCCGACACCGAGGAAGTTATAAAAATGAGTTATTTATACTATGAATGCCGATTTGGACGGTTTTAACACCAATTCCTTAGTGAAAACCCATTCTTAAATCATTCTAAATCTGCCTTCTTCACTATAATTCCTTCAATTCATCATAATGGCCTCAAAATTCTTAGGATTCCTCTAATTCTGGAGTGTTTAACCGGAGGAAATTTGTGAGTGCGGAAGCGCAGCAGATATTTAACAAGGTTTTGGTAAAGAAAAGAGTTATCGAGGAACGGGGATTTGTCGATCGAGGATTAGAGAATTCCACTACAAAGATAGAAGAAACGATCGCGCGGCGCTGCTTGGGAGGTATTTTGTTACACTACGTCTGCTTGTTGTTATTCCGGTTGTGAAAGAGTTCTACTCCAACTTACATGTGATCAACAATGGGAATGTCTACGTACGAGGAAGATGGGTGACGTTTACTCCATCAAGAGTAAATGAATTATTCTACATAGAAAACACCCGTATGTCACTTATTCAAATTTTGTGCCTTCTCGATATATTATGAATGAGATATTTCGATATCGAGCGATGAACCGGAAGATTGGGAAGTGCGTGAAGAAGGGTATGTTAGTTTCTCCGCATCACTTTTGAATCCTATCTCGAAAGCACCGACACTTTTTCATCTCATCTAAATTGTTACCTACTATGAGGGTAAACAAGGTTTCGAAGGAATGCGTTATATTGAATTATTGCATTCAAAATGGATTGCCTATTGATTTTGGATCAATAATTGTTAAGTCTGCATTGGGTTTAATTGTGCATGGGTCAATTCACGGACTAGGACACCCATCTACTATTTTTGCATTACGTAGTCAGTACCAAGTTTCTTATGAAGCTTGGGAAAAGGTTCTGTTACCTTGGAAGCCGCTTGATCCTACAGATATGTTCCCTACTTTGGACAATAATGATGATATTACATTTATCTCTGATAGAGCTTCATAGAATAAACCTATAGCAAGGCCTATTTCAGATAAAACAGAGTTACTTATGAAGAAAATTAAAAGAATGGAGAAAGAACTGCAAAAAGTGAGAGATTCGATCGACAATATATACGATTTATTTGATCACATTGATCTGGAGGATGAAGAAACACTTTGATCATTACGGACACCTAGAAGCTAGCTTTCTTCATTTGCGAGACAGAAGGGTTGGATCACTGAAGAATCTACTTCGGAATTTCCCTTCAGGCCTTTCTATAACTTATTTGTGCATCATCGTCATATCGGAAATATCAGAGAAGATGAAGATTCTGACCTTGAAGAGTAGTAGTAAAGATTTCTATAGTATGTTTGTATTTATGTTATTTGATTTGATTTAGATTTTATTATGTGTGGAGTGATGATTTGAATATCTCAAACTTAATTGAGATATGCGTCATAGTTTTGTATCGGCATTTAGTGTGTCGTGGATTGGTTTGCGATGCTTTGATTAGTAGTAAGAATTGAAGTTTGAAGTTTGATTATAGAGTTTAAAATTATGTTAGTTTGTACATCTCATGGATTTCAATATTAAAGTTAATTTGTTGTGTTGTGTGAATTTGTTTGTGTATAAGTAGCTAATCTTCATATTAAATTAATAAATGATGTGATCGAAATATAATATAAGGCAAATCGAGGACGAAAATGAGTGACGAATTTCGAAATTTAGATTTTTGGAATCTCGCCGACGGCAGAAAAATCCCGCCGACAGCTAGATCGATCTAGCTGACAGCGAAGAATTTCTCACCGACAGCGGATTTTTCCCGAGAGTTTTTGGTTTCAAAAAATATTAGCTCACCGACGGCGAGAAAAATCTCGCTGACAGCGAGGTCGGGAAAAACATATATTTTGACCGGTCGAAAACACTATTCATCATCCCCAACCTCTCATTTTCGCAAAAACCGAACTAGGGCTTGAGAGATCTTGGATTTGAAGCGATTTCAACACTTTTTGACACCGGATTTCATCTTCCGTTGGTAAGAGCTTCACTCCTATGCAAAAATTTTTGATTTTCACCATATATTTTCACCACATTGCAAATTTTGGGAAAAATCAAAATGTGGAAGAAATATTCGGTGGAAATCCATGGAATTTGATTTAAATTGCTTATAAATGTTGTAGGAAGCCTTTTAAGTATTATTTTTAAGTTTAGTGAAAATTTTCACGATTTTCATAGATCGATCGTATGGCTCCACGACAAAAACGTCAAGTAGAATTTGACGAAAACCGATTCATCAATGCACAAGCACAGGCTAAATATTTTGAAAACATACACGGGAGAAAGTGCATTGCGGACCGGGTTTTCAAAAATCCGGGAGGAGAAGTAGAGCGGATTATTAAGGAACGAGGTTGGGAGAATTTCTGTTACGTTCAATATAGAGCATTTGTAGAAGTGGTTAAAGAATTTTATGCCAATTTGATTGCGTCGAAGATGCACCGAGTAAAGGTACGAGGGTTTTTGTAGATTTCAATGCTGCAAGAATTAACGCGTTCTATGAAGTTCATGACTCGCACTTTAGCGAGTATGAAACTTTGGAACGATGGAAGGACCAACTGGAGGAAGTCATTAGCTTTCTCACCGATGGAACCGGAGTTTGGAAAATTAAGCGACAGGAAAGAGTGAATTTTCCTCTTTCTAAATTAAATGCGATCTCCAAGCCCGGCATTACTTTATTTGTTACGCTCTCGTTACCCACATATCACCACGGTGAGGTAACACGAGATAGAACAGTCCGAATTTCTATATTCGGAAAAACGAAGCATCGACATTGGGAGAATTATTTATCAAAACATTCTAGCCACTCCTCGAAATGAGAGTGGAGCTGGATTGGGACACCCTGGATTAATTTTTGCACTCGCCAACTCTGCGGAGTTGAGGCTAGAGATGATGAAGAATGGGTGGAACCTATGAAACTACTCGCAGTTGCCAATATCAAGAAGTATGAATCTCATGAAGGGTGGAGATCGGGAGTGAGAAGTTATTTCACTCGGTCAGTAGAGATATACCCTCTACTAGCTATGAACCTCCTAAGCCTACCACCCTACCCTACAAGATCCGATGAATGAATTAACCACTGCATAGGAGGAGTTTTGAGCGAGTTGGAGAAACGATGGGGAGAAGATTTGATCATTTTGATCGAAAGGATTGATAATCTGGAGAGGAGACACGATTATGATAGTGAGTACCTCCAGCGACATTCGGAATACGAAATTGCATACTATGAAGCTGAACGTCGTTATAAGAGTGGAGATTTAGATGTTGTCTTTCCAGATTGCCCCAGGTATACTCAGTATCATCCTGCTCAGTCTTCTCAGCCTACAGATCAAGGAGGGGATGATAATATAGTTTGGGACTTTGATGCTGAAGATTAGGACTTTATTTGTTTTATTTGTTTGGTGTTAAGTTATTTTGAGGACTTTATATGTTTGTAATATTCAGACATTGGATGTTAGTTAGATTATTTGCTTGAATTGTTATAATAGTTTAGATTTTGTTTTTGTGTTAGTTAATTGCATTTGTTTTTATGTTAATAGGATGTTAGTTTTCTTTAGTATGTTTTTATTTTATTTTGTATTGTTTTAAGTTTTTAAAATTCTTAATATGTTAGTTAAATTATTTTAATATGTTAGTAATTCATATGTGTAGTATAGAGTTAATTTAATTGTTGTATTTAATACTTATCTCGGATTTTATCCCTGCATTTTCTTTAAATTGTTATATATATGACGAATACTAACGAGTACGGGTTCGATGAAAAATAAAAAAGCACAAAAATTTCGAAAGAAAAAAGAAATACCTAAACTTGAAAGGTATGATTTATTTACTTTCCTTCTTTTTCATTATTTAGAGTAGATATAAAAATTTAAGTTTGGGGGGGAGTAAAATACAAATTTAGTTATTAACTTGTTCTCAATTTCTATTTTCAAATTATTATAAAATGATTTTTTATAACAAATTTTTCAATTTAATTTAATATGAATTTTTTATTTAATTATTATAAAAGGTTAAATGAAATATTTCTAGTGCTTTAATTGATTAAATAGAATAAAATATTTGGTTAAAGGGAATAAGAATATAGTAAACTATTTTTAGTAAGGAAAACTATATTCTAAAATTAAAATTCTTAAGTATTCAAGTGAAAAAGAAAAGATTGAAAATCAATGAAGTAAAAACTATAAAGTATATATAAGCTAAGAACTATTTCTAAGTTTCAAATTTAGGAAGATGAAAATGAAGTTCAAAATTATTAACAGGCTCTCCAGATACAGTAATCCTCATTAGAAAAAAAGAAAAGAAAAAAAAAGGAAAAAGAAAAAGAAAAAAAAAAGAAAAAGAAAAAGAAAAAGAAAAATGAGGAGAAGCTTGAGGAGATGTCTTATCAAAAATTGGATTCATTTGAATTAACCTAAAGGGAAAAACTTAGATATTTCCAAACTTATGTTTATGGATTAGAATTTTACCTAATAGTGTTTTCTTGAATTTCTTATCATATGAATATCTTAAGTAGTTATTCTTTTAAATATAGTCGTTCACGAAATGAATAGTAAGCTAGAAATCTTAGACACTAATAACTAAATAATTTATTTCTATAAGATTAATTAAATTACATGAACTATTTTTATTTAACTTTATTATGATATTAATTAATCTAATTCATAGTTATTTAAATTGAAAAATCTTATTATAAAACTCATTATTTTTATGTAGTACTAAAATTACTTGAGGACGAGTAATAAGTAAGTTTGGGGGATTTTGATCAATGAAAATTTTATTAAGAAATTCATACCTATTTTTAATGAAATAACACTTTAAAGAAAGGTATTTTCTTTATTTTTTTGCAGGAATGGAGAATTTAGGTGATAAAAGCAAAAATCATAAAAAAGGAGCAAATTTGGAGCAAAAAGGAAGAAAATAATGAAATTTGTCTTTGAGTCGCCGACGGCGAGATCGAGCCCGCCGACGGCGAGGCTATGAGGAGACATTTACGAAGGAATTATAATTGTCTCGGCCGACGACGAGCCCGAGCTGCTGACAGCGAGCTAGCGCGGTTTGAAGATCTTCTAGAAGCCTCGCCGACAGGGGGGTAGTTCATCGCCGACGGCGAGATAGTTCAAATGGCGTAGATACATTGAACCTGGACACTTTTTGAAGGGATGCTTACACACCTCTTGGTTCTTTGCTCACCTCTATATATAGAGGTCGAAATTAAGTGTTATAAGTGTGTGTCTTTAGGTGTGTGTTCTAAGTTTGTGTGTCTTTAGGTGTGTGTTCTAAGTTTGTGTGTCTTTAAGTGTGTGTCTTTAGGTGTGTGTTCTAAGTTTTTGTGTTTTTAAGTGTTATAAGTGAGTTATTTTGAGTCTTTAGTGAGTATTTAGTGAGTTAGTGAGTTTTTAGTGAGTCTTGTTTTACTGGAAGGAAGAGTCAAAGGAACTGCGAGGAGTCTGCTTGGGGATAAATCAAGATAAGTATTTGTATTTATTATTTTTAACTTTAAATGAAATCCATGCTTAGTTTAGTTCCCATGCATTCTGAGTAGTTTATTAGTCTTTCTCCCTGTTATGAAATTAAGTGACTTGATGAACTAAAAATAGAAGTACTTTTATATATTAATAAATTGTGATAATTTTTACTTAAAACTTAATTTACTTTCAAGCTGGCGATTGATTTGTTAAAATGTGTTGAATATCAACTATAGTAAAAGTTACATCTGATATTCGGGGAATTCAAAAGCCTTGGAAGGAGGGTGCAAATAAATAGGGAAATAATATCACTGGGCGTAGAATTGAGCATTTTAGTGTGACAGACTAAAATATTCAATTCGGTCCTGTGTTTGAGAACGAAGTGTAGATGTTAGCTCTCGGGCGATGGGAACATGGGAGCTGCGAAGTGGCGATCGTATCCTCCGACTACAGCCGCGGATTCGGTAATCAAACATAGGATTAGTCGATATTCTTTACACTGGACCAAAGGGTAAAGAATAGGAATGCTTCTATTTGTCACAATACCTTAAAATTATTTATTTAAATTCATCAATCACTTAAATTTCTAAACGAGGGAAAGATACTTTTTACGAATAGTTAAGACTTATTTAGCAATTAGTTTAATTCCTGCACTTTTCAATACGTATTAAATTTCTACTTAGTTAAGTTACCTGATTAAAATACTTAGTTTACTTTATTGCGCTTAAATTTAGAATTCCAAATTTTCGTATACTAGTTTTATTATTATTATTATTATTTTAAAATTAGTCGTTATTTAATTTTCTCTTTCCCTGTGGGATCGATAATCGGGACTCAACTAGAGTCCTGTGTTACTTGATACGATACGTATACTTGCGTAGCATCCACAACATAAACAATTACAATTCTATACATATAATCTAGCGGGGTCAAGTTTTTAGCTTCGTTGCAATTAAATTAAAAATATCATAATATAAAATTGTGGGTCATCCCACAATTTGTATTTCTCTTCTAAACAGAATATAACATTTGTTCATGAGTGATAAAGTGAAAAAAGGTTTTTCAAAATCATGGCTGTCAATGTGAGGTGGTATGCAATCTCCTTCCTCATATATATTCTTGATGCAGCTGCTTGGAACACAATAAGAGGGCATTATGTTCCAAGTTATTAGTCGTCTGATAATCTGGATAATCACTGTCAGTAACGAATCTACTTGTTCATGTCGTATGATTCCCAGAGGATTGCCATCTTTGTCTACGACATAGTTGTAACAACACCCATATTGGATCGTCATCCGGCCCTTGCCACATATCCATCAATTAGGTTCGGAGTATGTTCTTCTTTTTAGGCGTCCAGCTTGTCCGCGATCACGTGCTTCCATTACATATTCAATAATGGCACCTTGTTCAACTTCATAAAAAATTCCAGTAAATAACTGAATGCCTTCCAATATGTTAATAGCTCAACCATTAATATGTTTGAATTGTTCAAACGATTGTCATTTAACGGCTCGAATACGTCTCACTTCTTCTCGAGAAGCAATCCATTTGTCAGTTAATTTCTTTGCTGTTGTAAGATCTAATGCTGGTTCATTAGGAGTTGGAGTGAATGTTGTTCTCTCAGTTCTCTCTTCTTCTTCAATCATTTCTTCTCTTAAGACATAATATGTTTCTTTAGGAATATTTGCAAGTACTGGAAACTCGAACTCATTGTCTTCTTCCATCGGTTTTATATTTTGCTTTTCTTTCTCTTTAAGTTTCTTTAGTCATTTATTGTGCTTTCTTCTCTAAGCTCTGGTCATTCTAGTGGCTAATTTCTTCACTCCACTAGCAGATGTCGTTCCATTTTCATGGGATGGAGCTACTATTACTGATTTTAATTTTTTGTGAACTTTTTCTATATCAATAGTTTGTTAATGAAATTTGAACTTTAATACAGAGGGCTTTCCTTTTGCTTCTTCTTTATTGGCAATGGATAATAAGAGTCCATCATAGAGTAATTCAACTTGAGAAAGATCAAAGTAAAAATGGATTTTAGATCCTCTGTCAATATATCGTCGGTCCAAAGCCAGACAAACATCACTTCGGAATGTATAAAGTCTGTTGTTAGACATTTTCCCTGAAACAATAGGATAATGTAACATATTAGACTCTTTTCATTATGTTAAGGAACCATTCTTAAAAGCATTTGCTTACTAAGCAGAAAGGACACCACAAAACACAGAAGTCAAGATCTGTATCACAAAGACGATTTGTAGAAATTTATTATTATCCCAGTTTATAAACAAGTCGTCATTTTTCATGTTGCATAATACTTTTTTAAGAAACGCCCATTGATCGGAGGCAAAATTCTTTCACCTTGACAATCTACCAGTTAGTTAAATCCTCCAGAATGTCTTTTCAATTACATATGGGCCCTCCCATATTGATTCAAACTTTCCACCTATTTTTTGGTGAGCTAGTATAGGTCTCCAGAGAACTAAAACTAATTCCCCGATTCGACAGATTCTAGGTCGAACCAATTTTCATGGGCCTGTATCATTTTTGCTTATTACAGTTCAAGGTTTTGTTGAACTTGTAGACGTTTTCCTTCTAAACTCTCAATTTCTTCAAGTCGTAATTTGGCATTTTCTTCATCAGTTATTTTGTTTGCTATCACAACTCTGAGAGAAGAGATTTGCAGTTCGAGCTGCAAAATAGCCTCAGAACCGTATACCAGATCAAATAGTGTTGACCGTGTTGGCATTCGGTATGTAGTTCTATTGGCCCATAAAGCTTTTATTAATCGTTCATGCCATTGTCTTGGACTGTTGATTAATGTCTTTTTCAAAATTGGAACCAATGTTTTATTGAAAGCTTCAACTAAACCATTGGCTTTTGGATAATAGATTGTGGAATGCCTCCAGTCTATACCATGTCTTTGAATAAAATTACTCATTTTTGTATTTTTGAAGGCCAATCCATTGTCTGATATAACTCTTTGAGGAATTCCAAATCTACAGGCAATGTGTGTTTTGAAGAAATGAAAAACTTGTTCTGCTTTAACTTCTCTAAGGGGTATTTCTTTTGCCCATTTCGAGATGTAATCAGTGGCCGCTAAAATAAATTTATGACCTTTAGATGATGGAGGGTCTATAAGGCCTACTATGTCAGTACCCAATATTCATATGGCCATGATGCTATGGTTGGGTGCAATACATTTGGCGGTTTGTGTAAGACCACTCCATGTATTTGACATTGATGACATTTCTTCGCGACCTCAAGACAATCAGTCATCATTGTTGGCCAATAATATTCCATCCTTTTTATTTTCATTTTCATTTTAGGTCCAGATTGGTGTGCACTACATAGACCTGAATGGACCTCTTTAACAATCTCTTGAGCTTCAACTTGGTTTAAGCACCTTAAGCACATTTGGTCAAAAGATCGTTTATAAAGGACATCATTTATTAGAGCATATGACAATGCTCTTTGTTTAATTTGAGTGGCACTAGAAGTGTTTTCAGGTAACCTTCAAGTTTGTAGATATTGAATAATTGGTTGTCACCAATCATCTTTTTTTCGTCAATTATTGTCACTATCGTGTTTTCACCAATTTTGTGCAAATTGTCCATGTAAATTTGAGAAATAACTTGTCGTCCTTTTATAGAAATTGGTATGTCGTCTTCTTTTGGACAAGCAAATTCTTTTGCATGTTTTTCCAAAGCATTTGCTAAAGAATTATCTCGTCTTGGGATTAAGAAAAATGTCACATTAGGAATTTGCTGAAGCAGTTTTAGAGGGTAACAAGAATATTGTTCAGGTCGAGGTTTCAGAGTGTTGTATTTACCAGCAATCTGATTGATAATTAACTGAGAGTCTCCATATATGTAAATGTTTTTAATTTCCATTAGTATTGTCAATTCTAAACACTCACTAAAATAAAGAAGAAGACACTTAATACTCTTAATTAAGTCTCCCTCACACACTACACACACTACTTGCTCACTTTAACACATCTTGCACACCCCTTGCTGTAGAAATGGTTCTTTATTTATAGATCTCCAGAAATGACCAAGGGTTGCTTAAGACACCTCTTCAAAATTCATCCACATTCATTGAATGTTCTAGAATTTAACGGTGGTGACTAGGCGCCAGGATCACTACGCGAATGGACGCAACCATTCACATTTCGGTCACACCTCTTAGTTTAATAACTATTTTCCCATGTCTATATTCATTGCATTTAGTTTATAACATGTAGGAAAATGTCCAGAGGCTTCTAGATTGGTTTGAAAGCGTCAATAAGCATCCAATAACCATCAAGAAATCTCTAGAATCAATCTGCTGTGTCTGGCGCCTGGGTGCCAGATTTGGCGCCTAGGCGCCATAATCAGCCTCTTTGCTCTTTTTGGCTCATTTTTGCTATTTTTTAACTCTTTTTCTTCAAATACTCATTTTTTTGTACCTGCAACCAAAACATAAGACATACATTTCATTAAAGCATAATATCCTTAAAATATTAATAAAAATTTTATTTAAAATTGTAAGTAATTTTAAGGCTGATAAATTCCCCCAAACTTAAACGTTACTTGTCCTCAAGTAACCTTTTACTACTAAAAATTATAATCTATGGAGAAAAAATTCTTTAAGACTTCTGTAACTGTTTGTTTTATAAATAATATAATGAAACATAAAAATCTTTTTAAATAACTTAGGCTAAAACCAAAAAAATGTAAAATATTTAATATGCAAGTGTTAAGAACTTAATTTTCCCATCTATTTCAAAAAATCATTGCAATCCGTCATATCAACAACATGTAGATAATTTACAGGAAAAAGAATGGAGAGAAGTAAGGGACCAGTTATCCCCAGACCAGCAATCAGCCACTTTTAAATTCGGATTAGGGATGGCGGACCTAGGGATGAACCAATCAGGGGGACACCAGTGATCCAGCCAGAAAGACAATTCCCCATGCCCCAGGTTCCAAATATACATATGTTCAGCTTGGTTTCTGACTTTCAACACGACTCTCCAAAGTTTGGAGTCTCCAGTTCTGCAAGTGACCTGGGAGGGGTGTAAATGCCTGCAATACTTACCAGTAATGAATTTAGCCCAAAGGGAGTATTGGGATCTAAATTTGATCCACAGCTTGCAGAAGTTAACTTGAATAATCTGCTGAAGGCTCTTAAATCCCATCCCCCCAGCCCAGGTAGGTTTAGCCACTTTAAGCTAAGAAGTCCAGTGGATTTGTTTCCTCTGGCCTGCTCAAAGAAATTGATTAAATGCTCTTTCAAAAAGAATTTGGGTGCATTTGTTCATTGTAGTCATTTGTAGCACATAAGCAGGTAATGTAGTATGAATAATCCTTAGGATGGTAATTCTGCCTTCATTTGATAGATAATTGTGAGTCCATTTAGCCTGATAAGAGCTGATTTTATTAAGGATATCATCAAAGTGTCTTTGCTTGGTTCTGCCCATATTGAGATGAACTCCTAGGTATTTCAGAGGCAAGGAGGTGCTAGTGAAACCAGAATAGTCAATAATCCAATTCTTCATTTTAGCTGAAATCTTCTAGGGAAAAAGAAGTTGGCTTTTGGTAGGATTACATTCCATTCCAGAAAATGGTTGGAAGGAGTGCAGACATTTCACAATGTGCTTGACAGCATTTTTGGAGGCATTAGAGAAGATCATGACATCATCTGCATAAATTAGGTGAGATATGAGGATATTAGACTTGTGGTGGTACATGATGGAGCAATTTGAAACAACAGTATGGTTGAGGAGTTTAGAGAAGTAGTCCATGGCCAAGATAAATAAGGTGGGGGATAGGGGGTCCCCTTGTTTAAGACCCCTGGTAGCAGAAAAATAACCCCAGCAAGAGCCATTAAGGAGAACAGAGTGAGCATTAGCCTTGAGCCACCTTTTAATGAGACTGCAGAAATTGTTTTGAAAACCCCTAGCAGAGAGGGTCTCCAAGAGGAAATCCCAGATTATAGTGTCATAGGCCTTCTTAATATCCAATTTATAGATAAGATTGCCACTCCTGCACTGTTTATTCAGGTCCAGCAGCATCTCCTGTGCCAATAAGATGTTGTCAACAATGGATCTACCTTTGACAAAGGCTGTTTGGTTGGGGCTAATAATTTTGTCCAATAAAGGTTGAAGTCTATTGACAATAACTTTGCCGATGGTTTTGCTCATGACAGAGGTAAGGCAGATGGGTCTGAAGTGATCCCAGCTAGGAATTAAGACAAAGTTAGCAGTATGGAAAAGTTGGGAAATGTCCCTTCAGAGAAAGAAGTTAGTAATGGCTTCAAAAACATCAGATTTGATGACCTCTCAAGCTTTTTTGTAGAAGTCAGAGGTGAAGCCATCTGGACCAGCAGTTTTGGAGCTGTCAATAGAAGAGAGAGCTTGCCAGATTTCAGTTTCAGATAGAGGGGAGTAGTGGTTCACCTCATTAAGATACTAATAATGCTCCTTGAAAAGATCAGGGATAATTGGGGTTCTTTCCACATTAGACTGCTGCATTAAGTTGCTAAAATGTTGAGTAGCACTTCTACCTATCTCTAAATGGTGAGAGATCCACTCCCCAGTGTCCTTTCTAATGTTATGAATATAGTTGCATTTTCTTCTGTATTGGAGATAAGCATGAAAATAGACAGTATTCTTGTCTCCATCAGCAAAGTGATTAATAGATGCCTTTTGCTTGAGGTACATTTTCTGGATATCAATAGACTGCATCAATTTTGCTTTAGCAGCAATCAGTTGGGGGCTAAGGTCACTATTATCCTGTATTTTCTCTTCAAGAGCCAAAAAATCTTGTTCAGCCTCCTCAACCACAGAAAACACATTCGCAAATTGGTGTCAGCCTCATTTTTTTTAATTTATGGCTCAAATTTTGGTGTAGATAGCACTGTTTAATCCAGGGGTCCTGATGATGAGAGTCCCTCCGATGATTTTTCACAAGCTGCGGAAAATCGGGGTGAGTTGACCGAGAATTCTGATACCTGAAAGGGGGGATAGTTGGGGTGCTAGGGGGCAGTGAGAGTAATAAGGAGGGGCCTGTGGTTAGGTAAGAGCAACATGGGTAACTTGAGTATGGAGAAAGTGAGACTGCCACAGCTCATTTGCCAGAAATCTGTCCAGTATTTCCCTGATAAAATTCCTTCTCCAAGTAAAAGGGGTGCCCCTAAACCGTAAATCATATAGCCCAACAACAAGAATATTATCCCTAAAGGTGATCATGGTCTTCACATTAGGTATGATACCCCAACCTTCTCAGCTAGAGTGGAGATACAGTTGAAGTCACCTCCCACAATCCAGGGGGAGTTGGTATTAGTGTTGATTATGTGAATTTGTTCCCAGAGGAGGGTTCTATCAATACTTCTACAACCAGCATAAATAAAGGAAGCAAAAGCATGATGACCAGCAAATTGGATGGAGAGATGGACAATTTGGGGGTGGTCCAGCAGTACAGTCCAATTAATCTCCTTCCTGCAGAAAATCCAAATTTTGTTGTTGGAATTGGCAAAATGGGAGAAGCCAGGAAGTTTATTAATGATTCTATTGGGGTATTTATGTACTAGGGGTTCAAGGATAGCAAAGCACCAAATAGAATGTTTTTTTATAAGGTAAAGAAGTCTTTTAAGAGAAGGGGGATGTGCCACTCCTCTAATATTCCAGCAAAGAAAATTTATCATGAGGTAAGGGGGGGGGAGTGGGTGGGTGAGATCATGATCTGGTTCGACCCCTAGTAGAAGGAGGTGAAGGTCCAGGTAATTGCTTTGGAGTGGGAATGGTACCACAAAGGAGATCAGCTTTGTTTCTTCTTTTCTTTCTAGCAGTCTGGATTTCCCAAGCATTCCCCATTGATTCCTGTAGTACCTTAGTAGGGAGAGCCTTGGAATTACCAGAAGAGCCAACAAGGGGGGTATCAATAAGAGAAGGCTCAAAAGGTGAGGTTGGAGGGATAATTGATGGGGGAATAGGAGAAGAGGGAGTTGAGGTAAAACTGGATGGTAAGGGTTCAGGTGGGGGGCTTACAATTACAGGAGATGGGGAAGCATGCTGGGCGGGATTACCAATGCCAGTGGGGGAAGAGATAGGTTTGGGAGGAGGAGATAAAGCCTGGATAAGGTTATCATAGGTATCCTTACCAGAAGAAGGAGGGGGGTAGAACAGGGGGATTGGTAACAACAGCAGTAGCTGGTATCAGACCAAAATCCCTGCTGGTAGAAGTGACAACACCAACAACAACTCGAGTGTTATGTTTCTTTATGGGTGTGTCGGCATATTTTTAGGTTGTGTATTTTATTTTGAAAAGGGAGTCACCTAACAGAAATTATCGGCGAATTTTAGATTTTAAATTTGATTTAAATATACATATATAATTTAGAAAGTAGCATTTGATTTTGAAAATAATTTTATGTTTAAAAATTTTAAGATATGAAATCAAACTGATCTCACATCTCGAATAGTTTATATAAACGAGCACCGCACCACAAACTGTATATCTATCCCGGAGAATAGACACCTGCTTGATGATGGGGCTCGATTAAATAAACTAGAAGATTTGTGACATCCTTTTGGTCCGCGAACCAACTTTATAAGCCGACAAGTTCCCCTGCTTAATATAAAGAAATTAAGCGGGGTTTATATTACTCAGGTTCTTAAAGTTCCCTATAAGGGCAAGCCCCTATAGTTAATTACATCCTAAGTGACGGGAATCACTTAAGAAAACTCTCGATAATGATCAGTGATTTTGCTCTCAAGAATTTCAAAGTTCAAGTTTTCAAAGGATCGGATTTTGGAAATTTCAATAGGGAATGGATCAAACTTGGAACAATTTATTTTAGGAGTCTAAAGGAACGAAAGGTAGGGGATGTCACGGATTCGAGACAAGTCTCGGTGACTTCCCAACTATCCTATTTGTTTGGCTTCAATTTTAGGGTTTATTTAATGTTGCAATCCTGCCAATTTTAATTAATTAGGACTTATATTCGTATGACATGATCATACAAATAGCCTCGAAGATGTGAGGGTTTATGTCGTACCAAACAACTACCTCGGAATCCTAAGACTGGTTAGGGCTTAATTTGTATAACATGATTATGCAAATGCCTAACAAAAAGGTTGAGGATTTATGTTGCACTAAGCAAACTACCTCGAAATCCTATGGCTTGGTTATTTAATTCTAAGAAAGTTTTGCTGAAGTAGACTCAAGTTTTGCTGATGACGATGGTCGAGCTGCCCACCCTGCTCCAAGCTCCTTGTTGTTGCAGAGGTTTAGTTTTAGAAGTAAAAAATTAGGAGACGAGAGAAGTGTTTTGGTTTAGAGAAAATCTTAAAATCCAAGTATTTTTAATATTTTAATTAAAACAAATCTTAAAGTTATTTAAACAAAACCGATTAAGATCCCACGGTTCCGTCATCCCGACACAGTTATTTTCATCGAATTCACTTAGTCAAGATGAATTTTCTAAACTCAACTGAATGAGTTCCACACTTTCATTTAGACCGTGTGAAATCCCGTTAGCAACACGTGGGTTACATCATCAGAGGTATTCCCGATCATTCAATGAGACGTTTTAATTTAGTTGTGATTGTAGTTTTGTTGTTCTGTTTGTGATTAAATTTTGAGTTATTTTATATTTTGGAATGTTGTGGCGGTGAAATTTATCTTGCAATGACTTTTAATTTAATTTTAGTTTCAGTTCAGGGACTACCCTAAAGGTTTTGGTTTTCATGCAATAGTTTTATTTAACATGCAAGAAAAGTAAAGTACAGTGCATGTAAGTAAATTACAATAAAATAAAAGCGTACCTGGAGGGTCTTCTCGTCATCCCAAGCTGCACTTAAAACACATGTTAAGGCATTTAAATGTTTCAACAGATACCTAGGTAAAGCTAAGGAAAGGGTTTTGGTTGTCTACCAAATTCCTAATCCTATAACTAGTCATCTCCTATGATGTCTAGGTTCTTGGTTTGGTTTTAAAGATGATTTTCTTCATCAAAGAATAATTAGATTCAATTGTTCTTCTAAAACATCCCGTCATATTGAGGAAGTGCTTAGGACGAGTCCTAAACATCTTTTCAATATTTCTGGGATTGTTTTGAGTCCAAGTAAATTTAATTGCACAAGTGAATTAATCATCTAGGAGTTTAGTTAAACTTTATTTCTTGCTCAGTGAACTTAGGTATTTGATTACTGATGAATGGAGTGACATCTCTCTTAATACTCTATTTAAGAGTTATAATAATTAAAGCCTTTTGAGGGCAAGTTGGTTTATCGAAAATCTTAATCATAATTAAAAATTTGAGTTAATAGTTTAAAGTGTTTTAATTTAATTATGAGGTTTTAATTTTAAGTTTGGAATAGTGTTCAAATTATTTTAGACTTAATTCTTAATGATTTCATTTAGGTTTGTTGTTAGATGATTTTTAATTTAATTTAATTTAATTTTAATTTAAATTAAATTTAATTTAATTTTAATTTAATTTTAACTTAATTTTAATTTAATTTTAATTTTAATTTAATTTTATTTAATTTTAATTTAATTTTAATTTTAGTTTAATTTTGATTTTAATTTTAATTTTAATTTAACTTTAATTTTTAATTTAATTTTAATTTTTAATTTAATTTTAATTTTTAATTTAATTTTAATTTAATTTTAATTTAATTTTAATTAAATTTTTATTTAATTTAAATTTAATTTAATTTTATTTAATTTTAATTTTAGTTTAATTTTAATTGTTAATTTGGATTATTATTTTAATTCTGAATTAGGAACTAAATATTATTAAAGTGATTTATTTAGGGATTTTTAAATTAAAGAATAAATATCCTCTTAATATTATCCCTATTTTAATAATCCAAATTTAAATATATTCTTTCAAAATCTAAATCATTTAATTAATTAAAGTTTCATTTTTTGATATTTTCAAAGTGTTTAATGGGTTTCTACCCCTTAATTTCCCTAAGTGTCAATAATCGAAGTGAAAGTTAAAATCAAATATTTTACCCTCCATTTTGATTAAACCTAAAGTTTTAATTAAGGGATAAAATTCTTAATTACCTTTATGCCCTTTTAGGCTTATTTATTTCATAACTCACTAAATTGAGCTCAAATGAATTTAAAATTTTTATGTTACCTCACTCACATGTCAATTAAGACATTAGAGGAGAAAATGTGGTTTTTCTAAATTTAATTTCTTTATATAATTATTTTTAGTAGAAAATAAGGGTTTTCAAAGAAAATTCAACAACATGACCAAGGAAAGGTTTCTGTTTTTAAGAAAATTATCGAATGTTCCTAATGACCAGAGGACCACTTGGACCAATTTTGGTGATTTTTTGAGTTATATTTTATTTATTATAATTATTTTAAGTTTTAGAGTATTAATTAATTATAAAATAAAATTAAAGTTTAAAAATAGATTTTATATTTTTCTTAAATCTCTCTGACCTCAAGGAGTTCAAAGGAACAAATTTTATAATTTTCTTATTTTTCTTTGATTTATTACAATTATTTTAGTGAAAAAGGGTAAAAACTTATTTTTTTAATATTAAAAATTACATTAAGCTTTTAAAATTTAATATCATACCCTAGGGACTTAGGAAAAATATTTGGTTTGTTCCTATGTGATTAGGAGTAAAAAATTGACATTTTTATGATTTTTACTATTTTTTATGATTTTTATTATTTTTTAATTATTAAAATATTAAAATATTGTGAAAAATCAACTTTTTTTAGAAAATTCCAATTTTAATTTTCCCGAACTCCCCGATATCGAAGAAGCTCCAAAATCATTTTTGTGAATTTTTGGAAAGTATTTTTGGAGTTATGAATTTTTAAAGTTCCATTTTGCTTATGAGGCTTAATCAACCCATTTTGTGGGGCTAATCAAGTCTAATTGGGTTCAAAATTTTTTGTAAGGTTCCTCTGATCCTAAAGAGTAATGGAGAATTATTTTCAAGTCAATTTGGTGTGTGGTTAACCCTAATTAAATCAAATTCAATTTTAGGGGTTTAGGCCAATTAAGGTTATTATGTATGAATTAACTCAAAATATATTTTTCATAGTGTCCTCTGGTCCTAAGAAACATCACCAAATTTTTCTAGAATTTATGTTACAACATGCTAATTATTGGAATTAAAATACCTAAAACAGTGACATGAACTTGAAAATTCAATAACTGCTCACAGAGATGGCCTCTGAACTTGAAAGATTCAGAGAATGTTCCCAAGATCCGAGGCTTCAAAAGCCCTATGGTCTCATGCCATGGTGAATTGTCTATGCAAATGAAGAATCAAAATACTGAAAATAGTAAATAAATTACTAAAAATAAAATACTCATCTAATTAACTTGATTTCTTTTCCACATTATTCTCCTCTATTCACTGAGCAAGAGGGTATTTTTATTTTATTTTTGTGATTTTTCTATGCAAAGATATGAATTTTTGAAGTTCCGGTATTTAAATAATTCAAAAAATACCCTAATTTCCTACTGATGCGACTCGGTGCCTCGTCAACCTATGGTGGATCGAAAGCCCATGCGTCGCGCTCCCATTCGACGCCGCCACTTGAGTTAGCAGCCACGCGTCCCGCGGTTCATGTACCATTGTGCCGTCCGACTTGATCTCGACCATCCGCTCGATACACGCGCGATCCAACGGCTCCTGGTCATTGTCTACGACTGGTGTGCACCCGTGACCGTCCACACTAAAACCCTAAGATCTCTCTTGATTCTCAATGGATTTTTGTGTTCTTATGCTCTATGGATTCGTCTTGAAGAGACGAACACATCCATATGGTTTATAGGCTATGAAATTAATCCAAACAAAATGGAGAATTCGTTGGAAGCTCGGGAGGAAGAGTGAGTTCATACCTTTGCTCGGAGAAGTGAAGCTTCGATGCGAGAGTTTTGTCACCTTCGATTGAGTCCGAGCAAGCTCCGGATGAAGTCTCCGGCTCCGGGAATTGTCCAAGTATGATAGTGACCAAGGCCGATCACAAAGCTTGGAGGTCGGAAGCAATGGCCGGCTCTGGTGAGGGGTTTTTGCTTGGGAACTTCTCCTCTTGGTCCGAGTGAAGGTGTAGGACGAATCAATTTGGAGATTGGCTCACCGTGGTGAAGTGTCCTATTTTTTGGGTGGATTTTCAACTCGAAATTGAGCTCGTTAGTGGGGATTAGGGCGAAGAAACACCGGGGATCAACGCGCTGCAGGTTAGGAGAAGGTCCCGGAGCAATTTTGGCGGAATTTCCTTAATGTCCGGTTCTTCTCCTCCTTTGGTCGAGAGGTGAGTGGGTTTAAATAGAGGTGGTCGGAGGGCCTCCCGGGGGGTTTAATGGCTTGGTTCCATTGCTCGGGGCAAGGGAAGAACAGCTACAATGGTCATTGGGCATGGGACAGCTCAGCTAATTGAAATTGAATTTTTGTTTCAAATTAAGCCTCTCGGCCTGGTGGTTTCCGGCAGCTGTGGTGGCTGGCTGGCCATGGTCAGGTCACCATCCTGATCAGGAGGGTCAGGGCTTGAACTTGGTGAATTCAATTGGATTTGGCCAAGTGTAAAGGGGCTGAATTGAAATAGAATGGGGAGAGGCTCATTTTGGGTTCAATTTGGTCAACCCATGGTTTAGGCTTGGTGCACCACCCATGGCCTGGTTTTGGGCTGAAAAGAATCATTTAGGTCAGCTTGGAAGGGGTGGTGAAGTCTTCATCCAAGGTGAGGTGGCTAAGCATGGTTCAGAGTGTAACATGGATAAGGTTAAAAATGCTTAATGAAGGTTTAAGAAAGACGCCCCTCTTCTTTCCATTAATGTCTTGGGGAGGTGGAAAGTGGCTCCCATGGCTTGCATATGGCTTATGCATGGCTTCATGGCTCCATGTGGCTTGGGGCAAAGCTCGGTCAATTTCATGGAAGTAGAACTTAGGAATTTTGGTATTTTGGTGGAGAATTTTCATGAAGCTTGATTTGGAATGGTTTAATGATGATTTTGAAACTAAGGGGTGATTTTGATTAAATGGATGATGTAGAGAAATGTCATGTGGTCTTTGGATTGAAAACTTGGGCTTTTGAAATGGTCTTGGGTGGGCTTTTAAAGTGATTTAAGGAAGTGGGCTTTTGGATTTTAAAATGGGCTTTTGGATGAAAATTTTGTGAAGTACCATGTCAAATAAATGTTGCAATTGGTTTAGGCATGTGTCATGAATGGTTTGGAACAAGTTTGAAGTGATTTTGAATTGAATTGGGTTTAATGTGGGGTCTTTTGGTAAAGGGGCCAAGGTGGGCCAAATTAGGCTAAGGCTGGGCTAAAGTTGGATTTGATGTAAAATTAATGTTGAGAAATGTTAATGGGAGTGTCACAATTTCAACTTTGGTTGGGCTCTAATTTTTGGATTTGGACCCGTTTGGGTTAGGTTTAGGCTTAGGTCAATTTAACGGATTTTGGTTTTGGGTTAGGTTTGGGTGGAGTTTAAGCTCAAATTTTGGGCAAATCAAGTTAGTGTTTTGTTTATTGGGGGTGTTAAGAAGGCTTTCGAAAAGATTTGGGGCCAATTGGAGTTGAATTGGATGGGTTTGAGCTAGGTTTAAGTCATGGGCCAAAATTGGGCCTTAGGCTTCAAATTGAAATTGGGCTCAAATGTCAATCAAATTGGACTTGGATTTGGTTTAAATTGATAATGGGGATGTTGATTTGAAGTTTAGAATTGAATTGGACCAAAATTGAGGTCAATTGGGGTGGTTTGGTTTGACATTGGGTTCACTTGGGTTAAAAATGGGTCAAATTGGGGGTTTTGGTAAAAGTGGGGTAAATTGGCAAAATTGACCCATGGTGTAGTTGAACAAAAAGAAATTGGGAATATTTGGGATTTTTTTGGAATTTTTTGCGAATTTTCTGAATTTTTGGATTTTTGAGCTAAGAAGTGCATTTTGGGTATTTGGAGGGTATTAGGGGGTACTTTTAGAATTTTTGGTATTTTTTGGCTATGGATGATCAATTTGAGTGGGGGGAAATGTTTAGAATTGATTTTGGGGGAATTTTGGGTAATTTAGGTGATTTTGTAAATTTTGGGTAGTTTCAAGGGCTTTTGGTAGGTTTAGTAGGTGTAGGGCCCCGGGGGTCAAAAATTGAAATTTTGAAAAAATGAAGATTTATCAGATTTGAGTAAAATAGAATCATTTTGGTTGAGCCATGAAGCCATATTAAGCCCATATGAGCCATGAGAGGACTCATTTGAGGCATTCACTATGTTGTTCCTAACCCTCTTAGCCAGGGGCTGAGGGGTTAAGGACCATCCATATGAATTACCTACATGAGTCAGGAAGACAAGTTGGGTCAGAGTGTGGTTTTATGACTTGGAATGTGTGTGACAGTGTAGTGTATGTGCAAGTCAACCTTCACCAGACCAGGCCACCTACGGTATTTCTAAGGCAAAAAAAAGAAGTCCTATAAGGAACTCATCCTTCAAACCTCCACATTTGACTTCAACCCTCTAGGTGATTAGGGGTCTACAATCAAGCTTGTGGGGTTTGCATGGAGTCAAGACGTGTTTGAACTTCTAAAGGGTGGGTTCCACTTCTAGTCCTCTAAGATTAGTCAAAGGAAAAGCCTATGACTAGATCCTAAGTACTAAAGAGAGAAGCAAAAGACCTCATCAAAAATGAGGTCAACAAATGGACCCCCAATAGGTGTGGTGAGCTAACCAAGCACACCGCACGTATTGGCGTTGACCAAAGAGATCAACAAAACTAACACAGATGTCCAATTGACAAACTTAGGACGAAGTAGAAGAATTTCCGCTGGGGAGTATTAGGTATATTTCCATGGCCGGAGATTCCTGAACTCTCGCTGGGGAATGGAAAAGGAGGTGAACTCCAAATCACAAGATCTGGGGAAATTTGATTTAGATTTCAGTTTACTTTTAAATTTCAAGTTTCAATGTGTGAGTTTGGATTTCGATTGAAGTTTAAGTTAAAATCGATTCAAGGAAATTTTGAATTTGAAATTTGGATGTGAAATGAGAATTGAAACCAAGATTTCAACCTCGGGATTGCGAAGAGAACTGGAATTTAGGTACCAGCCTCGGAGTGAGAATTGGAGTTTAAGTATCAATTGAAAAGGACGAGAGTCAGAATTTAGGTACTGATCTCGAAATGAGAGTCAGAATTTAGGTACCGACATCACAAAGGACGAGAATCAGAATTTAGGTACTGATCTCGAGAGTGTGAGATTTGAAATTTAAGTATCAAACCTGAAAGAGAATCGAAATTTAAGTATCGATCTCAGATGAGAGTCTAAATTTAGGTACCGACCTCGAAGGAAGAGAACTGGAATTTAGGTGCCAGTCTCGGAAATTTAGAATTGAAATTTAGGTATCAATTTGCAAGAGAATCAAAATTTAGGTATCGAACTCGAAAAGAGAGTCGAAATTTAGGTACCGACCTCGAAGGAAGAGAACTGGAATTTAGGTACCAGTCTTGAAAATTTAGAATTGAAATTTAGGCATCAATTCGAAAGAGAATCGAAATTTAGGTATCGATCTCGAATGAGAGTCAAAATTTAGGTATCGACCTCGAAATGAGAACTGAAATTTAGGTACCAGTCTCAAAAATTTAGAATTGAAATTTAGGTATCAATTCACAAGAGAATCGAAATTTAGGTATCGATCTCGAAAAGAGAGTCAGAATTTAGGTACCGACCTCGAAGGAAGAGAACTGGAATTTTGGTACCAGTGCCGTAAATTTAGAATTGAAATTTAGGTATCAATTCGAAAGAGAATCGAAATTTAGGTATCGATCTCGAATGAGAGTCAAAATTTAGGTACCGACCTCTAAATGAGAACTGGAATTTAGGTACCAGTCTTAGAAATTTAGATTTAAAATTTAGGTATCAATTCGGAAGAGAATCGAAATTTAGGTATCGATCTCGAAAAGAGAGTCGGAATTTAGGTACCGACCTCGAAGGAAGAGAACTGGAATTTAGGTACCAGTCTCGAAAATCTAGAATTGAAATTTAGGTATCAATTCGAAAGAGAATCAAAATTTAGGTATCGATCTCGAAAAGAGAGTCGGAATTTAGGTACCGACCTCGAAGGAAGAGAACTGGAATTTAGGTAACAGTCTCGAAAATTTAGAATTGAAATTTAGGTATCAATTCGAAAGAGAATCAAAATTTAGGTATCGATCTCGAAAAGAGAGTCGGAATTTAGGTACCGACCTCGAAGGAAGAGAACTGGAATTTAGGTACCAGTCCCAAAAATTTAGAATTGAAATTGAGGTATCAATTTGCAAGAGAATCAAAATTTAGGTATCGATCTCGAATGAGAGTCGGAATTTAGGTACCGACCTCGAAATGAGAACTGGAATTTAGGTACCAGTCTCAGAAATTTAGAATTGAAATTTAGGTATTAATTCACAAGAGAATCGAAATTTAGGTATCGATCTCGAATGAGAGTCAAAATTTAGGTATCGACCTCGAAATGAGAACTGGAATTTAGGTACCAGTCTCGGATATTTAGAATTGAAATTTAGGTATCAATTCGAAAGAGAATCAAAATTTAGGTATCGATCTCGAAAAGAGAGTCAGAATTTAGGTACCGACCTCGAAGGAAGAGAACTGGAATTTAGGTACCAGTCTCGGAAATTTAATGAGAAATGGAAACGGGTTCCAATCTCGAAGATTTATCTGTATGAAGAGGGACCCAGTCTCATGCCATCAGAACCAAATTGAACAAAGTTCGTGGCTCCGTGTCAATAGAACTAGTCGATCCTCTAAGACACAGAAGAAAGAGAATTGAAAGGAGCTGGTAAGTGTACCAAGCTGAAAAGACTTGACTTAGCAATAAGTCGAGGAAAATATTCAAATTTCAAAGGAGTTTCAAACAGATTTCGATTGAGAGAAGAATTGAAAGGTTTGAATCAGAGGATTCAGATCGCAATTCAATTTGAGATTTAGATTCGTTTTGTTTGTCCTTTAACGATCCCATTTTTTCATTTTTGTTGTTTATTTATTGTTCATGTGAATTTTGAAGTTCATTTTAATATTCAGATTTTTTAAGAAAAATTCTCATTTATTTTCTTTTCTTTTCTGTTCTTCGTTCAAAGTTCATTTAACTCTAATGGCGTTTCCCAGTCAATTTGCACAAAAAGAGGTGAAGGCAAAATTTGACGTAGTCATTTTCATTCCAATTTGCTGAAAGTACATCATACAACTTGATCTAGTCATGATGACGTTTTCCTCAGAAATTTTATGTCTCATACAATCCATGTAAATCCAAAACGGATTGTGTAAGATTCTTGTTGATCCATCCAAAAGCGTATGTCAAAAATCCATGTCTGAATAGTAAGAAACATGAGTAACAACATCACCTTCCAAGCCACCCTCGGCAGGAATGCCGCATGGATGTGCATTGGAGGTGTGTTATATCCCATGTAACTCACAGCTCGTAGGGCTGGAGACTCTCTAATTCTAGATCTGGCTGAAAGTGGTAAGGCATTTTTCTGTCATCTATTCTTCTAAAAGTAACTGAGATCCGCTCCACAGGCACTCGTGGAATGCAATGCTTCGCAACATCTACTCCGTTTCCTTTTAACACTAGGATGGAACCAACCGGTAATGGTATCTCCACCGGCCCTCGGAACTCACCAGGGCCTGCAATCCGGAGGTCAGATCCGAACATGATGTTGCACTGGCTGAGGAATGACACTGTGCAGAATGGTCTAACAAAGTCATGATGGTCTATATGCGGAGGAATGCAGTCGCCTTCTTTGTAGATGTTGATAATGCAGCTGTTGGGTATGCAATCTGCAGGTAGTACCCTCCATTTTATCATCCTTTTCACCATTCTCTTGATGACTGTTGGCATTGGATCCACCTCACTGTGACAGAGAACAATTAGATTCAATTGTTCTTCTAAAACAATTAGATTCAATTGTTCTTCTAAAATATCCCGTCATATTGAGGAAGTGCTTAGGACGAGTCCTAAACATCTTTTCAATATTTCTGGGATTGTTTTGAGTCCAAGTAAATTTAATTGCACAGGAGAATTAATCATCTAGGAGTTTAATTAAACTTTGTTTCTTGCTCAGTGAACTTAGGTATTTGATTACCTGATGAATGAAGTGACATCACACTTAATACTCTATTTAAGAGTTATAATAATTAAAGCTTTTAAGGGCAAGTTGGTTTATCGAAAATCTTAATCATAATTAAAAATTTGAGTTAATGGTTTAAAGTGTTTTAATTTAATTATGAGGTTTTCATTTTAAGTTTGGAATAGTGTTCAAATTATTTTAGACTTAATTCTTAATGATTTCATTAAGATTTGTTGTTAGATGATTTTTAATTTAATTCAATTTGATTTTAATTTAATTTTAATTTAATTTTAATTTTGATTTTAATTTTAATTTTAATTTAACTTTAATTTTAAATTTAATTTTAATTTTTAATTTAATTTTAATTTAATTTTTATCTAATTAATTTAATTTAATTTTAATTTTAGTTTAATTTTAATTTTAATTTTAATTGTTAATTTGGATTATTATTTTAATTCTTAATTAGGAACTAAATATTATTAAAGTGATTTATTTAGGGATTTTTAAATTAAAGAATAAATATCCTCTTAATAATATCCCTATTTTAATAACCCAAATTTAAATATATTCTTTCAAAAATCTAAATCATTTAATTAATTAAAGTTTCATTTCTTGATATTTTCAAAGTGTTTAATGGGTTTCTACCCCTTAATTTCCCTAAGTCTCAATCATCCAAGAGAAAGTTAAAATCAAATATTTTACCCTCCATTTTGATTAAACCTAAAGTTTTAATTAAGGGTTAAAATTTTTAATTACCTTTATGCCCTTTTAGGCTTATTTATTTCATAACTCACTAAATTGAGCTCAAATGAATTTGAAATTTTTATGTCACCTCACTCACATGTCAGTTAAGACATTAGAGGAGAAAATGTGATTTTTTTGAATTTAATTTATTTATATAATTATTTTTAGTAGAAAAAAGGGTTTTCAAAGAAAGCGTCGGTCGGGTCATCAAGTATTGCAGCAGATTAACTCTCGAAATAAGGTTGACCTTATAAGAAAGCATGTAATGCCTGAGCTTTTGAGCGGCGAAGATCAGGGCCAAACAATGCTTCTCAATCGGAGGATACTTTACTTCCGGTTGGACAAGACGAGGGCAGAGGTAGTAGAGAGCGTTTTCTTTTCCCTCGTCATTGACCTGGGCTAGCAGGGCTCCAAGAGAGTCATCTAAAGCTACGGTATAAAGTATTAATGGTCTACCTGAGACTGGGGCTGTTAAGACAGGAGGTGTCATTAAATATTGTTTAACGTCCTTGAAAGCCCGCTGGAATTTCTCATCCAAAACGAATTTGGCGTCCTTTTTAACTAATACCGAGAAGGGCTGACACCTACCTGAAAAGTTCGAGATAAAGCTTCGAAGATATGCCAACTTCCCTTGAAAGGATTGTAGTTGTTTCAAAGTTTTGGGAGGAGGCATTTCTAAAATAGCTTTAATCTTTTCCGGATCGATTTCAATCCCCCGATGTCGGACAACAAATCCTAAGAATTTCCCGAAGGTGACGCCGAAGGCGCATTTTAAGGGATTCATCTTAAGGTTGTATTGTCTTAGTCGCTCAAAAACAATTCTCAAATCATACATGTGATCTTCTTTCAGTTTTCTTTTGATGATCACATCATCCACGTAACACTCGAGTTGGTTGTGAATGAGATCATCAAAAATCTTCGTTATCGCTATTTGGTATGTTGCTCCGAGTGGCATTACTGTGTAGCAACACAATCCGATCGGCGTTCTGAATACCGTGAGCTTTTCGTCTTATGGTGCCATCTTTATCTGGTTGTATCCTGATGATCCATCCATGAAAGAGAAGATTTCATGTGTTGAAGCAATGTCGATCATCAGTTCTGGAATTGGTAGTGGAATTTCATCCTTTGGACATGCTTTATTTAAATCTCTGAAATCTATGCAGATTCTGATCTGACCATTCTTCTTTCTGACTGGTACCACGTTGGCTAACTAAGTTGGGTATTGTTCTTCACAGACAAATTTAGTGTCTATTAGCTTTTTAACTTCAGCTATTACTTGTTGTTCAATTTCTAGACGCATTCTTCTTGGAGCTTGTTTGACTGGAACGGAAGTAGGATCTACTCCTAACTTTTGAACTGCGACTTCTGGAGCTAATCCTAGCATTTCGTCGTAACTCCAAGCAAAACAGTCCTTAAATTCCATTAACAGCTTGATTATGTCTTCGGAGTCTTCTTTATTGAGTAATGAGCTAACAAAGGTAGGCCTAGGCTCTTTGCTAGTACCTAAGTTAACTTCCATTAACTCTTCTATTGTAGATTTGATTTCTTCTTCAAATTCTGGTGGAGCATTTCCGATTTACAGATCTTCAAGATCTTCTGAGGCTTCCAAGCAGTCTTCATTAGGTTCGCAAGTGACAACCAAGAAAAATCTTGTATCGTCAACTGATCCTACTGTGCCGAATCCGAGACCATGTTTTGAATTGGGAGACCGACAAGCATTATTCCATAATTTTTCAAAGTGCTGTGATCGGCCTTTTGTCCATTGTCGAGGTAAGACACCACGTTGAATTAAAATCTGAAAATAGGGAGAGTACCACTCAAAAGATAGTTTCATTAATTCAGATGAAGTAACATCTTCAAATTGTACATCTTTTCAGTATTGGAAGAAGAAGCACCACGGTAAAACTTGATTGGCTTAGTTCCACCACCATGCACTTTCTTGTCCACCATACCCTCAGTCTTATTAGAATGGATCGGGGTCAGGGTCATAGAATGTACATAATGGTTAATCTTCTAGTACATTGATTTTTATTCTTCATTCCTTTCTTCTTCGAGAGAGATCTTGAACTGTGGTTTCTTCTGATTTATAGTTGCTGCTTCTTTCTTGATTTCTTCTTCTTCTTCAGAGCTATTCTTCAAAACAACATCGATTGCCAGTTTCTTCTGTCCAACTGTTCCAACGTTTCTTCCACATCTTCGTCCCCGGCCTCAACCTCGGGTGCGAGTTCTAGAGAAATATTCACCATCTCGCTGTAAGGGAGTGATGAGTAACTGTTGGACTAGAACTTCAGGTTCTTCATCGTCTCAAATCTCTTTTGCTTCATTTGGTATGGTATTTCTGGAAAAGATTGTTTTCTTTGGAGGCGCGTAGTAGGCCGCATCTTCATGAATTCCAATCTCGGGTACGAAGAATGGTTGCAAGTCACCTTTGATACACTGTTCCCCTCCTTCGTAATACTTTATACAATGGTGCAGAGACGACGGTACCATCCGGTTTTCATGGATCCATGGCCGACCCAGTAGAGCGTTGAACGATATCTCAGAAACAATTCTGTGGAATTTTGCGGTTGTCTTTGCTAAATCACCGGTCTTCATTAGTAATGTTATCGATCCAAGAGCTCTTTCGCCTTTTTGATAAAAGCGTCTTAATAGCATCTTGTCTGCTTCAAGCTCGCGAGCATCAATTTCCAAATATGTTAGCGTGCGAAGATTCATTATGTTGATTGATGCTCCTGGATCAACCAACACTCTGGAGAGCGTAAACTTTCCAATATTGACTGAAATGTATAACGATCGGTTGTGATCTGCTGTTCCTAGTAATAGATCATTGTCCGTGAAGGTAACACCTCGTTGTTCTCTCAATGAGCAAACCTCGTTGAAGGAATTACCGGCCATTTGGGCTAAACAAATCTCTGGATCAAGTAAAGCCTTGATCAGAGCCTCCCTCATCTCTTTTGACAGGATCAGAGCGTCGTATATGCTTAGTTTGGCTGGTAATTTCCTAAGATGGGCTAGCACTTTGTAGTCTACTTTATTTCCATGTTCCTCAGTCTATTCCCGAATGGGCAATTCTTCTACTGGGGTTGGCTCTTCCTGAGAAACCACCTTCTTTCCTTTATCCTTTGGACCCATTCTAGGGGGTAAAACTTCTCCACTTCTTAAATTTACTTCAGTTATTTCTTCTGAATTTACCGGTGTCTCCTCCTGAATTTAAACAACTGGCTCTTCTGAAGTTGCTTCGGTTTCTGATGGTTCTAATTCTATCGTGATCGGAGACCCTCAGAATTCACAAATGGACTCGTTGCTTGTCGAGCTTTCGTAGCCTCCTTTGTGAATATCTTATTCGTCGTGGTCATCGAGGTTATGATTGATTTGAGAATCGTTATCTGTATTGGAATCGAGATCCGGATTAAGCTGGTTGTCGCTAGTTACGTAATCATTAGAAACAGTCAAAATGTAGCCAACGCCATAACCCTTATCATTATAAGATCCCGCCGGAGCGAGCAGATAATCATACAGAGTCAGGAGTTCGAGGGAATTCTCTCCCGAATCGGAAATAACCATCTTAGGATAAGCAGCCCCTAGTCTACCCTTCGGAGCCTCGGTCTTGTTTTCTTCCACGATCTTCTCCTCCTTCTGGGGCGGTTCTTCAATCGCAAGTGATAGTGCGGCTCGATAGGTTTCAAACTTTAAGTTGAAGCGTGTACTGAAGCGGTTTGGATGTGATCCAAAATTTTCTTTGATGACTTTGTCTAGACGGTACTCCATCCATCATCGATCGTGTACGGGTTTATCGGAACAATGGGATCCGTTGAAATAATGTTGACGGAACCTCCTTTCCGGGGTTCCTTCATGTATTCCTTCGGGATCGTTATGTTCCCTTTCCGAGATTGTCATCAAGCCAACTCTTGAAAGTGATGCAATCCTCTATCTTATCTCCGAGCATCTGGTGGTAAGGGCAATAGTTCAGATGATCTTTCTTATTGACTTCCTCCGGCTTCTTGGGCTCTGGCAGCTGAAATTCTAGTGTCTTCATTAAACTGTGGAAAATAACACATTTTGAAATCTAATCACTTAGGAACAAACCAAATATTTTTCCTGAGTCTCTAGGGTAAGATATTGAATTTTAAAGGCTTAAAACAATTTTTGAATTAAAAAAATGATTTTCTTTAACATTCCCACTAAAATAATTATAATAAATCAAAGAAGAATCAGAAAAATATAAAATTTGGTTTTCTGATTTCCCTGAGGTCAGAGAGATTTTAAAAAAATATAAAATCCATTTTTCAACTTTTATTTCTTTTTTAAATTAATTAATACTCCAAAACTCAAAATAATTCTAATAAATAAAATATAATTCAAAAAATCACCAAAATTGATCCAAGTGGTTCTGTGGTCATTAGGGACATCCCATAATTTTCTTAAGGACAGAAACATTTCCTTGGTCATGTTATTGAATTTTCCTTGAAAACCCCTATTTTCCATTAGAAATAAATACATAAATAAATTAAATACAGAAAAATCACATTTTCTCCTATAATGTCTTAATTGACATGTGAGTGAGGTTACATAAAAATTTCAAGTTCATTTGAGCTTAGTTTAGTGAGTTATAGAATTATTAAGCTTGAAGGGCAAAAGGGTAATTAAAAAATTTCAACCCTTAATTAAAATTTTAGGATTAATCAAAAAGGGGAGGGTAAAATATTTGATTTTAAGCTGATTTTGGATGATTGAAACTTAAGTGATTGAGGGTAAAAACCTATTAACCATTTCAAATATAATTAAAATAAAACTTTAATTAATTAATTAATTGAAATTTTGGAAGAGTAATAGAAATTGGAATTATTAAAGTAGGGATATTATTAAGAGGATATTTATTCTTTAATTTATGAATCCCTAAATTGATCACTTCAATAAAATTTAATTCTTAGCTAAAAGGATAATCCTAACTTAAAATTTAAAATGCTAAACTATTTAACAATTAAATTAAATTAAATTTAAGATGTTGAGATTAAATTAAATCAAAATCTAAATTAAGTTAACATCCTAACAATTAAATTAAATCATATTTAATATATTAAGATAAAATTAAAATTAAATCAAATTAAGTTGAATTAAAATTAAATTAAATCAAATTAAATTTAAATTTAAATTAAATTAAATTTAACTAAAATAAATTAAATTATATCAAATTAAATTAAATTAAATTAAATTAAATTAAATTAAACTTAAATTAAATTAAAATTAAATTGAATTAAAATCATTTAACAACACACCTAAATGAAATCATTAAGAGTTAAACTAAACACTTAAAGTAGGTTTAAAACATAAAGGTTAAATCTGAGATATAACATCATTTAAAACGTAAAGATTTAAATTAAATCTAAAAACAATGACGAACACTATTCCAAACTTAAACTTTTTTTATAATTAAGTCAAAATTAAAATTAAATCATTAAGTTTAAATCATTAAAATACTTAATAAGTTATTTTGCCCTTTTTAAAGCTCTTATAATTATAACTCTTAAATGAAGTATCAAGTGAAGTGTTAGTTCACTTATAGGACATTCAAATGTCCTAGTTCACTGAGCAAGAGAACAAAACTTAAACCCCTGGATGATTAATTCACACTGTGCAACTAAATTAACTTCGACTCAAAACAATCCTGTAAATATCAAAAGATGTTTAGGACTCGTCCTAAACACTTCCTCAATATGATGAGATGTTTTAGAAGAACAATCGAATCTAGTTGTTCTTCGATGAAGAAAATCATCCTTAAACCAAACCAAGAACCTAGTACGTCATAGGAGATGACTAGTTATAGGATTAGGAATTTGGTAAACAACCAAAACCCTTTCCCTTAGCTTTACCTAGGTATTTCTTGCAAAATATTTAAATGCCTTAACATGTGTTTTAAGTGCAGCTTGGGATGACAGGAAGACTCTCCAGGTACGCTTTTATTTTATTGCAATTTACTTACATGCACTGTACCTTACTTTTCTTACATGTTAAATAAGACTGTTGCATGAAAACCAAAACCATTAGGATGGTCCCTAAACTAAAACCAAAACTAAATTAAAATTCATTGCAAGATAAAATTCACCGCCACAACATTCCAAAATATAAAACAACTCAAAATTTAATCACAAACACAACAACAAAACTAGAATTATAACTAAATTAAAACGTCTCGTTGAATGATCTGGAATACTTCGATTATGTAACCCACGTGTTGCTAACGGGATTTCCCACGGCCTAAATGAAAGTGTGGAACTCATTCAACTGAGTTTAGCAAATCTATCCGGACTAAGTGAATTCAATAAAAATAACTGGTGTCGGGATGATGGAACCGCAGGATCTTAATCGGTTCTGTTTAAATAACTTTAAGATTTGTTTTAATTAAAATATTAAAAACACTTGGATTTTAAGATCTTCTCTTAACCAAAACACTTCTCTCATCTCCTGATTTATGACTTCTAAAACAAAACCTCTACAACAACAAGGAGCTTCGAGCATAGTGGGCAGCACGGCCATCGTCATCAGCAAAACTTGGATCTACTTCAGCAAAACATTTCTTAGAGTTAAATAATAAATCCATAGGACTTCGGGGTAGTTTGCCTAGTGCAACATAAATCCTCAACTCTTCGTTAGGAATTTGCATGATCATGTCATGTAAATTAAGCCCTAACTGGTCTTAGGACTCCGAGGTAGTTGTTTGGTACGACATAAACCCTCACATCCTCGAGGCTATTTGCTTGACTGCGTCATGCAAATATAAGTCCTAATTAATTTAAATTGGCAGAATTAAAACATTAAATAAACTCCCAAATTGAAGCCAAACAATAGGATAGTTTGGGAAGTTGCCAAGATTCTTCTGGATCCTCAACTTCTCCTACTTCTCTTCCTTTCGACTCTTAAAATAAATTGTTTCAAATTTGATCCATTCCCTATTGAAATTTCCAAAATCCAATCCTTTGAAAACCTTAAACTTTGAAATTCTTGAGAGCAAAACCACTAATCATTATCGAGAGTATTCTTAAATGATTCCCGTCATTTAAGATGTAATTAACTATAGGGGCTTGTCCTTATAGGGAACTTTAAGAACTCGGGTAATATAAACCCTGTTTAATTTTTTTATATTAAACAGGAGAATTTGTCAGCTTATAAAGTTGGTTCGCAGACCAAATGGATGTCACAAATCTTTTAGTTTATTTAATCGAGCTCCATCATCAAGCAGTGTGTCTATTCTTCGGGATAGATACACGGTTTGTGATGCGGTGCTCATTTATATAAACTATTTGAGATGTGAGATCGGTTTGATTTCATATCTTAAAATTTTCAAATTGAAAATTATTTTCAAAATCAAATACTACTTTCTAAATATATATATTTAAATTAAATTTAAAATCTAAAATTCGCCGATAATTTCTGTAGGCGACCCTTTTTTTAAAATACAACACAACCTAAAAATATGCCGACAATTTCTGGCGACTCCGCTGGGGACTAGTTCCTCTCTCCATTTTGATTAGATGGTTTTGCTTTCATAAATCGGTGGTGAGTCCATATCCCTAATGGACCAAAACTACCATTCTTCCATTGGAATACCCCGTTCATTTCTGTCTTGAACGAGTATAGCCAACTCCTCTCGGATTTAGGAGCCAATGTTTAGACACCCTTAAACAGAGAGGTTCCGAGATCCTTTTACCTCTTTTCTGAGGTGGGGTGGACCCCCAATAGGTGTTAGTTTAGGAGCGGTCCTTCGAGTCGAGAAGTCTTGCATAAGGCTTTCTCTTCCTTTCTGATTCTGAATCGAATCCTTTACCTTTTCTATACCATTAAATATTCCATTCCTAATAAACAAATCCTCTAATAAATAACTCTTTTGATGAATAAATCCTTTTAAAAGCACAAATACACTAAGATAAACGAAAATGTGTTCAAACTCTTTCTTTTTTTGTCCTAAACTTTGTGACAAAAGGAAGCATAATTCGGAACTAATACTCGGAATCTGCCCTGTAGAAAATGATTGCCCCAAAGCTAATGTTCTCCTTCACCAATGGAATGGACTTTGCCGTTTACAAGGATGAACTGCCCGACAATGGGATCATCCGTTTCAGACAAGGATTTGGCAACACAGATGTCAAGTTTGCTGACGTCACTCTCTTCACACTCATGGACAAAGTGTCAGAAACCGAAGAGCCCGTGATCGAGTTCAACTCCGAAGTCGGCTCAAGAATTCCCTCCCCCGCGAAGGGTTCCACTCGAGAGGAGTACTACCGTTCGTAGAGGACCGTTGTCTCTACCCCCACCGGTCTAGTCATCTCTCGCACTTACCCCAACTTCCGCCAAACCGAAGGGGAAGGAAATCCAAGTCCGCGATGAGGCCGTCACCGCGGAGGGTATAGATTTCGCTACAATACCATCTATTTTCGAGATTGGGTCCAGCTCAAGAGTTGCACCCCTAACTCGGACTCAAAGGAGAAATAGAAGCGTAAAGATCGCCAAGAAAGCTAGTAGCCGCCGAAGTTGCTTTTCTAGAAGAAATTCAGAGAAGAACTGCCTGAGTATATACCTCTGTTGGGAGGGAGCAGGTTTCACCCCCTCTCTGCCACATCAGATGAAGAGGATGTTCGTAGGATCGCCACCGCATTACCCTGACCTACATACTACAATAATTACAAGAGGAAAAGGGATAAGACTACGCCATTGGCTCGGCTGCAAGCTGTTATAGAAAGATCGGCAAAGAAAGAAAGATGCCCCGTATCATAAATCTTAAGCAGGATAGGACTGAGTGCCGCCTAAATCCCGCCTCGACCGCAAATGAACCCGTTGTCGCCATAGAGAAACCAAAGAAGAAGATAAAAGCCGTACCACCCGTTGTTGTATCGGGTCTACAAATTAGGGAGGATACCACCTTCCAACATATAGCCGATGCACCATCCCGTTCTAAGCTTCCGACCGCAAGAAAGATGGTATGGAGACCTACTACTGGCGAACTAAGACCAAAACAATGTCCTGAGAAGAAAAGTCTCGTCAGGAGACTTGAATCAGAAGAAAGTGCTACCGCAATAAAGGGGACTCCCGGGAAGAAAGTTCAACAACCGTCACGAGACAACTGCGAGACCGTGCGAAAAGGGCAACTAGAGGATGCCATGGACAAGTTAAGGACCGACATCCGACGGTTAGCAAAAGAAAGAGAAGAAGAATTAGGAGACGAAATTGACTCATCAGAGTTCATGGATGAGGAGTATGTCGAGATCAACATGGTTGAGAAAAGATCATCGTCAGCTTCGCAAGGTGCTCCGGCAGCTGCGGAAAGAGATGAACCAGAAGTGTTGAGAGCATAGCTTCGAGAAAGAGATGATACAATTTCTCAGATGGCAAAGAGGATGAAAGAGATGGCTGCTGGCTTAGCCACTCTCCAGAGTCAGGCCCAGCCTCAGAAAGAGACACCCCAAAAAATTATCCATATTGCAGATGGAGGAAAAGAGATCACATCCGTCAACGGAGACGAACTACAAAAGAAGGATTCTACACAAAGCATGATTCCAGAAAAGGACATTAAAAACATGGTAGAACAAAGACGTGCGAGAAGCCTTAACACAATCCAAGAGTGGAGCATCTATTCAGATGGGTATACCTTACCCCGAAGAGTTCGATGCTGTCCAATACCCGAAAGGCTTTGTACCACCTATATTTAAGACTTTTGATGGAACAGGAAACCCTCGACAACATGTCGCACATTTTCGTGCTAGTTGCTGCAATGCCGGTGGGAGCGACGCTTTACTCTTCCATCAGTTCGTTAGCAGTTTGTCAAGGATCGCCTTCGACTGGTACGTAGAATTGCCGAATGGCTCATGGAAGACTTTTTCAGAACTGGAGAATCTCTTCGTTAAACGATTTGCCGGGGCTCAGTACCACATCACTATCGGTGATCTAGTGGTGGAGCAACAAAAGCTGAACGAGACTTTAGTGGATTACATACTTCGGTGGAGAAACTTAAGCATGAAGTGTGAACCATATCTTCAAGAACAACATGCAGTCGTCATCCTACTTAAAAGTATCCATGGTCCGATAAAGACTTCTCCTTAAAGGGTTTATAATCAAGACTTTCGAGAAGTTGCTTAGCAAGTCCGGGAGCTTGCAAGAAGAGGCAAAGCAGTTAAGTTTCGTAGACAAGACTGATAAGCAGAAGCCTGTGAAAACATTCGAAAAGAAATATGGAATCGTCGCGACAGTAGATAAGGGCAAGCAGCCAATGCAGATACCGCCAGAGCGACCGCAGCCTAGTTACCACCCACCACAACAGATCTATCAGCAACCTCAGCAAGGCTATCAGCAACCTCGTCCGAGCTACCAGTCGCCTCAGCATTACGAACAACCGCCTCGTTCATCACGTACCTTAACAGAACTCCTAAATAAAGAATATCCATTCAAAACTGAAGCAGTAGAGAAGATGTTCCGCAGCTTAATGAAGACATTAGATTTTTAGCTGCTAGAGCCCAAGAAGCTGGAAGAAGTCAATAAGAAAGATCATCCGAACTATTGCCCTTACCACCATATGCTCGGAGATAAGATAGAGAATTGCATCACTTTCAAGAGTTGGCTTGATGACAATCTCCGAAAAGGGAACATAACGATCCCAAAGGAATACATGAAGGAACACCAGAAGGGAGGTTTCGTCAATGTTGTTTCAACGGATCCCATTGTTCTGATGATGGATGGAGTACTGTCTGGACAAAATCATCAAAGAAAATTTTGGATCACATCCAAGCCGCTTCGGTACGTGCTTTAACTTAGAGTTTGAAACCTGTCGAGCCTGCACTATCACTTGCGATGGAAGAACCGCCCCATAAGGAGGAGAAGATCGTGGAAGAAAAGAAGACCGAGGCTCCGAAGGGTAGACTAGGGGGTGCTTATTCTAGGATGGTTGTTTCCGATTCGAGGGAGAAATCCCTCGAACTCCTGACTCTGTAAGATTATTTGCTAGCCCCAGCGGGATCTTATAATGATAAGGGTTATGACGATGGCTACGTTTTGACTATTTCTAACCATTACGTAACTAGCGACAACCGGCTTAATCCGGATCTCGATTCCAATACAAATAACGATGCTTAAATCATACACAACCTCGATGACCATGACAAAGAAGGTGTTCACAAAGGAGGCTACCAAAGCTCAACAAGCAGCGAGTAGATTTGTGAATTCCGAGGGGCTCCGATCACGATAGAATTAGAACCATCAAACCCCGAAGCAACTTCAGAAGAGCCAGTTGTTCCAATTCAAGAGGATACACCTAGCGATTCAACACCAAATTCGAAGAGATAACCGATGTAAATTTAAGAAGAGAAAAATTCTACCCCCGAGAATGGGTTCAAAGGATAAAGGAAAGCAGGTGGTTGCTCAGGAAGAGCCAACCCCGGCAGAGGAATTGCCCATTTGGGAAGAAACCGAGAAACATGGTAATAAAGTGGACTATAATGTGCTAGCCCATCTTAGGAATCTACCAGCCAAACTAAGCATATACGATGCTCTGATCCTATCAAAGGAGATGAGGGAGGCTCTGATCAAGGCTTTACTTGATCCAGAGATCTGTTTAGCTCAAATGGCCGGTAATTCCTTTAACGAGGTTTGCTCGTTAAAAGAACAACCGAGGTGTTACCTTCACGTGACAATGATCTATTACCGGGAACAACAGATCACAACCAACCGTTATACATTTCAAGAATAATTGGAAGGTTTACGCTCTCCGAGAGTTGGTCGATCCGAGAGCATCAATCAACATAATGAATCTTCGGACGCTAAGCATATTTGGAAATCGATGCTCGCGATCTCGGCGTACAAGATGCTATTAAGAGGCTTCAATCAAAAGGAGAAAGAGATCTTGGATCAATAACACTACTAATGAAGACCGGTGATTTAGCAAAGATAACCGCAAAATTCGACATAATTGATTCTGAGACATCGTTCAACGCTCTACTGGGTCGACCGTGGATCCATGAAAACCGGATGGTACCGTCGTCTCTGCACAAGTGCATCAAGTATTATGAAGGAGGGGAATAGTGTATCAAAGGTGACTTGCAACCATTCTCCGTACATGAGATTGGAATTTATGAAGATGCGTCCTACTACGCGCCCCCGAAGAAAATAATCTTTTTTAGAAATACCATACCAAATGAAGTGAAAGGAATCCGAGACGATGAAGACCTGAAGTTATAGTTCAACAGTTACTCACCACTCCCTTACGACGAGATGGTGAAGAATTCTCCAGAACTCGCACTTGAGGTCGAGTCCGGGGACGAGGACGTGGAAGAAATGTTGGAACTGTTGGACAGAAGAAATCGGTCATCGATGTTGATTGGGAGAACACTTTCAAAGAAGGAGAATAAATCAAGAAAGAAGCAGCGACAATAAGTCAAAAGAAACCCTAGTTCAAGATCTCTCTCGAAGATGAAAAGAATGAAGAATACAAATCAATGTACGAGAAGATTAACCATCATGTACATACTATGACCCTGACCCCGATCCATTCTAATAAGATCGAGGGTATGGTGGTCAAGGAAGTGCATGGTGGTGGTACTAAGCCAATCAAGTTTTACCGCGGTGCTTCTTCTTCCAATAATGAAAAAGATGTACAACTCAAGATGTTACTTCTTCCGAATTTATGGAATTACCTTTTGAGTGGTACTCTCCCCGTGTTCAAAATTTGATTCAACGTGGTGTCTTACCTCGACAATGGACAAAAGGCCGATCACAACACTTTGAAAAATTATGGAATAATGCCTAGCTCGGCCTCCCAATTAAAAACATGGTCTCGGATTCGACACAGTAGGATCGACCGACGATACGAGATTCCGCTCGGTTGTCACTCGAGAACCCGATAAAGATTGCTCGGAAGCTTCGAAGATGTCGAAGATCTACCAATCGGAGATGCTCCAACAGAATTCGAGGAAGAAATCAAATCTACAATAGACAATTTAACGAAAGTTAACTTAGGTACTAGCGAAGAGCCCAGACCTACCTTTTTTAGCTTCTTACTCAATAAAGAAGATTCCGAGGAAATAATCAAGCTACTAATGGAATTCAAGGATTATTTTGCTTAGAGTTACGATGAAATGCCAGGATTAGCTTCAGAAGTTGCAGTTCACAAGTTAGGAGTAGATCCTACTTCTGTTCCAGTCAGAAAAGCTCCTAGAAGAATGCATCTAGAAATTGAGCAACAAGTAATAACCAGGTTAAGAAGCTAATAGACGCTAAATTTGTCCGCGAAGAACAATACCCTACTTGGTTAGCCAATGTGGTACCAACGTAAAGAAGAATGGTCAAATCGAATCTTCGTAGACTTCGTAGATTTAAATAAAGCATGTCCAAAAGATGAATTTCCACTACCAATCCCGTAACTAATGATCGACATCGCTTCAACACATGAAATATTTTCATTCATGGATGGATCATTAGATAGAACCATATAAAGATGGCACCGTAAGACGAAAAGCTCACGACATTCGTAACGCCGATCGTAGTGTATTGCTACACAAGATTGCCATTCGTACTAAAGAACGCAGAGCAACATACCAAAGAGAGGTGACAAAGATTTTTGATGATCTCATTCACAACCAAGTTAAGTGCTACGTGGATGATGTGGTCATCAAAAGCAAACTGAAGGAAGATCACCTGTATGATTTGAGAATTGTTTTCGAACGACTAAGACAATACAACCTTAAGATGAATCCCTTAAAATGCGCCTTCGACGTCACCTCCGGAAATTCTTAGGATTTGTTGTCCGACATCGCGGGATCGAAATCGATCCGTAAAAGATTAAAGCTATCTTAGAAATGCCACCTCCTAAAACCTCGAAACGACCTACGCTCCTTTCAAGGAAAGTCGACATATCTTCGACGCTTTATATCAAATTTGTCGTGAAGGTGTCAGCCTTTTTCTCGCTTTCGTTAAGATGGATGCCAAGTTTACTCGGGACTCCAAATGTCAACATTCCTTCGATGACATCAAACAATACTTAATGACACCTCCCGTCTTAGCAACTCTGGCCTCAGTGTCGACCTTCGATACCTTATACCGCGCTTTAGACGACTCCCTCGGAGCCCCGCTAGCCTGTGTCAATGATGAGGGAAAAGAAAATGCTCTCTACTACTTAAGTCGTCGTCTAATTCCAACGGAAGTAAAGTATCCTCCTATTGAGAAGCACTGCTTGGCCCTGATCTTCGCCGCACAGAAGCTCAGGCATTACATGCTTTCTCATAAGGTCAACCTTATTTCGAGAGTTAATCCGTTGCAATACTTAATGACCCGACCGACGCCTCCGGCGTACTCGCTGTGGTCGATGATACTATCGCAATTCGACATAACTTTCGTTCCTCTTGCGCCGTAAAGGACAAGTTCTAGCCGACTTCCTCAGAAGACACCCTTTACAGCGCATTCGCCTCTCGACGATGATTCGCTCTAATGAGCAGTATAATGCGCCTAGAAGACACTGATGATCGACATTGGGAACTATACTTTGACGGTGCGTCCTCAGCACAGAAGAACAAAGAATTGCAAACGATAGTGCCTTGTAAGGCAAAAATCGGACTAATCTTTATAACACTAGAGCGGGGGATGTTAAGATACTCCTACCACTTAACAGAACCATGTAAAAACAACAAGGCAGAATATGAAGCCCTCATAACAGGACTGGAACTAACCATTCAAATGGAAATAACGGACATGAACATCTACGGAGATTCTCAGTTCATCATTCAACAGATTGCTGGACAGTACAGGATTCTGAAACTAAGACTCGAGCAGTACTTTCAGTATGCCATGAAATTGTTGGAATAAATTCCAAACGTAACAATCTACAAGATTCCCAGAAAAGAAAATGCTCTTGCAGATGCATTAGCTCGCCTTGCAAAGTAATTTACCTGCTTACAAGATGAGTCAGTTGAAGTGTCAGTTCAAGGATGACAGGTCCTATCACAGCTCGACATGGATACAATACACAAATCAGAAAAAGCAGAAGAAACAATTGCAACAGGTGACAAAAAATACGTAAGATCGACGACAACCATTAATGTACTACTCCGCGAACGAGAAGCCTGCCCGACGATAAGTCGATAGCCCATCAAATCAAGAAAAGAACTCTGTCTTACACATTAATAAACAATACATTATACAGAAGGTCTTTTGATCAGATGTGGCTAAGATGCCTGAGCGGGTCCGAGGCTCGTGAAATCGTTAAAGAAGTACATTCATGACTTTGTGGCACTCATCGACTGGGTCCGAAAATGAAAATGAAGATTAAAAGACTAGGGTACTACCGGCCCACAATGATGACCGACCGTATGAAAGTCGCCAAAAGTTGTCACCGTGCCAAGTGCACGGAGTGGTTCTACACCAACCTCCAAATGTGTTACATCTGACAATCACGTCGTGGCCATTTGAGTGTTGGGGCACAGATATAGTGGGTCCGATAGAACCACCTTCTTCAAGAGGACATCGCTTCATTCTTGCAGCTACATACTACTTTTCAATGGGCAGAAGCTATACCACTCAGAGAAGTGAAGGCACACCACGTGCTACATTTTTTCAAGAACCAAGTCATCTACCGTTTCGGGGTACTGCACAGGATCATTTCAGATAATGGATCTGCATTCAAAAGTACAAAGATAAAAAATTTTGTCAGAAGACACGGCAACGATCTACTACCCAAGAGCAAAATGCTTGGCCGAGTCTTTTAATAAAACTCTCGTTCAGATCTTAAAGAAAACTTTGGACGACAATAAGAGAAATTGGGACGAGAAGTTGTTAGAAGCCTTATGGGCCTATAGGACGACTTTTAGGACTCCTACTCGCCTACGCCTTAGGCTTTAGTGTACGGGTCCGAGGCAAGGTTACCATTGTAAGTCCAAACCTTCCATCACTCAAAATCGCAGCTGCGTAAAAGATTACTATAGAAGAAAATGCCGACTACGACCGGAAGAATTGCAAAGCGTGGAAGGGAAAAGACTTTCCGCACAGCAGAATTTGGAACTGTATCAAGCCAAGATGATCCAGGCCCATGATGAACTGGTCCGCCCAAGAACTTTCAAAATCGGTGACTTAGTTCTTATTCTCAGAAGACCTATTCTTGCACTTCGCAAGATAGGTGGTAAATTTGAACCAAAATGGGAAGGGCCATTCGTGGTCGAGATAGTCTACTCAGGAGGTTCCTACCAACTGGTGAATTGTCGTGTAGAACAACCCATGCTTCCAATCAATGGGCGGTATTTAAAGAAGTATTACGCAACCTGATGTTTTGAAGGGTGGCCTCTAAAGTAGAATCTTATCCCTAGAAACACGGGTGAAGTAATCACTTTGCGACTAGGCCCAAACCCAAAACAAAATAAAATGGATGATATAAAAAAAAATCTCATCAACAAAAAAATGTTAAAAAGAAAATATGGGAAACCATAATAATAAAATGTAAAATCCTTCAATCAAATCTTGTTCCTGATCTTTTTTCACTCCTTTTCCTACTCCTGTTTAAATTTTAAAAGAAAATACGAAAAAAAATCTTTTCATTAATAAATATTTTCTTCATGTTTTTGTTCTTAGTACAGCCCCTCATCCTTTCCGTTTTTTTTTGCAGGGAAATGTCAAACGGGCAGTTAGTTCTAAACTTTAGAAATGTCGTGAGTCTAACACTTAATGAAAAGAGGGTGAAGGATGGAGCAGTGATAGAGATTGATTCTGACTTCACACCAGCCGGCCTACAGTACAAAGAAAATGATTGGATCCCAGTCGATCGAGAAGAGCTTCACAGCCAGACAGTGATGAAGATGGGTGACCCAAGCCACCAATCCAACAACAAAAAGAGAAAGACAAACACCAAGGAGAACAAGAAAATCAAGTCAGTAGTTGCCACGACAGAGGGCAGGCTCGTCAGCGCCGCGCCCGCAGAAATTCAAGGGGTAAGGAGAGCTACTCTCACTGCTACCCGGAGAAGGAATAAGAATCGCCACATCCGCAAGATGTTGACTAAACTAGCAGCAGATCAACACGAAGAGATAGCCGCTACCGTCGACACACACATTTCAAAGATACCGGTTCATCAAGAACCTGAAAAGAGGAAACCAGCTCGGAGAACGATAGAAAAGATAAGGGAAACTCTAAGAAGATCAGAGGTAGAGAGACTACCACGACGCCAGACAGAGCCACCAGTGGTAAGAAACCTTGTTGCGGGAGCAACCCCGGAGGATGTTCGGTTAGAGACAATCCCCGAGGAGCCAAGGTATGCAGGAGAATGTGACAGGATCTAGCCATACATCCCACAATACTTTACTAGACGTTGTCACTTGCAGATCATACCAGAATATGATCTAGAAAGAATGCAAAATTTTGAGAAAAAGACTTTCGAATACTTTGAAAGGATTAGAGGCAAGAGAATCAACATTTTGGAAGGCCTCGAGTTACACACAGATGTATTCTCGCAGAAATAGCAAGCAGCAGATTGTGGACCGCATCTTAGAGCTTCGTAAGATGGGCCGAGCAGCCATCCGAGGGAAAAGACTTATTCGTAACCCTCGTAGATGGATGCCAGTGGAAAGGAAGAGTCACAATACAATGCGGATGTTGCTATAACTTCACAGAGGACGTAAAAGGAAATCCACCGTGGATACTCCATCGCAGAGGAGGTGGATCCAATGCCGAGGATAATTAAAAGAATGGTGAAAAGAATGATAACGTGGAGGGTACCGCGCCAGACCGCATACCCAACAGCTTGCATCATTAAGATTTACCGTAAGGGCGACCGCATACCTCCACACATAGATCACCACGACTTTGTCAGACCTTTCTGCACAGTTTCATTCGTCAACCAATGCAATATCATGTTCGGATCTGACCTCCAGATAGCAGGCCTGGGTAAGTTCCGAGGACCGGTGGAGATACCATTTCTGGTAGGCTCCGTCATGATATTAAAAGGAAATGGAGCAGACATCACAAAACATTGTATACCGGGAGTGCCAGTGGAGCGGATCTCCGTTACTTTTAGAAGGATGGACGACAGAAAGGCACCTTACCACTTCCAGCCTGCATCCGTAATCGGAGAGTCTCCGGCCCTACTAGCTGTGAGTTACATGGGAAATAACACACCTCCAATGCACATCCATGCGGCATTCCTGCCAAGGATGGCTTGGAAGGTGATGTTATTACCCATGTTTCTTACTATTCAGACTTGGATTTTTTGATGTAACACTTTTTGATGGATCAACAAGAAGTTTACACAAATTCGTTTTGGATTTACATGGAGTGTACGAGACATTAAATTTCCGAGGAAAATGTCATCATGACTAGATCAAGTTGTATGATGTACTTTCAAAGAAGTTGGAATGAAAACGACTACGTCATATTTTGCCTTCACCTCTTTTTTTGTGAAAATTGATCGGAAAACGCCATTAGAATTAAATGAACTTTCGAACGAAGAAATCGAAGAGAAAAGAAAATAAATGAGAACTTTTCCTAAAAATCTAAATAGAGAAATGAACTTCAAATTCACATGAACACTAAATAAACAACAAATAAAAAAATGGGATCATTAAAGGACAAACAAAACGAATCTAAATCTCAAATTGAATTCCAGTCTAAATCCATCTTTTCAAATCCTCCAATTCTTCTTCAAATCAAGGTCTACTTCAGTCCTCCTTTGAAACCCTCTCTTGGGATGATTTTTGAACCACAAAAATTTTCGATTTGGTTATGATGGCATGGATTTATACCCTTCGCCAAATACTCAAACTTTGATTGATTCTCGTGGGATGTGGAACACTTTCACATCTCATTTCAATCTCCCGCTAAATCCAAATCTCCACAGTATATTTAAATTCAAAATTTTCGAGACTGGTACCTACATTCCAGTTGTCATTTTGAGATCGATACCTACATTTCTATTCTCATCTGAATTGATACCTACATTTTAATTCAAAATTTCTAAGTCTGGTACTTAGATTCCAGTTCTCATTTTGAGATCGATAGCTACATTTCGATTCTCATTTGAATTGATACCTACATTTCAATTCAAAATTTCGAGACCGGTACTTACATTCCAGCTTCTCATTTCGATATCGATACCTACATTTCGATTCTCATCCGAATCGATTTCTACATTTCAATTCAAAATTTCCGAGACCGGTACCTACATTCCAGCTCTCATTTCAAGATCGATACCTACATTTCGATTCTCATCCGAATCGATACCTACATTTCAATTCAAAATTTTCGAGACCGATACCTACATTCCAGCTTCTCATTTCGAGATCGATACCTACATTTCGATTCTCATCCGAATTGATACCTACATTTTAATTCAAAATTTTCGAGATCGGTACCTACATTCCAGATTCTCATTTCGAGATCGATAACTACATTTCGATTCCTATCCGAATCGATACCTACATTTCAATTCAAAATTTTTGAGACTGATACCTACATTCCAGTTCTCATTTCGAGATCGATACCTACATTTCGATTCTCATCTGAATTGATACCTACATTTCAATTCAAAATTTCTGAGACTGGTACCTACATTCCAACTCTCATTTCGAAATAAATACCTAAATTTGGATTCTCTTTCGAATTGACATCTAAATTTCAATGACAAATTTGTGAGACCGGTACCTAAATTCCATTTCTCTTTCGAGATTAGTACCTAAATTCTGATTCTCATCCTTTTCAATCGACACTTAAACTCTGATTCTCACTCCGAGCCTGGTACCTAAATTTCAGTTTTCCTTGTAATCCCGAGGTTGGAACCTAGGTTTCAATTCTCATTTCAAATCCAAATTTCAAATTCAATATTTCGTCGAATTAATCTTAAACTAAACCTCAATCTAAATTAAAACTCCAAATCTAAACTCACACATCAAAACTTGAACATAAAATGAAATGAAATCTAAATCGAAATTCTCCAAATCTTTTGATTCGGAACTCACCTCCTTTTCCTTTCCCTGCCGAGAGTTCGAGAACCTCCAATCTTCGAGATATACCCGATACTCCCCATGCGGAAATTCTTCTACTCTGTCCTAAGTGTGTCACTTGGACATCTGTGTTGGTTTTATCGATCTCTTCTTTCAACACCAATACACGCGGTGTGCTTTGTTAGCACACCACACCTATTGGGGGTCCATTTGTTGACCTCATTTTTGATGAGGTCTTCTCTTCTCCTTTTAGTACTTAGGATCTAGCCTTTGGCTTTTCCTTTGATTATCCTAGAAGACTATAAATGGAATCCACCACTTAGAAATTCAAACCACTTCTTAACTCCCTACAAACCCTGCAAGCTTGATTGTAAACCCCTAATCACCTAGAGGGTTGAGATCAAATGTGGAAGTTTAAAGGAAGAGTTCCGTATAGGACTCCTTGGCCTTAGGATCACCCTGGGTGGCCTAGTCTGATTAGAGTTGACTTATATATACACTACACCCTCACACACACATCCTGAAGACTACACTTATACCCAACTTAATCTCCTGACTCATGTAGGTAATTCACATGGATGGACCTTAACCCCCAAGCCCCTGGCTAAGAAGGTTAGGAACAACATAGTGAATGCTTCAAATGAGTCCTTTCATGACTCATATGAGCTTATCATGACTTCACCAAAATGATTCCATTTCACTCACACTTGCTCAATTTTCATTTTTTCAAAATTTCAATTTTTGACCCCCGGGGCGCCGGAACCATCTAGCCTACAAAAAAAAAAACCCTTGAAACTACCCAAAACCACCAAAATTTCCAAATCACCCAAAACTTTTCCAAAATCAACCTTGAACATTCCCCAACCATTCAAATTGATCATCCATAACCAAAAATACCAAAATTTCCAAAAATACCCCCAATACCCTCCAAATTACCAAAATGCCCCTCTTGACCCAAAAATCTAAAAATTCCAAAAATTCCCAGAAAATTCCAAAAAATCCCAAATATTCCCAATTTCGTTTTGTTAAACTACACCATGGGCCAATTTTTCCAATTTACACCACTTTTACCAAAACTCCCAATTTAGCCCATTTTAAACCCAAGTAAACCCATTTTCAAACCAAACCACCCCAATTGACCTCAATTGCAAACTTCAAATCAACATCCCCAACATCAATTTAGACTAAATCTAAGTCCAATTTGATTGAGCCCAAATTCAATTTGAAGCCTAAGGCCCAATTTTGGCTCAAGACCTAAACCTAGCTCAAACCAACCCAATTCAACCCCAATTGGTCCCAAACCTTTTCTAATCTTCCTTAACATTTCCACAAACAAAACACTAACATAGTTTGCCCAAAATTTGGACCCAAACCTTACTCAAATTAAACCCAAACCCAAAATTCCCTAAATAGGCCTAAATCCACCATGAACCCAAATAGGCCCAAATCCCAAGATTAAGGCCCAATCAAGGTTGAAAACATTTTGTTACACTCCCATAAAAATTTGTCAACATTAACTTTACATCAATTTCAACATTAGCCCAACCCTTGCCCAAGTTAGTCCATTTTGATTTATTTTGACCCTATCACCAAGGGGACCCAAATTAGACTCAATTCAATATCAAATCAAGTCAAATTTGTCTCAAATCACTCATTACACATCCCTAATCCAAACCCAACATTTATTTAGCACAACCCTTTGTAAAAGCCCATTTTGAAACATAAAAGCCCATTCCCTTAAACCATTTTTAAAGCCCACCTTTACCAAATTTTAAAAGCCCAAACCCATCCTAAAGCCCACATTACAATCTCATCTCATCCTTACTCAATTAATATCACTCCCTAAGTGCTAAATCCATCATTAAAATCAAACCAAAATGGCATTATGCCAAATCCCATCAAATAACCCCAAAATTTCCAAAAATTCCTAAAACCCTTTTCCATGAAAATCGACTCAAACTCTCGCTAAGCCAAATGTGAGCCATGAAGCCATGTATAAGCCACATGAAGCCATGGATGGTTTGACTTTTCACCAAGCAATTAATGGAAAGGGGAGGGGGGCCTTATCTAAGCTCTCACTAAACCTTTTTAACCCTTTTAATGTCTCACCCTAACCCAAAATTAACTTAAACAATATTGATGTGGACTTCACCACACATGCGAGCTCGACCCATCCGACCTCCTCGCCCCAAAATCAAGCATATGGGAGATGAACCAAACCCAAAACCATGGCTTGACCAAATCAAGCCAAAATGGACACTCCTCCATGCCACTTCGATCCAGCCCCTTTACACTCGGCAAAACTCAATCGAACCCACAGAAGCAAGCCCCGACTTCCCCGAGCCTCGAGGTCGACTCGACCCCGGCCGGCTAGCCACCACAAGCCGCCGGAAAATGCCATGGCCGAAACCACGGGATGAGCCAAATTCGGAATTCCCGCCCGCCGAGCCGCCCCATGCCCACCCGCCATCGTGCACTGTTCTTCCCTTGCTCCGAGTAGCTGATCCAAGCCCCTAACTACCCCCGGAAGCCATGGCCATGGCTATTTAAGCCAGCCAACCCCTCTCGGCCAAAAAGTCGGCCGAACCAAACCTTCACGTAATCCCACCAAACTCCTCACAAAGCTTCCCTAGCCAAGAGCAATCCATCCCCACCGTTCTCCCCGCCCTAACCGCCTCCGATCGAGCTCAATTTTGGAGCTCAATTCTCGTGCCGAACAGGACACTCTCAAATCCTCCATCAAAATCAAATTAAACTCACCCACACCCGCACAAGACCAAGAGAAGGAGTTCCCCAGCTGAAAGCCCCTCTCCAGTGCCGCCCATTCGTTCTAAACTCTCCAAAGGTTGAAATCGGTCTCGGTGGAAATCGTGTCTAGTGCAATTCCCCGTGGCCAAAGACTTCATCTGGAGCTTGCTTAGGTTCAATCGAAGGTGTCACAACTCTCCGATCGAAGCCACACTTCTCTGAACAAATGTATGAGCTCTCTCTTCTTCCCGAGCTTCTGAACATTCTCTATTTTAATTGGGTTAATTTCATGCCACATAAACTGTATGGATATGTTCGTCTCTTCAAGACGAATCCATGAGTATAAGAACATAAAAATCCATCGAGAATCGAGTGAGATCTTAGGGTTTTTGTGTGGATGGTCACGGGTGCACACCAGTTGTAGACGATGACCAGGAGCCATTGGATAGCGCGTGTATCGAGCAGATGGTCGAGATCAAGTCTGACGGCGCAATGGTACGTGAACCCCGGGCCCTTGAAGAGCTGAGTCAGATGGCAGCGCAGAATCACAGCGCGCCGCGTGGCCTTTCAGAGCTGCCGAGGATGGCGTGGCGCCCCGTGGATAAGTAGGAAATTAGGGCTATTTTCTATTTATTTAATTACCAGAACTTCAAAAATCCATATCCTTGTATAGAAAAATCACAAAAATAAAGTAAAAATACCCTCTTGCTCAGTGAACATAGGAGAATAATGTGGAAAAGAAATCAAGTTATTTCATTAAGTATTTTATTTTTAATGATTTATTTATTCTCTTCATTCTTTTAATTCTTCATTTGCATAGGCAATTCTCCATGGCATGAGACCATGGAGCTTTAAGCCTCCGAACTCGGGAACATTCCCTAAATTTTCCAAGGTCGAGGCCATCCCTACGAGAAGTTATTGATTTTCTAATTCATGTTATCGTTTTCGAGTATTTTAATTCCAATAATTAGCATGTTGAGAAATAAATTCTAGGAAAATTTGGTGATATTTCTTATGACCAGAGGAACCTAGAAAAAATAGGTTTTGAGTTAATTCACATGGAACAACCCGAGTTGGCCTAAACACCCAAAATTGAACTTTAATTAATTAGGGTTAATTACAAATTAAATTAACTTGAAAACAATTCTCCACTAATATTTAGGATCAGTGGAACATCACATAAAAATTTGAAATCAATTGGAATTGTTTAACCCCACTAAATGGATTAATTAAGTCACATAGCCAAAATTAAACTTTAAAAATTCATAACTCACAAAATACATTACAAAAATTCACAAAAATAGTTTTGGAGCTTCTCTGACATCAGAGGAACTTAGGAAAATTAAAATTGTAATTTTCTAAAAAAGTTGATTTTTATCATTATTTTAACATTTTTAATAATTAAAAAATAATAAAAATCATAAAAATATTAAAAATTACCAAAATGACACATTTTGAATTCTAATCACTAAGGAACAAACCAAATATTTTTCCTAAGTCTCTAGGGTATGATATTGAATTTTAAAGGCTTAAAACAATTTTTGAATTAAAAAAATGATTTTCTTTAACATTCCCACTAAAATAATTGTAATAAATCAAAGAAGAATCAGAAAAATATAAAATATGGTTCTCTGATTTCCATGAGCTCAGAAAGATTTATAAAAAATATAAAATCCATTTTTCAACTTTTATTTCTTTTTTAAATTAATTAATACTCCAAAACTTAAAATAATTCTAATAAATAAAATATAATTCAAAAAAATCACCAAAATTGGTCCAAGTGGTCGTCTGGTCATTAGAGACATCCCATAATTTTCTTAAGGACTGAAACGTTTCCTTAGTCATGTTATTGAATTTTCCTTGAAAACCCCAATTTTCCATTAGAAATAATTACATAAATAAATTAAATACAGAAAAATCATATTTTCTCCTCTAATGTCTTAATTAACATGTTAGTGAGGTTACATAAAAATTTCAAGTTCATTTGAGCTTAGTTTAGTGAGTTATAAAATTATTAAGCTTGAAGGGCAAAATGGTAACTAAAAAATTTCAACCCTTAATTAAAATTTTAGGATTAATCAAAAAGGGGAGGGTAAAATATTTGATTTTAAGCTGATTTTGGATGATTGAATCTTAAGTGATTGAGGGTAGAAACCTATTAACCATTTCAAATATAATTAAAATAAAACTTTAATTAATTAATTAATTGAAATTTTGAAGAGTAATGAAATCGAATTATTAAAGTAGTGGATATTATTAAGAGGATACTTATTCTTTAATTTATGAATACCTAAACTAATCACTTCAATAATATTTAATTCTTAACTAATAAGATAATCCTAACTTAAAATTTAAAATGCTAAACAATTTAACAATTAAATTAAATTAAATTTAAGATGTTGAGATTAAATTAAATCAAAATCAAAATTAAGTTAACACCTTAACAATTAAATTAAATCATATTTAATATATTAAGATAAAATTAAAATTAAATAAAAATAAATTAAATCAAATTAAGTTGAATTAAAATTAAATTAAAATTAAATTAAATCAAATTAAATTAAAATTTAAATTAAATTAAATTAAACTAAATTAAATTAAATTAAATTAAACTAAATTAAATTAAATTAAACTTAAATTAAATTAAAATTAAATTGAATTAAAATCATTTTACAACACACCTAAATGAAATCATTAAGAGTTAAAGCAAACACTTAATGTAGGTTTAAAACATAAAGGTTAAATTTGAGATATAACATCATTTAAAACGTAAAGATTTAAATTAAATCTAAAAAAAATGACTTGAACACTATTCCAAACTTAAACTTTTTTTTATAATTAAGTCAAAATTAAAATTAAATCATTAAGTTTAAATCATTAAAATACTTAATAAGTTGTTTTGCCCTTTTTAAAGCTCTTATTATTATAACTCTTAAATGAAGTATCAAGTGAAGTGTTACTTCACTTATAAGACATTCAAATGTCCTAGTTCACTGAGCAAGAGAACAAAACTTAAACCCCTGATGATTAATTCACATGTGCAACTAAATTTACTTAGACTCAAAACAATCCCTAAAGTATCAAAAGATGTTTAGACTCGTCCTAAACACTTCCTCAATATGATGAGATGTTTTAGAAGAACAATCGAATATAGTTGTTCTTCGATGAAAAAAATCATCCTTAAACCAAACCAAGAACCTGCACGTAATAAGAGAAGACTAGTTATGTGATTAGAATTTAGTAGAAAACCAAAACCTATTCCCTTAACTTTACCTAGGTATTTCTTGCAAAATATTTAAATGTCTTAAGCATGTGTTTTAAGTGCAAGCATGGGATGACGGAAGACCCTCCATGTACTCTTTTATTTTATCGCAATTTACTTACATGCGCCGTACTTTACTTTTCTTGCATGTTAAATAAGATCGTTGCATGAAAACCAAAACCTTTAGGATAGTCCCTAAACTGAAACCAAAACTAAATTAAAAGTCATTGCAAGATAAAATTCACCGCCACAACATCCCAAAATATAAAACAACTCAAAATTTAATCACAAACAGAAAAACAAAACTACAATTATGACTAAATTAAAACGTCTCGTTGAATGATCGGGAATAACTCGGATGATGTAACCCACGTGTTGATAACGGGATTTCCCACGGTCTAAATGAAAGTGTGGAACTCATTCAAGCTGAGTTTAGCAAATTCATCTCGGACTAAGTGAATTCAATGAAAATAACGGTGCCGGGACGACGGAACTGTAGGATCTTAATCGGTTATGTTTAAATAACTTTAAGATTTGTTTTAATTAAAATATTAAAAACACTTGGATTTTAAGATCTTCTCTAAACTAAAACACTTCTCTCATCTCCTGATTTATGACTTCAAAAACTAAACCTCTACAACAACAAGGAGCTTGGAGCACAAGTAGGCAAGACGACCATCGTCATCAGAGAAATCTGGATCTACTTCAAGAAACCTTTCTTAGAGTTAAATAACAAAGCCATAGGACTTCTAGGTAGTTTCGCCTAGTGCAACATAAATCCTCAACTCTTCGTTAGCATTTCGCATGATCATGTCATGTAAATTAAGCTCCTAACTCGGTCTTAGACTCGAGGTAGTTGCTTGGTACGACATAAACACTCACATCTTCGAGGCTATTTCGCATGATCGCGTCATACAAATATAAGTCCTAATTAATTAAAATCGGCAGGATCGAAACATTAAATAAACTCCCAAATCAGAGCCAAACAATAGTGATAGCTTGGGAAGTTGGCAAGATTCTTCTGGATCCTCAACTTCTCCTACTTCTCTTCATTCGACTCTTAAAATAAATTGTTTCAAATTTGATCCATTCCCTATTGAAAATTCCAAAATCCAATCCTTCAAAAACCTTAAATTTTCAAATTTTCGAGAGCAAAACCACTAATCATTATTGAGAGTTTTCATAAATGATTCCCTTCATTTAAGATGTAATTAACTATAGGGGCTTGCCCTTATAGGGAACTTTATGAACCTAGGTAATATAAACCCTGTTTAATTTTTTTTATAATAAACAGGGGAATTTGTCGGCTTATAAAGTTGGTTCACAGAGCAAAAGGATGTCACAAATCTTCTAGTTTATTTAATCGAGCCCCATCATTAAGCAAAGGTGTCTATTCTTCGGGATAGATACACGGTTTGTGATGCGGTGCTCGTTTATATAAACTATTTGAGATGTGAGATCGGTTTGATTTCATATCTTAAAATTTTTAAATTTAAAATTATTTTCAGAATCAAATACTACTTTCAAAATTATATATATTTAAATTAAATTTAAAATTTAAAATTCGCTGACAATTTCTGTAGGCGGCCCTTTTCTTAAAATACAACACACAACCTAAAATTTTGCTGACAACTCTTAGATTGTGCTAGGGCCTCTCGCACCTGTTGTTCTACCATGCTCTTAATGTCCTTTTCTGGAATCATGCTTTCAGGCAGATCTTTCTTTGGTTGTTCGTCTCCGCCGACGGATGCGATCTCTTTTCCTCCATCCGCAATATGAATAATTTTTGGGGTGTCTCTTTCCGAGGTCGCACTCGACTCCGGAGAGTGGCTAAGGTAGCAGTGCCCATCTCTTCCATCCTCTTCGCCACTCGGGAAATTATGTCATCTCTTTCCCGAATCGCTTCTCTCATCACTTCCGGTTCATCTCTTCCGCAACTGCCGGAGCACCTCGCGAAGCCGACGATGCTCGTGTCTCAACCATGTCGATCTCGGCATACTCCTCATCCATGAACTCGACGAGTCAATTTCATCTCCTAATTCTTCTTCTCTTCTTTGCTAATCGTTAGATGTCGGTCCTTAACTCGTCCATGGCATCCTCTAATGGCCTTTTCCGCATGGTCTCACAGCCGTCTCATGACGGTCGTCGAACTTCCTTCCCGGAGTCCCCTTTATCGCAGCCGCACTTTCTTCTCGATTCAAGTCTCCCGACGAGACTTTTCTTCTCGTGACATTGTTTTAGTCTTAACTCGCCAGTAGTAGGTCGCCATACCATCCTTCTTGCAGTCGGAAGCCTAGGACCGGATGATCTGTCGGCTATATGCTAGAAGGTGGTATCCTCCCTAATTTGTAGCCCCGATACAACAAAGGGTGAACTGGCTTTTATTTTATTCTTTGGTTTCTCTATGGCAGCAACATGATCTATTCGCGGTCCGAGGCGGTATTTAGCTGGCACCCGTCCTATCCTTCTTAAAATTTCTGACACAGGGCATCTTTCTTTCTTTGACAATCTTTCTATCATAGCTTGCAGTCAAGCAAATGACGTAGTTTTATCACTTTTCCTCTTGTAATTACTGTAGTATGCAGGTCGGGGTAATACAGAGGCGATCTTACGGACATTCTCTTCATCTAATGCGGCAGAGAGAGGGTGAAACCTCGCTCCCTTCCAACAGAGGTATATACTCGCAGCTTCTTCTCTTTCCTCGTGAATTTCTTCTAGAAAAGCAACTTCACTCGCTTTCGCTTTCTCAATTTCGGCAATCTTTCTCGCTTCTATTTCTCCTTTCGAGTCCGAGTTAGGGGTGCAATACTCAAACCGGACCCAATCTCAAAAACGATGGTATCGTAGAAGAAAGTCCGTACCCTCCACGGTGACAGCTCATCACAGATTCGAATTTCCTTCACCTTTACGTGCGAAGTCTGGGTAGGTGCGCAGATGATTAGACCGGCGGGTAGAGACGACGAGTCCTCCTACGAACAAGAGCATTCCTTTATGTTAGAATCCTTTGCAGGGGAGGGAATTCATGAGTCAATTTCAGGTTGAATTCAATCACGGGCTTTTCAGATTCTGACATTTTGTCCATTACTGTGGAGAGAGTGACATCAGCGAACTTGATATTTGTGTTGTCGAATCCTTGTCCAAAACGGATGATCCCTTTGTCGGGCAGCTCATCCTTGTAAAAGATGAAGTCCATTCCATTAGTGAAGGAGAAGATTAGCTTTGGGCGCTCATTTTCTCGTAGGCGCATTCCGAATGTCAGTCCCGAATTATGCTTCTTTCCATCGTAAAGTTTAGGACGAAAAAGAATTAGTCCGAACACATTTTCATTTACCTTAGTGTATTTATGATTTTTAAAAGAGATTGTTTATTAGGAGGTTCGTTTATTAGCGGGTTCGTGCGTTAGAAACAAAACGATTGAAGGAAAAATGTTATAGAAAGTGTAACGGGCCCGATTTAGAATCGAAAGGAAAAGAAAGTCTTATGCAAGACTTCTCAAATGAAGGACTCACTCCTAAGCTAACACCTATCGTGGGTCCACCTCACCTCGAAAAGAGGTAAAGGATCTCGGAACCTCTCCGTTTAGGGGTGTCTAAACAAAGGCTCCTAAATTCGAGAGGAGTCTGGCTATACTCGTCCAAGACGTAAATGAACTGGGTATTCCAACCGAAGAATGATAGCTTTGGTCCACCGTGGATATGGACACACAACCGATTTATGAAAGCAAAACCATCTAATCAAAAATGGAGAGAGGAACTAGTCCTCACGGAGTCGCCATAAGTCATTTCGCATATTTTTAGTTGTGTGTTTTATTTTGAAAAGGGGGCCGCCTAACGTAAATTGTCGGTGAATTTTAGATTTTAAATTTAATTTAAATATATATATATATATATATATATATATATATATATATATAATTTAGAAAGTAAGATTTGATTTTGAAAATAATTTTAAGTTTGAAAATTTTAAGATATGAAATCAAACTCGATCTCACATCCCGAATAGTTTATATAAATGAGCACCGCACCACAAACCGTATATCTATCCCGCAGAATAGACACACCGCTCGATGATGGGGCTCGATTAAATAAACTAGAAGATTTGTGACATCCGTTTGGTCCGCGAACCAACTTTATAAGCCGACAAGTTCCCCCGCTTAATATAAAGAAATTAAGCAGGGTTTATATTACCTGGGTTCATAAAGTTCCCTATAAGGGCAAGCCCCTATAGTTAATTACATCCTAAGTGACGGGAATCACTTAAGAAAACTCTCGATAATGATCAGTGATGTTGCTCTCAAGAATTTCAAAGTTCAAGTTTTCAAAGGATTGGATTTTGGAAATTTCAATAGGGAATGGATCAAATTTGGAACAATTTATTTTATGAGTCCAAAGAAACGAAAGGTAGGGGATGTCACGGATTCGAGACAAGTTTCGGTGACTTCCCAACTATCCTATTTGTTTGGCTTCAATTTGGGGGTTTATTTAATGTTGCAATCCTGCCAATTTTAATTAATTAGGACTTATATTCGTAAGACATGATCATACAAATAGCCTCGAAGATGTGAGTGTTTATTTCGTACCAAACAACTACCTCGTAATCCTAAGACCGGTTAGTAGCTTAATTTGTATAACATGATTATGCAAATGCCTAACGAAAAGGTCGAGGATTTATGTCTGCACTGTGCAAACTACCTCGAAGTCCTATGGCTTCGTTATTTAATTCTAAGAAAGGTTTCGTCGAAGTAGACTCAAGTTTCGTTATTGGCGATGGTCGAGCTGTCCACCATTCTCCGAGCTCCTTGTTGTTGCAAAGGTTTAGTTTTAGAAGTCATAAATTTGGAGACGAGAGAAGTGTTTTAGTTTAGATAAAATCTTAAAATCCAAGTGTTTTTAATATTTTAATTAAAACAAATCTTAAAGTTATTTAAACAAAACCGATTAAGATCCCACGGTTCCGTCATCCCGGCACCGTTAGTTTCATCGAATTCACTTAGTCTAGATGAATTTGCTAGACTCAACTGAATGAGTTCCACACTTTCATTTAGACTGTGGGAAATTTCGTTAGCAACATGTGGATTACATCATCTGAGGTATTCCCGATCATTCAATGAGACGTTTAATTTTGTTGTGATTGTAGTTTTGTTGTTCTCTTTGTGATTAAATTTTGAGTTATTTTATATTTTGGAATGTTGTGGCGGTGAAATTTATCTTGCAATGTCTTTTAATTTAATTTTAGTTTCAGTTCAAGGACTACCCTAAATGTTTTGGTTTTCATGCAACTGTTTTATTTAACATGCAAGAAAAGTAAAGTACAGTGCATGTAAGTAAATTGCAATAAAGTAAATTGCAATAACATAAAAGCGTACCTGGAGGGTCTTACCGTCATCCCAAGCTGCACTTAAAACACATGTTAAGGCATTTAAATGTTTCAACAGATACCTGGTTAAAGCTAAGGAAAGGGTTTTGGTTGTCTGCCAAATTCCTAATCCTATAACTAGTCATCTCCTATGACGTCTAGGTTCTTGGTTTGGTTTTAAAGATGATTTTCTTCGTCAAAGAACAATTAGATTCAATTGTTCTTCTAAAACATCCCGTCATATTGAGGAAGTGCTTAGGACGAGTCCTAAACATCTTTTCAATATTTCTGGGATTGTTTTGAGTCCAAGTAAATTTAATTGCACAGGAGAATTAATCATCTAGGAGTTTAGTTAAACTTTGTTTCTTGCTCAGTGAACTTAAGTATTTGATTACCTGATGAATCAAGTGACATCCAACTTAATACTCTATTTAAGAGTTATAATTATTAAAGCTTTTAAGAGCAAGTTGGTTTATCAAAAATCTTAATCATAATTAAAAATTTGAGTTAATGGTTTAAAGTGTTTTAATTTAATTATGAGGTTTTAATTTTAAGTTCGGAATAAGTGTTCAAATTATTTTAGACTTAATTCTTAATGATTTCATTAAGATTTGTTGTTATATGATTTTTAATTTAATTCAATTTGATTTTAATTTAATTTTAATTTAATTTTAATTTAATTTTAATTTTATATTAATTTTGATTTTAATTTTAATTTTAATTTAAGTTTAATTTTTAATTTAATTTTAATTTTTAATTTAATTTTAATTTAATTTTAATTTAATTTTTATTTAATTTAAATTTAATTAATTTAATTTAATTTTAATTTTAGTTTAATTTTAATTTTAATTTTAATTGTTAATTTGGATTATTATTTTAATTCTTAATTAGGAACTAAATATTATTAAAGTGATTTATTTAGGGATTTTTAAATTAAAGAATAAATATCCTCTTAATAATATCCCTATTTTAATAACCCAAATTTAAATATATTCATTCAAAAATCTAATTCATTTAATTAATTAAAGTTTCATTTTTTGATATTTTCAATGTGTTTAATGGGTTTCTACCCCTTAATTTCCCTAAGTCTCAATCATCCAAGAGAAAGTTAAAATCAAATATTTTACTCCTCCATTTTGATTAAACCTAAAGTTTTAATTAAGGGTTAAAATTTTTAATTACCTTTATGCCCTTTTAAGCTTATTTATTTCATAACTCACTAAATCGAGCTCAAATGAATTTGAAATTTTTATGTCACCTCACTCACATGTCAATTAAGACATTAGAGGAGAAAATGTAATTTTGCTGAATTTAATTTATTTATATAATTATTTTTAGTAGAAAATAAGGGTTTTCAAAGAAAGAGTCGGTCGGGTCATCAAGTATTGCAACGTATTAACTCTCGAAATAAGGTTGACCTTATGAGAAAGCATGTAATGCCTGAGCTTTTGAGCAGCGAAGATCAGGGCCAAACAATGCTTCTCAATCGGAGGATACTTTACTTCCGTTGGGACTAGACGACGACATAGGTAGTAGAGAGCGTTTTCTTTTCCCTCGTCATTGACCTGGGCTAGCAGGGCTCCGAGAGAGTCGTCTAAAGCTACGGTATAAAGTATTAACGGTCTACCTGAGACTGGGGCGTCTAAGACAGGAGGTGTCATTAAATATTGCTTAACGTCCTTGAAAGCCCGCTGGAATTTCTCATCCAAAATGAATTTGGCATCCTTTTTAACTAATACCGAGAAGGGCTGGCACCTACCTGACAAGTTCGTGATAAAGCTTCGAAGATATGCCAACTTTCCTTGAAAGGATCGTAGTTGTTTCAAAGTTTTGGGAGGAGGCATTTCTAAAATAGCTTTAATCTTTTCCGGATCGATTTCAATCCCGCGATGTCGGACAACAAATCCTAAGAATTTCCCGGAGGTGACGCTGAAGGCACATTTTAAGGGATTCATCTTAAGGTTGTATTATCTTAGTCGCTAAAAAACAATTCTCAAATCAAACAGGTGATCTTCTTTCAGTTTGCTTTTGATGACCACATCATCCACGTAACACTTGAGTTGGTTGTGAATGAGATCATCAAAAATCTTCGTCATCATTATTTGGTATGTTACTCCTGCGTTCTTTAGTCCAAATGGAATTACTGTGTAGCAACACACTCCGATCGGCGTTCTAAATGCCGTGAGCTTTTCGTCTTATGATGCCATCTTTATCTGGTTGTATCCTGATGATCCATCCATGAAAGAGAAGATTTCATGTGTTGAAGCAATGTCGATCATCAGTTCTGGAATTGGTAGTGGAATTTCATCCTTTCGACATGCTTTATTTAAATCTCGAAATCTACGCATTCGATCCGACCATTCTTCTTTCTGACTGGTACAACGTTGGCTAACCAAGTTGGGTATTGTTCTTCACGGACAAATTTAGCGTCTATTAGCTTTTTAATTTTAGCTATTACTTGTTGTTCAATTTCTAGACGCATTCTTCTTGGAGCTTGTCTGACTGGAACGGAAGTAGGATCTACTCCTAACTTGTGAACTGCGACTTCTGGAGCTAATCCTGGCATTCTCGTCAGACTCCAAGCAAAATAGTCCTTAAATTCCATTGCAATGCTCGATTATGTCTTCGGATTCTTCTTTATCGAGTAATGAGCTAACAAAGGTAGGCCCAGCTCTTCGGCTAGTACCTAAGTTAACTTCCATTAACTCGTTTATCGTAGATTCGATTTTTCTTCAAACTCCGTGGAGTGTTTCCGATTCGCGTATCTTCAAGATCTTCCGAGGCTTCAATGCCTTCATTAGGTTCGCAAGTGACAACCAAGCAAAATCTCGTATCGTCAACTGATCCTACTGTGCCGAATCCGAGACCATGTTTTGAATTGGGAGACCGACCGGCGTTATTCAATAATTTTTTAAAGTGTTGTGATCGGCCTTTTGTCCATTGTCGAGGTAAGACACCACATTGAATTAAATTCTGAAAACAGGGAGAGTACCACTCAAAAGATAGTTTCATTAATTCAGATGAAGTAACATCTTCAAATTGTACATCTTTTTCAGTATTGGAAGAAGAAGCACCACGATAAAACATGATTGGCTTAGTTCCACCACCATGCACTTCCTCGACCACCATACCCTCGGCCTTATTAGAATGGATCGGGGTCGTGGTCATAAGATGTACATACCGGTTAATCTTCTAGTACATTGATTTTTATTCTTCATTCCTTTCATTTTCGAGAGAGATCTTGAATCGTGGTTTCTTCGATTATATTAGTCGCTTCTTTTCGATTTCTTCTTCTTCTTCGTAGCTATTCTTCCAAACAACATCGATGACCGCTTTTCGTCCAACTCGTTCCAACGTTTCTTCCACATCATCGTCCCCGCCTCAACCTCGGTGCGAGTTCTCGGAGAAATATTCACCATCTCGCCGTAAGGGAGTGGCGAGTAACCGTTGGACTAGAACTTCGGTGTTCTTTATCATCTCAAATCTCTTTTGCTTCATTTTGTTCGGTATTTCGGAAAAGATTTTTCTTCTGAGGAGCGTAAGAGTCGCTTCTTCATGAATTCCAATCTCGTGTATGGAGAATGGTTGCAAGTCACCTTTGATACACTGTTACCCTCCTTCGTAATACATTATGCAATGGTGCAGAGACGACGGTACAATCCAGTTTTCATGGATCCATGGCCGACCCAGTAGAGCGTTGAACGATATCTCATAATCATTTATGTGGATTTTTGCGGTTATCTTTGCTAAATCACTGGTCTTCTTTAGTAATGTTATCGATCCAAGAGCTCTTTCTCCTTTTTGATTGAAGCGTCTTAATAAAGATCTTGTCCGCTTCAAGCTCACGAGCATCAATTTCCAAATATGTTAGCGTCCGAAGATTCATTATGTTGATTGATGCTCCCGGATCAACCAACACTCCTGGAGACGTAAACTTTCCGATAGCTGATCGAAATGTATAACGATCGCCAGGATCTCCCGTTCCTAGTAAAAGATCATTGTCCGCGAAGGTAACACCTCGCCGTTCTCTCAACGAGCAAACCTCGTCAAGGAATTACTGCACCATTTGGGCTAAAATCTCCGGATCAAGTAAAGCCTTGATCAGAGCCTCCCTCATCTCTTTTGACAAGATCAGAGCGTCGTATATGCTTAGTTTGGCTGGTAATTTCCTAAGATGGGCTAGCACGTTGTAGTCTACTTTATTACCATGTTCCTCAATCTATTCCCGAATGGGCAATTCTTCTTCTGAGGTTGGCTCTTCCTGAGAAACCACCTTCTTTCCTTTATCCTTTGGACCCATTCTCGGGGGTAAAACTTTTCCACTTCTTAAATTTACTTCAGTTATTTCTTCTGAATTTACCGGTGTCTCCTCCCGAATCGGAACAACTGGCTCTTCTGAAGTTGCTTCGGTGTCTGATGGTTCTAATTCTATCGTGATCGGAGCTCCTCAGAATTCACAAATGGACTCGTTGCTTGTCGAGCTTTCGTAGCCTCCTTTGTGAATATCTTCTTCGTCGTGGCCATCGAGGTTATGTTTGATTTGAGAATCATTATCTATTTTTGAATCGAGATCCGGATTAGCCGGCCGTCGCTAGTTACGTAATCGTTAGAAATGCCAAAACGTAGCCAACGCCATAACCCTTATCATTATAAGATCCCGCCGAGCAAGCGGATAATCATACAGGAGTCGTGAGTTCGAGGAATTCTCTCCCGAATCCGGAAATAACCATCTTAGGATAAGTAGCCTTAGCCTAGCCTCTTCGGAGCCCGGTCTTGCTTTCTTCCATGATCTTCTCCTCCTATGGGGCGTTCTTCGACGCAGTGATAGTAGCTGACAGTTTCGAACTCGGGAGCAGCACGACGAGCGGCTTGGATGTGATCCAAATTTTCTTCGATGATTTTGTCCGCATACGCACTCCATCCATCATCGGCCGTGTAGGGGTCTATCGAACATGGGATCTGTTGAAACAACATCGACGGAACCTCCTTCAGGGTTCCTTCATGCATTCTTCGGGATCGTTATGTTCCTCGAGATTGTCATCAAGCCAACTCTCGAATGATGCAATCCCCATCCCATTTCGAGCATCTCGGTGGTAGGATAGTTCGGATGATTTTTCTTATCGAATTCTTCCAGTCTTCTCAAGCTACAGTCGAAAATCTCGGCAGTCTCATTAAGCCGCGGAAAATCTCGCTACTACTTCAGCTAATCGGATATTCTTTATTTAGAGTTCAGTAAGGTACGATGAACGAGGCGGCCAGTTCGTAATGCCGAGGCGACCGGTAGCTCGAACGAGGTTGTCGGTACCTTGCCGAGGCTGTCGATAGTCTGTCGTGGTGGGTGGTCACGGCCGCGGCCACGTGCCGGTATTCGCATCGTCGCTCGCCCATCTCATCGCCGCGATGATCTAGCATTTCTTCAACATGTTTTCACAGCTGCGTTATCGCTTGGCCTACTGAAACTTAACTGCTTTGCCTCTTCTTGCAAGCTCCCGTAGACAAGACTGATAAGAGGCAAAGCAGTTAAGTTTCGTAGACAAGACTGATAAGAAGAAGCCTGTGAAAACATTTGAAAAGAAATCTAGAATCATCGCGGCAGTAGATAAGGGCAAGCAGCCAATGCAGATACCGCCAGAGCGACCGCAGCCTAGTTACCACCCACCACAACAAACCTATCAGCAACCTCAGTAAGGCTATCAACAACCTCGTCTGAGCTACCAGTTGCCTCAGCATTACGAACAACCGCCTCGTTCATCACGTACCTTAACAGAACTCTTAAATAAAGAATATCCATTCAAAATTGAAGCAGTGGAGAAGATGTTCCGCAGCTTAATGAAGACACCGGATTTTCAGCTGCTAGAGCCCAAGAAGCTGGAAGAAGTCAATAAGAAAGATCATCCGAACTATTGCCCTTACCACCAGATGCTCAGAGATAAGATGCAGGATTGCATCACTTTCAAGAGTCGTTCGATGACAATCTCCGAAAAGGGAACATAACGATCCCAAAGGAATACATGAAGGAACCCCAGAAGGGAGGTTCCGTCAATGTTGTTTCAACAGATCCCATTGTTCCGATAGTCCCTTACACGACTGATGATAGATAGAGTACTGTCTGGACAAAATCATCAAAGAAAATTTTGGATCACATCCAGGCCGCTTCGGTACGTGCTTTAACTCAGAGTTTGAAACCTGTCAAGCCTACACTATCACTTGTGATTGAAGAACCGCCTCATAAGGAGGAGAAGATCGTGGAAGAAAAGAAGACTGAGGCTCCGAAGGGTAGACTAGGGGCTGCTTATCCTAGGATGGTTGTTTCCGATTCGAGATAGAAATCCCTTGAACTCCTGACTCTGTATGATTATTTTCCGATTCGAGAGAGAAATCCCTTGAACTCCTGACTCTGTATGATTATTTGCTCGCCCCAGCGGGATCTTATAATGATAAGGGTTATGACGTTGGCTACGTTTTGACTGTTTCTAACGATTACGTAACTAGAGACAACCGGCTTAATCCGGATCTCTATTCCAATACAAATAACGATGCTCAAATCATACACAACCTCGATGACCACGACAAAGAAGGTGTTCACAAAGGAGTCTACCAAAGCTCAACAAGCAACGAGTAGATTTGTGAATTCCGAGGGGCTCCGATCACGATAGAATTAGAACCATCAAACACCGAAGCAACTTCAGAAGAGCCAGTTGTTCCAATTCAAGAGGATACACCTGCAGATTCAACACCAAATTTAGAAGAGATAACTGAAGTAAATTTAAGAAGCAAAAAGAATTATACCCCCGAGAATGGGTCTAAAGGATAAAGGAAAGCAGGTGGTTGCTCAGGAAGAGCCAACCCCGACAGAGGAATTGCCCATTCGGGAAGAAATCGAGGAACATGGTAATAAAGTGGACTATAATGTGCTAGCCCATCTTAGGAAGCTACCGACCAAACTAAGCATATACGATGCTCGATCCTATCAAAGGAGATGAGGGAGGCTCGATCAAGGTTTTACTCGATCCGGCAGATCCGTTTAGCTCAAATGGCCGGTAATTCCTTTGACGAGGTTTGCTCGTTAAAAGAACAGCTAGGTGTTTCCTTCACGGACAATGATCTATTACTGGGAACAACAGATCACAACAGACCGTTATACATTTCAGTCACAATTGGAAGGTTTACGCTCTCCAGAGTGTTGGTTGATCCGAGAGCATCAATCAACATAATGAATCTTCAGACGCTAGCATATTTGGAAATTAATGCTCGCGAGCTTGAAGTAGATAAGATGCTATTAAGAGGCTTCAATCAAAAGGAGAAAGAGCTCTTGGATCAATAACACTACTAATGAAGACCGGTGATTTAGCAAAGATAACCGCAAAATTCCTCATAATTGATTCTGAGACATCGTTCAGCGTTCTACTGGGTCAACCGTGGATCCATGAAAACCGGATTGTACCATCGTCTCTGCACCAGTGCATAAAGTATTATGAAGGAGGGGAATAGTGTATCAAAGGTAACTTGCAACCATTCTTCGTACACGAGATTGGAATTTATGAAGATGCGGCCTACTACGCGCCCCCGAAGAAAACAATCTTTTCCAGAAATACCATACCAAATGAAGTGAAAGAAATGCAAGACGATGAAGAACCTGAAGTTCTAGTTCAACAGTTACTCACCACTCCCTTACGACGAGATGGTGAAGATTTCTCCAGAACTCGCACCCGAGGTCGAGGCGGGGACGAGGACATGGAAGAAATGTTGGAATAGTTGGACAGAAGAAATCGGTCATCGATGTTGATTGGGAGAACATTTTCGAAGAAGCAGAATAAATCAAGAAAGAAGCAGCGACAATAAGTCAAAAGAAACCCTAGTTCAAGATCTCTCTCGAAGATGAAAAGAATGAAGAATACAAATCAATGTACGAGAAGATTAACCATCATGTACATACTATGACCCTAACCCCGATCCATTCTAATAAGATCGAGGGTATGGTGGTCAATGAAGTGCATGGTGGTGGTACTAAGCCAATCAAGTGTTACCGCGGTGCTTCTTCTTCCAATAATGAAAAAGATGTACAATTTGAAGATGTTACTTCTTCCGAATTTATGTTATTACCTTTTGAGTGGTACTCTCCCTGTGTTCAAAATTTGATTCAACGTGGTGTCTTACCTCGACTATGGACAAAAGGCCGATCACAACACTTTAAAAAATTATGGAATAATGCCGGTCGGCCTCCCAATTAAAAACATGGTCTCGGATTCGACACAGTAGGATCAGTTGACGATACGGGATTCTGCTTGGTTGTCACTTGAGAACCTGATAAAGATTGCTTGGAAGCTTCAGAAGATGTCGAAGATCTACCAATCGGAGATGCTCCAACAGAATTCGAGGAAGAAATCAAATCTACAATAGACAAGTTAATGAAAGTTAACTTAAGTACTAGCGAAGAGCCCAGACCTACCTTTGTTAGCTCCTTACTCAATAAAGAAGATTCTGAGGAAATAATCAAGCTACTAATGGAATTCAAGGATTATTTTGCTTGGAGTTATGACGAAATGCCGTGATTAGCTTCGAAGTTGCAGTCACAAGTTAGGAGTAGATCCTACTGCTCCAGCGACAAGCTCCCGAAGAATGCATCTAGAAATTGAGCAACAAGTAATAGCGAGGTTAAGAAGCTAATAGACACTAAATTTGTCCGTGAAGAACAATACCTTACTTGGTTAGCCAATGTGGTACCGACGTAAAGAAGAATGGTCCAATCGAATCACGCGTAGACTTCGGAGATTTAAATAAAGCATGTCCAAAAGATGAATTTCCACTACCAATCCCAGAACTAATGATCGACATTGCTTCAACACATAAAATATTTTCATTCATGGATGGATCATCAGGATACAACCAGATAAAGATGGCACCAGAAGACGAAAAACTCACGGCATTCAGAATGTCGATCAGAGTGTATTGCTACACAATATTGCCATTCAGACTAAAGAAAGCAGGAGCAACATACCAAAGAGCGGTGACAAAGATTTTTAATGATCTCAGTCACAACCAAGTTGAGTGCTACGTGGATGATGTGGTCATCAAAAGAAAACTGAAGGAAGATCACCTGAATGATTTGAGAATTGTTTTCGAATGACTAAGACAATACAACCTTAAGATGAATCCCTTAAAATGCGCCTTCGGCGTCACCTCCGGGAAATTCTTAGGATTTGTTGTCCGACATCGCGGGATTGAAATTGATCCGGAAAAGATTAAAGCTATCTTAGAAATGCCACCTCCTAAAACCTTGAAACAGCTACGCTCCTTTAAAGGAAAGTTGACATATCTTCGACGCTTTATATCGAATTTGTCAGGAAGGTGTCAGCCTTTTTCTGCTTTGGTTAAGAAGGATGCCAAGTTTACTTGGGACTCCAAATGTCAACATTCCTTCGATGACATCAAACAATACTTAATGACACCTCCTGTCTTAGCGCCTCCGGTCTCGAGTAGATCGTCGATACTTTATACCGCGGCTTTAGACGACTCCTCGAGCCCCGCTAGCCTGTGTCAATGATGAGGGAAACAAAATGCTCTCTACTACTTAAGTCGTCGTCTAATTACAACGGAAGTAAAGTATCCTCCTATTGAGAAGCACTGCTTGGCCCTGATCTTCGCCGCACAGAAGCTCAGGCATTACATGCTTTTTCATAAGGTCAACCTTATTTCGAGAGTTAATCCGTTGCAATACTTGATGACCCGATCGACACTCTCTGGCAGACATGCCAGGTGGTCGATGATACTATTGCAATTTGACATAACTTTCGTTCCTCTTCGCGCCGTAAAGGGACAAGTTCTAGCTGACTTCCTTGCAGCACACCCTTTACAGGCAGATTCGCCTCTCGACGATGATTTGCCTGACAAGCAAATAATGATCCTAGAAGACACTGATGATCGACGTTGAGAACTATACTTTGATGGTGCGTCCTCAGCACAGAAGAACAAAGAATTGCAAATGATAGTGCCCGGTAAGGCAGGAATCGGACTAATCTTTATAACACCGGAGCGGGGGATGTTAAGATACTCCTACCACTTAACAGAACCATGCAAAAACAACGAGGCGGAATATGAAGCCCTCATAACAGGATTGGAACTAACCATTCAAATGGGAATAACGGACATCAACATCTACGGAGATTCTCAGTTGACCATTCAACAGATCACCGGACAGTACAGGATTCTGAAACTAAGACTCGAGCAGTACTTTCAGTACGCCATGAAATTATTGGAATAAATTCCAAACGTAACAATCTACAAGATTCCTAGAAAAGAAAATTATCTTGCATATGCGTTAGCTCGCCTTGCAAAGGAATTTGCCTGCTTACAAGATGAGTCAGTTGAAGTGTCAGTTCAAGGACGACAGGTCCTATCACAGCTCGACATGGATACAATACACAAATCAGAAAAAACAGAAGAAACAATTGCAACAGTGACAAAAAATACAGAAGATTGGCGACAACCATTAATAGACTACTTGCGAACAGGAAGCCTGCCCGAGGATAAGTCGATAGCCCATCAAATCAAGAAAAGAACTCTGTCTTACACATTAATAAACAATACATTATACAGAAGGTCTTTTGATCAGATGTGGCTAAGATGCCTGAGCGGGTCTGAGGCTCGTGAAATCGTTAAAGAACTACATTCAGGACTTTGTGGCGCTCATCAGACGGGTCCGAAAATGAAAATGAAGATTAAAAGACTAGGGTACTACTGGCCCACAATGCTGACCGACTGTATGAAAGTTGCCAAAAGTTGTCACCAGTGCCAAGTGCACGGAGTGGTTCTACACCAACCTCCAAATGTGCTACATCCGACAATCACGTCATGGCCATTTGAGTGTTGGGGCACAGATATAGAGGGTCCGATAGAACCACCTTCTTCAAGAGGACATCGCTTCATTCTTGCAGCTACAGACTACTTTTCTAAATGGGCAGAAGCTATACCACTCAGAGAAGTGAAGGCACACCACGTGCTACAGTTTTTCAAGAACCAAGTCATCTACCGTTTCGGGGTACCACACTGGATCATTTCAGATAATGGATCTGCATTCAAAAGTACAAAGATAAAAAATTTTGTCAGAAGACACGGGATCGATTGGCGATACTCAACGATCTACTACCTAAGAGCAAACGGCTTGGCCGAGGCTTTTAATAAATCTCTCGTTCAGATCTTAAAGAAAACTTTGGACGACAACAAGAGAAATTGGCACGAGAAGTTGTTAGAAGCCTTATGGGCCTACAGGATGACTTTTAGGACTCCTACTCAGTCTACGCCTTACGCTTTAGTGTACGGGTCCGAGGCAGTGTTACCATTGGAAGTCCAGCTTCCATCACTCAGAATCGCAGTTGCAGAAAAGATTACTATAGAAGAAAATGCCAGACTACGACTGGAACAATTGGAAAGCTTGGAGGGGAAAAGACTTTTCACACAGTAGAATTTGGAACTGTATCAAGCCAAGATGATCCAGGCCCATGATGAACTGGTCCGCCCAAGAACTTTCAAAATCGGTGACTTAGTTCTAATTCTCAGAAGACCTATTCTTGCACATCGCAAGATAGGTGGTAAATTTGAACCAACATGGGAAGGGCCGTTCGTGGTCGAGACAGTCTACTCAGGAGGTTCCTACCAACTGGTGAATTGTCGTGGAGAACAACCCATGCTTCCAATCAATGGGCGGTATTTAAAGAAGTATTACGCAACCTGATGTTTTGAAGGGTGGCCTCTAAAGTAGAATCTTATCCCTAGAAACACGGGTGAAGTAATCACTTTGCGGCTGGATCGGAACCCAAAACAAAATAAAATGGATGATATAAAAAAAAATCTCATCAACAAAAAAAATGTTAAAAAGAAAATATGGGAAACCATAATAATAAAATGTCAAATCCTTCCTTTCAAATCAAATCTTGTTCCTGATCTTTTTTCACTCCTTTTCCTTCTCCTGTTTAAATTTTAAAAGAAAATACCAAAAAAAACTTTTCATTAATAAATATTTTCTTCATGTTCTTGTTCTTAGTACAACCCCTCATCTTTTTCATGTTTTTTTTTTGCAGAGAAATGTCGAACGGGCGGTTAGTTCTAAACTTTAGAAATGGCGTGAGTCTAGCACTTGATGAAAAGAGGGTGAAGGATGGAGCAGTGATAGAAATTGATTCTGACTTCACACCAGCCGGCCTACATTACAAACAAAATGATTGGATTCCAGTCGATCGAGAAGAGCTTCACAGCCAGACAGTGATGAAGATGGGTGGCCCAAGCCACCAATCCAACAACAAAAAGAGAAAGACAAACACCGAGGAGAATCAGAAAATCAAGTCAGTAGTTGCCACAGCAGAGGGCAGGCTCATCGGTGCCGCGCCTGCAGAAATTCAAGGGGTAAGGAGAGCTACTCTCACTGCTACCCAGAGAAGGAATAAGAATCGCCACATCCGCAAGAAGTTGACTAAACTAGCAGCAGATCAACACGAAGAGACAGCCGCTACCGTCGACACACACATTTCAAAGATACCGGTTCATCAGGAATCTGAAAAGAGGAAACTAGCTCCGAGAACGATAGAAAAGATTAGGGAAACTCTAAGAAGATCAGAGGCAGAGAGACTACCATGACGCCAGACAGAGCCACCAGTGGTAAGAAACCTTGTTGCGGGAGCAACCCCGGAGGATGTCCCGACAGAGACAATCCCTGAGGAGCCAAGGTATGCAGGAGAACGTGACGGGAACTAGCCATACATCCCGCAATACTTTACTAGACCTTGTCACTTGCAGATCAACCCAGAATATGAACTAGAAAGAATGCAAAATGTTGAGAAAAAGACTTTCGAATACTTTGAAAGGATTAGAGGCAAGAGAATCAACATTTTGGAAGGCCTCGAGTTACACACAGATGTATTCTCAGAGTACGAGCAGCAGCAGATTGTGGACTAAATCTTAGAGCTTCAGAAGATGGGCCGAGCAGGCCATCTGAGGTAAAAGACTTATTCAGAACCCCAGAGATGGATGCCAGGGAAAGGAAGAGTCATAATACAATGCGAATGTTGCTATAACTTCACAGAGGACAGAAAAGGAAATCCACCAGGGATACTCCGTCGTAGTGAGGTGGATCCAATGCCGAGGATAATTAAAAGAATTATGAAAGAAAGATAACGTGGAGGGTACTTCCAGCAGACTGCATACCCAACAGTTGCATCATCAACATTTACCAGAAGGGCGACTGCATACCTCCACACATAGATCACCACGACTTTGTCAGACCTTTCTGCACAGTTTCATTCGTCAACCAATGCAATATCATGTTCGGATCTGACCTTTGGATAGCAGGCCTGGGTAAGTTCCGAGGACAGGTGGAGATACCATTTCCGGTAGGCTCCGTCATGATATTAAAAGGAAATGGAGCAGACATCACAAAACATTGTATACCGGGAGTGCTAGTGGAGTGGATCTCCGTTACTTTTAGAAGGATGGACGACAGAAATGCGCCTTACCACTTCCAGCCAGATCCAGAATTGGAGAGTCTCCGGCCCTACGAGCTGTGAGTTACATGGGAAATAGCACACCTCCAGTGCACATCCATGCGGCATTCCTGCCAAGGATGGCTTGGAAGGTGATGTTATTAACCATGTTTCTTACTATTCAGACATGGATTTTTTGACAGACGCTTTTTGATGGATCAGCAAGAAGTTTACACAGTCCTTTTTGGATTTACATGGATTGTACGAGACATTAAATTTCTGAGGAAAATGTCATCATGACTAGATCAAGTTGTATGATGTACTTTCAGCAAGTTGGAATGAAAACGACTACGTCATATTTTTCCTTCACCTCTTTTTTTGTGCAAATTGACTGGGAAACACCATTAGAATTAAATGAACTTTGAACGAAGAAAAAAAGAGAAAAGAAAATAAAAGAGAACTTTTCCTAAAAATCTAAATAGTAAAATGAACTTCAAATTCACATGAACACTAAATAAACAACAAATAAAAAAAAATGGGATCATTAAAGGACAAACAAAATGAATCTAAATCTCAAATTGAATTCCAGTCTAAATCCATCTTTTCAAATCCTCCAATTCTTCTTCAAATCAAGGTCTACTTCAGTCCTCCTTTGAAACCCTCTCTTGGGATGATTTCAGAACCACGAAAAATTTTCGATTTGGTTCTGATGGAATGGATTCATACCCTTCGCCAAATACTCAAACTTTGATTGATTCTCGTGGGATGTGGAACACTTTCACATCTCATTTCAATCTCCTGCTAAATCCAAATCTCCACAGTACATTTCAATTCAAAATTTCTGAGACTAGTACCTACATTCCAGTTGTCATTTTGAGAGCGATACCTACATTTCGATTCTCATCTGAATTGATACCTACATTTCAATTCAAAATTTCCAAGTCTGGTACCTACATTCTAGTTCTCATTTTGAGATCGATACCTACATTTCGATTCTCATCTGAATTGATACCTACATTTCAATTCAAAATTTTTGAGACAAGTACCTACATTCCTGTTCTCATTTCGATATCGATACCTACATTTCGATTCTCATTTGAATTGATACCTACATCTCAATTCAAAATTTCCGAGACTGGTACCTACATTCCAGTTCTCATTTCAAGATCGATACCTACATTTTGATTCTCATATGAATTGATACCTACATTTCAATTCAAAATTTCCGAGACCGGTACCTACATTCCAGTTCTCATTTCGAGATCGATACCTACATTTTGATTCTCATATGAATTGATACCTACATTTCAATTCAAAATTTTTGAGACTGGTACCTACATTCCAGTTCTCATTTCGAGATCGATACCTACATTTCGATTCTTATCTGAATTGATACCTACATTTCAATTCAAAATTTTTGAGACTGATACCTACATTCCAGTTCTCATTTCGAGATCGATACCTACATTTCGATTCTCATCTGAATTGATACCTACATTTCAATTCAAAATTTCTGAGACTGGTACCTACATTCCAGTTCTCATTTCGAAATCAATACCTAAATTTTGATTCTCTTTCGAATTGACATCTAAATTTCAATGACAAACTTGTGAGACCGGTACCTAAATTCCATTTCTCTTTCGAGATTAGTACCTAAATTCTAATTCTCATCCTTTTCAATTGACACTTAAACTCTGATTCTCACTCCAAGCCTGGTACCTAAATTTCAGTTTTCCTTGCAATCCCGAGGTTGGAACCTAGGTTTCAATTCTCATTTCAAATCTAAATTTCAAATTCAAGATTTCGTCGAATTAATCTTAAATTAAACCTCAATCTAAATTAAAACTCCAAATCTAAACTCACACATCAAAACTTGAACATAAAATGAAACGAAATCTAAATCGAAATTCTCCAAATCTTTTGATTTGGAATTCACCTCCTTTTCCTTTCCCCAGCGAGAGTTTAGGAACCTCCAATCTTGGAAATATAACTGATACTCCCCATGCGGAAATTCTTCTACTCTGCCCTAAGTGTGTCACTTGGACATCTGTGTTGGTTTTGTCGTTCTCTTCTTTCAACACCAATACGCACGGTGTGCTTGGTTAGCACACCACACCTATTGGGGGTCCATTTGTTGACCTCATTTTTGATGAGGTCTTCTCTTCTCCTTTTAGTACTTAGGATCTAGCCTTTGGCTTTTCCTTTGATTATCCTAGAAGACTATAAATGGAATCCACCACTTAGAAATTCAAACCACTTCTTAACTCCCTACAAACCCTGCAAGCTTGATTGTAAACCCCTAATCACCTAGAGGGTTGAGATCAAATGTGGAAGTTTAAAGGATGAGTTCCGTATAGGACTCCTTGGCCTTAGGATCACCCTGGGTGGCCTGGTGTGATGAGAACTGACTTATACATACACTGCACCCTCACACACACATCCTGAAGACTACACCTATACCCAACTTAATCTCCCGACTCATGTAGGTAATTCACATGAATGAACCTTAACCCCCAAGCCCCTAGCTAAGAAGGTTAGGAACAACATAGTGAATGCTTCAAATGAGTCCTTTCATGACTCATATGAGCTTATCATGGCTTCATGGCTTCATGGCTTCATGGCTTCATGGCTTCATGGCTCAACTAAAATGATTCCATTTCACTCACACTTGCTCAATTTTTATTTTTTTCAAAATTTCAATTTTTGACCCCCGGGGCCCCGGACCCACCTAGCCTACAAAAAAAAAACCCCTTGAAACTACCCAAAACCACCAAAATTTCCAAATCACCCAAAACTTTTCCAAAATCAACCTTGAACATTTCCTAACCATTCAAATTGATCATCCATAACCAAAAATACCAAAATTTTCAAAAATACCCCCAATACCCTCCAAATTACCAAAATGCCCCTCTTGACCCAAAAATCTAAAAATTCTAAAAATTCCCAGAAAATTCCAAAAAATCCCAAATATTCCCAATTTCATTTTGTTAAACTACACCATGGGCTAATTTTGCCAATTTACACCACTTTTACCAAAACCCCCAATTCAGCCCATTTTAAACCCAAGTGAACCCAATGTCAAACCAAACCACCCCAATTGACCTCAATTTTGGTCCAATTCAATTCCAAACTTCAAATAAACATCCCCAACATCAATTTAGACTAAATATAAGTCTAATTTGATTGAAATTTGAGCCCAATTTCAATTTGAAGCCTAAGGCCCAATTTTGGCCCATGACCTAAACCTAGCTCAAACCAACCCAATTCAACCCCAATTGGTCCCAAACCTTTTCTAATCTTCCCTAACATTTCCACAAACAAAACAATAACATAGTTTGCCCAAAATTTGGACCCAAACCTTACTCAAATTAAACTCAAACCCAAAATTCCCTAAATAGGCCTAAATCCACCATGAACCCAAATAGGCCCAAATCCTAAGATTAAAGCCCAATCAAGGTTGAAAACACTTTGTTACACTCCCATAAAAATTTGTCAACATTAACTTTACATCAATTTCAACATCAGCCCAACCTTAGCCCAAGTTAGTCCATTTTGATTTATTTTGACCCTATCACCAAGGGGACCCAAATTAGACTCAATTCAATTCCAAATCAAGTCAAATTTGTCTCAAATCACTCATTACACATCCCTAAACCAAACACAACATTTATTTAGCACAACCCTTTGTAAAATTTTTCATCTAAAAGCCCATTTTGAAACATAAAAGCCCATTCCCTTAAACCATTTTTAAAGCCCACCTTTACCAAATTTTAAAAGCCCAAACCCATCCTAAAGCCCACATTACAATCTCATCTCATCCTCACTCAATTAATATCACTCCCTAAGTGCTAAATCCATCATGAAAATCAAACCAAAATGGTATTATGCCAAATCCCATCAAATAACACCAGAATTTCCAAAAATTCCTAAAACCCTTTTCCATGAAAATTGACCAAACTCTTGCCAAGCCAAATGTGAGCCATGAAGCCATGTATAAGCCACATGAAGCCATGGATGGTTTGACTTTTCACCAAGCTATTAATGGAAAGGGGAGGGGGGCCTTATCTAAGCTCTCACTAAACCTTTTTAACCCTTTTAATGTCTCACCCTAACCCAAAATTAACTTAAACAATATTAATGTGGACTTCACCACACATGTGAGCCTGACCCACCTGACCTCCTCAGCCCAAAATCAGGCCATGGAGAGATGAACCAAACCCAAAACCATGGCTTGGACCAAATCAAGCCAAAATGGACACTCCTCCATGCCACATTGATCCAACCCCTTTACACTTGGCAAAACACAATTGAACCCACAGGAATCAAGCTCTGACTTCCCTGAGCCTGAGGTTGACCTGACCCTGGCTGGCCAGCCACCCCGAGAAATGCCATGGCCAAAACTATGGGATGAGCCAAATTCCGGAATTCCTCCCTGCTGAGCTGCCTCATGCCCAATGGCCATTGCAGCTGTTCTTCCCTTGCCCTGAGCAATTGATCCAAGCCCCTAACTCCCCCTGGGAAGCCATGGCCATGGCTATTTAAGCCGACCAACCCCTCTCGGCCAAAAGGTTGGGTCGAACCAAACCTTCACGAATCCCTCCAAACTCCTCACAAAGCTTCCCCTAGCCAAGAGCAATCCATCCCCACTCTGTTCTCCCCGCCCTAACTCCCATCGATCGAGCTTAATTTTGGAGCTCGATTCTCGGAGCGAACAGGACACTCTCAAATCCTCCAACAAAATCAAATTAAACTCACCCACACACCTGCACAAGACCAAGAGAAGGAGTTCTCCAGTGAAAGCCCCCTCTCCAGGCTGCCCATTTGTTCTAGCCTCCAAAGGTTGAAATCGGCTCTGGTGGAAATCAGGTTTAGGCAATTCCCCAGGGCCAAAGACTTCATCTGGAGCTTTCTTAGGTTCAATCGAAGGTGTCACAACTCTCAGATCGAAGCCACACTTCTCTGAACAAAGGTATGAGCTCTCTCTTCTTCCCGAGATTCTGAACATTCTCTATTTTGATTGGGTTAATTTCATGCCACATAAACCATATGGATATGTTCGTCTCTTCAAGACAAATCCATAGAGTATAAGAACATAAAAATCCATTGAGAATCGAGTGAGATCTTAGGGTTTTTGTGTGGATGGTCACGGGTGCACACCAGTCGTAGACGATGACCAGAAGCCATTGGATCGCGCGTGTATCGGGCAGACGGTCGAGATCAAGTCTGACGGCTCAATGGTACGTGAACCCGAGGCCCCTGAAGAGCTGAGTCAGATGGCGGCGCAGAATCACAGCGCGCCGCGTGGCCTTTTAGAGCTGCCGAGGATGGCGTGGCGCCGCGTGGATAAGTAGGAAATTAGGGCTATTTTCTATTTATTTAATTACCAGAACTTCAAAAATCCATATCCTTGCATAGAAAAATTACAAAAATAAAGTAAAAATACCCTCTTGCTCAGTGAACAGAGGAGAATAATGTGGAAAAGAAATCAAGTAATTTCATCAAGTATTTTATTTTTAATGATTTATTTACTCTCTGCATTCTTTTAATTCTTCATTTGCATAAGCAATTCACCATGGCATGAGACCATGGGGCTTTTGAAGCCTCTAAACTTGGGAACATTCCCTGAATTTTCCAAGGTCAGAGGCCAACCCTATGAGAAGTTATTGATTTTCTAAGTTCATGTTACTGTTTTGAGTATTTTAATTCCAATAATTAAGCATGTTGAGAAATAAATTCTAGGAAAATTTGGTGATGTTTCTTATGACCAGAGGAACCTAGGAAAAATAGATTTTGAGTTAATTCACATGGAACAACCCTAATTGCCCTAAACACCCAAAATTGAACTTTAATTAATTAGGTTTAATTACACATTAAATTAACTTGAAAATAATTCTCCACTAATCTTTAGGATCAGAGGAAAATCACATAAAAATTTGAAATCAATTGGAAATGTTTAACCCCACTAAATGGATTAATTAAGTCACATAGCCAAAATTAAACTTTAAAAATTCATAACTCACAAAATACATTTAAAAATTCACAAAAATATTTTTGGAGCTTCTCTGACATCAGAGGAACTTAGGAAAATTTAAATTATAATTTTCTAAAAAAGTTGATTTTTATCATTATTTTAACATTTTTAATAACTAAAAAATAATAAAAATCATAAAAATATTAAAAATTACCAAAATGACACATTTTGAATTCTAATCACTTAGGAATAAACCAAATATTTTTCCTAAGTCTCTAGGGTAAGATATTGAATTTTAAAGGCTTAAAACAATTTGTGAATTAAAAAAGTGATTTTCTTTAACATTCCCACTAAAATAATTATAATAAATCAAAGAAGAATTAGAAAAATTTAAAATTTGGTTCTCTGATTTCCCTGAGGTCAGGGAGATTTTTAAAAAATATAAAATCTATTTTTCAACTTTTATTTCTTTTTTAAATTAATTAATACTCCAAAACTTAAAATAATTTTAATAAATAAAATATAATTAAAAAAAATCACCAAAACTGGTCCAAGTGGTCGTCTGGTCATTAGAGAAATCCCATAATTTTTTTAAGCACGGAAACATTTCCTTTGTCATGTTATTGAATTTTCCTTGAAAAACCAAATTTTCCATTAGAAATAATTACATAAATAAATTAAATACAAAAAAATCATATTTTCTCCTCTAATGTCTTAATTGACATGTGAGTGAGGTTACATAAAAATTTCAACTTCATTTGAACTTAGTTTAGTGAGTTATAGAATTATTAAGCTTGAAGGGCAAAAGGGTAACTAAAAATTTCAACCCTTAATTAAAATTTTAAGATTAATCAAAAAGGGAGGGTAAAATATTTGATTTTAAGCTCGATTTTGGATGATTGAATCTTAAGTGATTGAGGGTAGAAACCTATTAACCATTTCAAATATAATTAAAATAAAACTTTAATTAATTAATTAATTAATTGAAATTTTGGAAGAGTAATAGAAATTGGAATTATTAAAGTAGGGATATTATTAAGAGGATATTTATTCTTTAATTTATGAATCCCTAAATTAATCACTTCAATAATATTTAATTCTTAACTAAAAGCATAATTCTAACTTAAAATTTAAAATGATAAACAATTTAACAATTAAATTAAATTAAATTTAAGATGTTGAGATTAAATTAAATCAAAATCAAAATTAAGTTAACACCTTAACAATTAAATTAAATCATATTTAATATATTAAGATAAAATTAAAATTAAATCAAAATAAATTAAATCAAATTAAGTTGAATTAAAATTAAATTAAAATTAAATTAAAATTAAATTAAATCAAATTAAATTAAAATTTAAATTAAATTAAATTAAACTAAATTAAATTAAATTAAACTAAATCAAATTAAATTAAATTAAATTAAATTAAACTTAAATTAAATTAAAATTAAATTGAATTAAAATCATTTAACAACACACCTAAATGAAATCATTAAGAGTTAAACCAAACACTTAAAGTAGGTTTAAAACATAAAGGTTAAATCTGAGATATAACATCATTTAAAACGTAAAGATTTAAATTAAATCTAAAAAAATGACTTGAACACTATTCCAAACTTAAAGTTTTTTTTATAATTAAGTCAAAATTAAAATTAAATCATTAAGTTTAAATCATTAAAATACTTAATAAGTTGTTTTGCCCTTTTTAAAGCTCTTATTATTATAACTCTTAAATGAAGTATCAAGTGAAGTGTTACTTCACTTATAGGACATTCAAATGTCCTAGTTCACTAAGCAAGAGAACAAAACTTAAACCCCTGGATGATTAATTCACATGTGCAACTAAATTTACTTGGACTCAAAACAATCCCTAAAGTATTGAAAAGATGTTTAGGACTCGTCCTAAACACTTCCTCAATATGATGGGATGTTTTAGAAGAACAATTGAATATAGTTGTTCTTTGATGAAAAAAATCATCCTTAAACCAAACCAAGAACCTAGACATCATAGGAGAAGACTAGTTATAGGAATAGGAATTTAGTAGACAACCAAAACCCTTTCCCATAGCTTCACCTAGGTAATTCTTGCAAAATATTTAAATGTCTTAACATGTGTTTTAAGTGCAGCTTGGGATGACGGGAAGACCCTCCAGGTACTCTTTTATTTTATTGCAATTTACTTACATGCGCTGTACTTTACTTTTCTTGCATGTTAAATAAGACTGTTGCACTTTTCTTGCATGTTAAATAAGACTGTTGCATGAAAACCAAAACCTTTAGGATAGTCCCTAAACTGAAACCAAAACTAAATTAAAAGTCATTGCAACATAAAATTTACCGCCACAACATCCCAAAATATAAAACAACTCAAAATTTAATCACAAACAGAAAAACAAAACTACAATTATAACTAAATTAAAACGTCTCGTTGAATGATCGGGAATAACTCGGATGATGTAACCCACGTGTTGATAACGAGATTTCCCATGGTCTACATGAAAGTGTGGAACTCATTCAGTTGAGTTTAGCAAATTCATCTGGACTAAGTGAATTCAATGAAAGTAACGGTGCCGGGACGACGGAACCGTAGGATCTTAATCGGTTATGTTTAAGTAACTTTAAGATTTGTTTTAATTAAAATATTAAAAACACTTGGATTTTAAGATCTTCTCTAAACCAAAACACTTCTCTCATCTCCTGATTTATGACTTCTTAAAGTAAACCTCTACAACAACAAGGAGCTTGGAGCACAAGTAGGCAAGCACGACCATCGTCATCGCAAACCGGGATCTACTTCGAAGAAACCTTTCTTAGAAGTTAAATAACAAAGCCATAAGACTTCGGGGTAGTTTGCCTAGTGCAACATAAATCCTCAACTCTTCGTTTGGCATTTGCATGATCATGTCATGTAAATTAAGCCCTAACTGGTCTTAGGACTCCGAAGTAGTTGTTTGGTATGACATAAACCCTCACATCTTCGAGGCTATTTGCATGACTGCGTCATGCAAATATAAGTCCTAATTAATTAAAATTGGCAGGATTGAAACATTAAATAAACTCCCAAATTGAAGCCAAATAATAGGATAGTTTGGGAAGTTGCCAAGATTCTTCTTGGATCCTCAACTTCTTCTACTTCTCTTCCTTTGGACTCTTAAAATAAATTGTTTCAAATTTGATCCATTCCCTATTGAAAATTCCAAAATCCAATCCTTTGAAAACCTTAAATTTTGAAATTCTTGAGAGCAAAACCACTAATCATTATTGAGAGTTTTCATAAATGATTACCGTCATTTAAGATGTAATTAACTATAGGGGCTTGCCCTTATAGGGAACTTTAAGAACTCAGGTAATATAAATCCTGTTTAATTTTTTTATATTAAACAGGGGAATTTATCTGCTTATAAAGTTGGTTCGCAGACCAAACGGATGTCACAAATCTTCTAGTTTATTTAATCGAGCCCCATCATCAAGTAGTGTGTCTATTCTTCGGGATAGATAAACGGTTTGTGATGTGGTTCTCGTTTATATAAACTATTTAAGATGTGAGATCGGTTTGATTTCATATCTTAAAATTTTCAAATTTAAAATTATTTTCAAAATCAAATACTACTTTCTAAATTATATATATTTAAATTAAATTTAAAATCTAAAATTCGCTGACAATTTCTGTAGGCGACCCTTTTCTTAAAATATAACACACAACCTAAAATTTTGCCGACAACTCTTAGATTATGCTAGGGCCTCTCGCACTTGCTGTTCTACCATGCTCTTAATGTCCTTTTCTGGAATCATGCTTTGTGCAGGATCTTTCTTTGGTTGTTCGTCTCCGTTGACGGATTTGATCTCTTTTTCTCCATCTGCAATATGAATAATTTCTGGGGGTGTCTCTTTCTGAGGTTGTACCTGACTCTGGAGAGTGGCTAAGGCAGCAGCCATCTCTTCCATCCTCTTTGCCATTTGGGAAATTGTGTCATCTCTTTCCCGAATCAGTGCTCTCATCACTTCGGGTTCATCTCTTTCCGCAGCTGCCGGAGCACCTTGCGAAGCTGACGATGCTCGTGTCTCAACCAAGTTGATCTCGGCATACTCCTCATCCATGAACTCTGATGGGTCAATTTCATCTCCTAATTCTTCTTCTCTTTCTTTTGCTAACCATTAGATGTCGGTCCTTAACTTGTCCATGGCATCCTCTAATGGCCTTTTCCGCACGGTCTCACAGTCGTCTCGTAACTATTGTTGAACTTCCTTCCCGGGAGTCCCCTTTATTACAGTTGCACTTTCTTCTGATTCAAGTCTCCTGACGAGACTTTTCTTCTCAGGATATTGTTTTAATCTTAACTCGCCAGTAGTAGGTCTCCATACCATCCTTCTTGCAGCCGGAAGCCTAGGACCGGATGATCTGTCGGCTATATGCTAGAAGGTGGTATCCTCCGATACACATTTGTAGCCCCGATACAACAACGGGTGAACTGGCTTTTATTTTCTTCTTTGGTTTCTCTATGGTAGCAACAGGATCTATTCGCGGTCCGAGGCAGTATTTAGCTGGCACCCGTCCTATCCTTCTTAAAATTTCTGACACATGGCATCTTTCTTTCTTTGACAATCTTTCTATCATAGCTATAGTCGAGCAAATGACGTAGTTTTATCACTTTTCCTATTGTAATTACTGTAGTATGCAGGTCGGGGTAATGCAGCGGCGATCTTACGAACATTCTCTTCATCTAATGCGGCAGAGAGAGGGTGAAACATGCTCCCTTCCAACAGACGTATATACTCAAGCAGTTCTTCTCTTTCCTCAGGAATTTCTTCTAGAAAAGCAACTTCAGCAGCTTTGGCTTTCTAAATTTTGGCAATCTTTCTGCTTCTATTTCTCCTTTGAGTCCGAGTTAGGGGTGCAATTCTCGAACTAGACCCAATCTCAAAAACAGATGGTATTGTAGCAAAGTCTGTACCCTCCACGGTGACAGGCTCATCACAGATTTGAATTTCCTTCACCTTTAGTGCGGAAGTCGGGGTGGGTGCAGAGATGATTAGACCGGTGGGGGTAGAGACGACAGTCCTCCTATGAACAGTAGTACTCCTTTCTGTTAGAATCCTTTGCAGGGGAGGGATTCTTGAGTCAATTTCAGGTTGAATTTAATCACGGGCTTTTCCGTTTCTGACACTTTGTCCATTAGTGTGAAGAGAGTGACATCAGCGAACTTGATATCTGTGTTGCTGAATCCTTGTCCGAAACGGATGATCCCATTGTCAGGCAGCTCATCCTTGTAAACGACGAAGTCCATTCCATTAGTGAAGGAGAAGATTAGCTTTGGGGCAGTCATTTTCTGCAGGGCAGATTCCATTAGTAAAGTTTAGGAAGAAAAGGAATGAGTCCGAACAAATTTTCATTTGCCTTAGTGTATTTGTGATTTTTAAAAGAGATTGTTTATTAGGAGGTTCGTTTATTAGCGGGTTCGTTTGTTAGAAACAAAACGATTGAAGGAAAAATGTTATAGAAAAGGTAACGGGCTCGATTTAGAATTGGAAAGGAAAAGAAAGTCTTATGCAAGACTTCTCGAATAGAAGGACTACTCCTAAACTAACACCTATTGGGGGTCCACCTCACCTCAGAAAAGAGGTAAAAGGATCTCGGAACCTCTCCGTTTAGGGGTGTCTAAATAGTGGCTCCTAAATCCGAGAGGAGTTGGCTATACTCGTTCAAGACGAAATGAACGGGTATTCCAACCGAAGAATGGTAGTTTTGGTCCACTAGGGATATGGACACACTACCAATTTATGAAAGCAAAACCATCTAATCAAAAATAGAGAGTGGAACTAGTCCCCAGCGGAGTCGCCAGAAGTTGTCGGCATATTTTTAGGTTGTGTGTTTTATTTTGATAAGGGGGCCGCCTAACAGAAATTATCGGTGAATTTTAGATTTTAAATTTGATTTTATATATATATATATATATATATATATATATAATTTAGAAAGTAACATTTGATTTTTGTAAATAATTTTAAGTTTGAAAATTTTAAGATATGAAATCAAACTGATCTCACATCCCGAATAGTTTATATAAACGAGCACCGCACCACAAACTTTATATCTATCCCAGAGAATAGACACACTGCTTGATGATGGGGCTTGATTAAATAAACTAGAAGATTTGTGACATCCGTTTGGTTTGCAAACCAACTTTATAAGCCGATAAGTTCCCCTGCTTAATATAAAGAAATTAAGCATGGTTTATATTACCTGGGTTCTTAAAGTTCCCTATAAGGGCAAGCCCCTATAGTTAATTACATCCTAAGTGACGGGCATCACTTAAGAAAACTCTCGATAATGATCAGTGATTTTGCTCTCAAGAATTTCAAAGTTCAAGTTTTCAAAGGATTGGATTTTGGAAATTTCAATAGGGAATGGATCAAATTTGGAACAATTTATTTTAGGAGTCCAAAGGAATGAAAGGTAGGGGATGTCACGGATTCGAGGGAAGTTTCGGTGACTTCCCAACTATCATATTTGTTTGGCTTCAATTTGGGGGTTTATTTAATGTTGCATTCCTGCCAATTCTAATTAATTAGGACTTATATTCGTATGACATGATCATACAAATAGCCTCGAAGATGTGAGTGTTTATTTCGTACCAAACAACTACCTCAGAATCCTAAGACCGGTTAGGGCTTAATTTGTATAACATGATTATGCAAATGCCTAACAAAAAGGTTGAGGATTTATGTTGCACTAGGCAAACTACCTCGAAGTCCTATGGCTTGGTTATTTAATTCTAAGAAAGTTTTGCTGAAGTAGACTCAAGTTTTGCTAATGACGATGGTCGAGCTGCCCACCATGCTCCGAGCTCCTTGTTGTTGCAAAGGTTTAGTTTTAGAAGTCATAAATTTGGAGGCGAGAGAAGTGTTTTAGTTTAGAGAAAATCTTAAAATCCAAGTGTTTTTAATATTTTAATTAAAACAAATCTTAAAGTTATTTAAACAGAACCGATTAAGATCCCACAGTTCCGTCATCCCGGCACAGTTATTTTCATCGAATTCACTTAGTCCAGATGAATTTGCTAAACTCAACTGAATGAGTTCCACACTTTCATTTAGATCGTGGGAAATCCCGTTAGCAACACGTGAGTTACATCATCCGAGGTATTCCCGATCATTCAATGAGACGTTTTAATTTAGTTGTGATTGTAGTTTTGTTATTCTCTTTGTGATTAAATTTTGAGTTATTTTATATTTTGGAATGTTGTGGCCGTGAAATTTATCTTGCAATGACTTTTAATTTAATTTCAGTTTCAGTTCAGGGACTACCCTAAAGGTTTTGGCTTTCATGCAATAGTTTTATTTAACATGCAAGAAAAGTAAAGTACGATGTGCATGTAAGTAAATTGCAATAACATAAAAGCGTACCTGGAGGGTCTTACCGTCATCCCAAGCTGCACTTAAAACACATGTTAAGGCATTTAAATGTTTCAACAGATACCTAGGTAAAGCTAAGGAAAGGGTTTTGGTTGTCTACCAAATTCCTAATCCTATAACTAGTCATCTCCTATGACGTCTATGTTCTTGGTTTGGTTTTAAAGATGATTTTCTTCATCAAAGAACAATTAGATTCAATTGTTCTTCTAAAATATCTCGTCATATTGAGGAAGTGCTTAGGATGAGTCCTTAACATCTTTTCAATATTTCTGGGATTGTTTTGAGTCCAAGTAAATTTAATTGCACAGGAGAATTAATCATCTAGGAGTTTAGTTAAACTTTTTTTCTTGCTCAGTGAACTTAGGTATTTGATTACCTGATGAATGAAGTTACATCAAACTTAATAATCTATTTAAGAGTTATAATAATTAAAGCTTTTAAGGGCAAGTTGGTTTATCGAAAATCTTAATCATAATTAAAAATTTGAGTTAATGGTTTAAAGTGTTTTAATTTAATTATGAGGTTTTAATTTTAAGTTTGGAATAGTGTTTAAATTATTTTAGACTTAATTCTTAATGATTTCATTTAGATTTGTTGTTAGATGATTTTTAATTTAATTCAATTTTATTTTAATTTAATTTTAATTTAATTTTAATTTAATTTTAATTTAATTTTGTTTAATTTTATTTTATTTTATTTTTATTTTTATTTTGATTTTAATTTTAATTTTAATTTAACTTTAATTTTTAATTTAATTTTAATTTTTAATTTAATTTTTAATTTAATTTAAATTTAATTTAATTTAAATTTAATTTTTATTTAATTTAAATTTAATTTAATTTAATTTAATTTTAATTTTAGTTTTAATTTTAATTTTAATTTTAATTGTTAATTTGGATTATTATTTTAATTCTTAATTAGGAACTAAATATTATTAAAGTGATTTATTTAGGGATTTTTAAATTAAAGAATAAATATCCTCTTAATAATATCCCTATTTTAATAACCCAAATTTAAATATATTCTTTCAAAAATCTAAATCATTTAATTAATTAAAGTTTCATTTTTTGATATTTTCAAAGTGTTTAATGGGTTTCTACCCCTTAATTTCCCTAAGTCTCAATCATCCAAGAGAAAGTTAAAATCAAATATTTTACCCTCCATTTTGATTAAACCTAAAGTTTTAATTAAGGGTTAAAATTTTTAATTACCTTTATACCCTTTTAAGCTTATTTATTTCACAACTCACTAAATTGAGCTCAAATGAATTTGAAATTTTTATGTCACCTCACTCACATGTCAATTAAGACATTAGAGGAGAAAATGTGATTTTTCTGAATTTAATTTATTTATATAATTATTTTTAGTAGAAAATAAGGGTTTTCAAAGAAAATTCAACAACATGACCAAGGAAAGGTTTCTATCCTTAAGAAAATTATAGAATGTTCCTAATGCACAGAGGACCACTTGGACCAATTTTGGTGATTTTTTGAATTATATTTTATTTATTATAATTATTTTGAGATTTAGAGTATTAATTAATTATAAAACAAAATTAAAGTTGAAAAATAGATTTTATATTTTTCTTAAATCTCTCTGATCTCAAGGAGTTTAAAGGAACAAATTTTATAATTTTCTAATTTTTCTTTGATTTATTAGAATTATTTTAGTGAAAAGGGTAAAAACTTAATTTTGTAATATTAAAAATTACATTAAGCTTTTAAAATTCAATATCTTACCCTAGGGACTTAGGAAAAATATTTGTTTTGTTCCTAAGTTATTAGGAGTCAAAATGTGACATTTTTATGATTTTTACTATTTTTATGTTTTTTTATTATTTTTTAATTATTAAAATATTAAAATATTGTGAAAAATCAAGTTTTTTTAGAAAATTCTAATTTTACTTTTTTCGAACTCCCCTAATATCAGAGAAGCTCCAAAATCATTTTTGTGAATTTTTGGAAAGTATTTTTGGAGTTATGAATTTTTAATGTTTCATTTTACTTATGAGGCTTAATCAACCCATTTGGTGGGGCTAATCAAGTCCAATTGGTTTCAAAATTTTATGTAAGGTTCCTCTGATGCTAAAGAGTAATGGAGAATTATTTTCAAGTCAATTTGGTGTGTGGTTAACCCTAATTAAATCAAATTCAATTTTAGGGGTTTAGGCCAATTAAGTTTATTATGCATGAATTAACTCAAAATATATTTTTCATAGTGTCCTCTGGTCCTAAGAAACATCAGCAAATTTTTCTAGAATTTATTTTACAACATGCTAATTATTGGCATTAAAATACCTAAAATAGTGACATGAACTTGAAAATTCAATAACTTTTCATAGAGATGGCCTCTGACCTTGAAAAATTCAGGGAATGTTTCCAAGATCAGAGGCTTCAAAAGCCCTATGGTCTCATGCCATGGTGAATTGTTTATGCAAATGAAGAATCAAAATACTGAAAACTGTAAATAAATTATTAAAAATAAAATACTCATCCAATTAATTTGATTTCTTTTCCACATTATTCTCCTCTGTTCACTGAGCTAAAGGGTATTTTTATTTTATTTTTTTTACTTTTCTATGCAAAGATATGAATTTTTGAAGTTCTGATATTTAAATAATTCAAAAAATACCCTAATTTCCTACTTATCAGACTCGGCGCCGCGTCAACGTACGGCGGATCAAAAGCCCACGCGTCGCGCTCCCATTCGACGCAGCTACTTGTGTTAACAGCCACGCGTCCCTCGGTTCATGTACCATTGCACCGTCCGACTTGATCTCGACCGTCCGCTCGATACACGCGCTATCCAACGGCTCCTGGTCATCGTCTACGACTGGTGTGCACCCATGACTGTCCACAGTAAAACCCTAAGATCTCTCTTTATTCTCAATGGATTTTTGTGTTCTTATGCCCCATGGATTCGTCTTGAAGAGATGAACACATCCATACGGTTTATAGGCTTTGAAATTAATCCAAACAAAATGGAGAATTGCTGGAAGCTCGGGAGGAAGAGTGAGTTCATACCTTTGCTCAGAGAAGTGAAGCTTCGATCTGATAGTTGTGTCACCTTTGATTGAGTCCAGGAAAGCTCCAGATGAAGTCTCTGGCTCTGGGGAATTGTCCAATTATGAAAGTGACCAAGGCCGATCACAAAGCTTGGAGGATGGAAGCAATGGCTGGCCTGGTGGGGGGGCTTTTGCTGGGGAACTTCTCCTCTTAGTCTGGTGAAGGTGTAGGACCAATCAATTTGGAGATTGGCTCACTGTGGTGAAGTGTCCTGTTTTTTGGGTGGATTTTTAACTCAGAAATTGAGCTCTGTTAATGGGGATTAGGGCAAAGGAACACTGGGGATCAACTGCTCTGGGTTAGGAGAAGGTCCAGGAACAATTTTGGCAGAGTTTCCTTAAGGTCTGGTTCTTCTTCACCCTTGGCCGAGAGGTGAGTGGGTTTAAATAGAGGTGGCTGAAGGGCCTCCCATGGGGGTTTAATGGCTTGGATCCACTGCTTAGGGCAAGGGAAGACCAGCTACAATGGCCATTGGGCATGGGACAACTCAGCTAATTAAAATTGAATTTTTGATTCAAATTAAGCCTCTCGGCCTGGTGGTTTCCGGCGGCCGTGGTGGCTGGCTGGCCAGGGTCAGGTCACCATCCTGATCAGGAGGGTCAGGGCTTGAATTTTGTGAAGTTAATTGGAGTTGGCCAAGTGTAAAGGGGCTGAATTAAAATGGAATGGGGAGAGGCTCATTTTGGGTTCAATTTGGTCAACCCATGGTTTTAGGCTTGGTGCACCACCCAAGGCCTGGTTTTGGGCTAAAAAGAATCATTTAGGTCACCTTAGAAGGGGTGGTGAAGTCTCCATCTAAGGTGAGGTGGCTAATCATGGTTTAGAGTGTAACATGGATGAGGTTAAAAATGCTTAATTAAGGTTTAAGAAAGACCCCCCTCTTCTTGCCATTAATGGCTTGGTGAGGTGGAAAGTGGCTCCCATGGCTTGCATATAGCTTATGCATGGCTTCATGGCTCCATGTGGCTTGGGGCAAAGCTTGGTCAATTTCATGGAAGTAGAATTTAGGAATTTTGGTATTTTGGTGGAGAATTTTCATGAAGCTTGATTGAGAATGGTTTAATGATGATTTTGAAACTTAGGGGTGATTTTGATTAAATGGATGATGTAGAGAAATGTCATGTGGGCTTTGGATTGAAAACTTGGGCTTTTGAAATGGTCTTGGGTGGGCTTTTAAAGCTATTTAAGGAAGTGGGCTTTTGGATTTTAAAATGGGCTTTTGGAGGAAAATTTTGTGAAGGACCATGTCAAATAAATGTTGCAATTCGTTTAGGCGTGTGTCATGAATGGTTTGGAACAAGTTTAAAGTGATTTGGAATTGAATTGGGTTTAATGTGGGGTCTTTGGGTAAAGGGGCCAAGGTGGGCCAAATTGGGCTAAGGATGGGCTAAAGTTGGATTTGATGTAAAATTAATGTTGAGAAATGTTCATGGGAGTGTCACAAAGAGTTTTCAACATTGGTTGGGCTCTAATTTTGGGATTTGGGCCCATTTGGGTTAGGGTTGGGCTTGGTCAATTTAAGGGATTTTGGTTTTGGGTTAGGTTTGGGTGGAATTTAGGCTCAAATTTTGGGTAAATCAAGTTAGTTTTTCTTTATGGGGGTGTTAAGAAGGCTTTGGAAAAGATTTGGGGCCAATTGGAGTTGAATTGGATGGGTTTGAGCTAGGTTTAAGTTATGGGCCAAAATTGGGCCTTAGGCTTCAAATTGAAATTTGGCTCAAATGTCAATCAAATTGGACATGGTTTTAGTCTACATTGATATTTGGGATGTTGATTTGAAGTTTAGAATTGAATTGGACCAAAATTGAGGTCAATTGGGGTGGTTTGGTTTGACATTGGGTTCACTTGGGTTAAAAATGGGTCAAATTGGGGGTTTTGGTAAAAGTGGGGTAAATTGAAAAAATTGGCCCATGGTGTAGTTAAACAAAATGAAATTGGTAATATATGGGATTTTCTGGAATTTTTTGGGAATTTTCTGAATTTTTGAATTTTTGGGCTAAGAAGGGCATTTTGGGTATTTGGAGGGTATTGGGGGTACTTTTGGAATTTTTGATATTTTTTGGCTATGGATGATCAATTTTAGTGGGGGGAAATGTTTAGGATTGATTTTGGGGAATTTTTTGTAATTTAGGTGATTTTGTAAATTTTGGGTAGTTTCAAGGGTTTTGGTAGGTGTAGTAGGTGTAGGGCCCTGGGGGTCAAAAATTGAAATTTTGGAAAAATGAAGATTGATCAAATTTGAGTAGAATGGAATCACTTTGGTTGAGCCATGAAGCCATATTAAGCCGATATGAGCTATGAGAGGACTCATTTGAGGCATTCACTATGTTGTTCCTAACCCTCTTAGCTAGGGGCTTAGGGGTTAAGGATCATCCATATGAATTACCTACATGAGTCAGGAAGTCAAGTTGGGTGAGAGTGTGGTTTTAGGACTTGGAATGTGTGTGAGAGTGTAGTGTATGTGCAATTCAACCTTCACCAGACCAGGCCACCCAGAGTATTCCTAAGGCCAAAAAAAAGTCCTATAGGGAACTCATCCTTCAAACCTCCACATTTGACTTCAACCCTCTAGGTGATTAGGGATCTACAATCAAGCTTGTGGGGTTTGCATGGAGTCAAGAGGTGTTTGAACTTCTAAAGGGTGGGTTCCACTTCTAGTCCTCTAAGATTAGTCAAAGGAAAAGCCTATGGCTAGATCCTAAGTACAAAAGAGAGAAGCAAAAGACCTCATCAAAAAATGAGGTCAACAAATGGACCCCAATAGGTGTGGTGTGCTAACCAAGCACACCGTGCGTATTGCCGTTGACCGAAGAGATCAACAAAACCAACACAGATGTCCAAGTGACAAACTTAGGACGAAGTAGAAGAATTTCCGTTGGGGAGTATCAGGTAGATTTCCAAGACCGGAGATTCCTGAACTCTCGCTGGGGAATGGAAAAGGAGGTGAACTCCAAATCACAAGATCTGAGGAAATTTGATTTAGATTTCAGTTTACTTTTATATTTCAAGTTTCAATGTGTGAGTTTGGATTTCGATTGAAGTTTAATTTAAAATCGATTCAAGGAAATTTTGAATTTGAAATTTGGATTTGAAATGAGAATTGAAACCTAGATTTCAACCTCGGGATTGCGAAGAGAACTGGAATTTAGGTGTCAATTGAAAAGGATGAGAGTCAGAATTTAGGTACTGATCTCGAAGTGAGAGTCAGAATTTAGGTATCGACCTCACAAAGGACGAGAATCAGAATTTAGGTACTGATCTCGAGAGTGTGAGATTTGAAATTTAAGTATCAAACCTGAAAGAGAATCGAAATTTAAGTATCGATCTCGGATGATAGTTGGAATTTAGGTACCGACCTCGAAATGAGAACTGGAATTTAGGTACCAGTCTCGGAAATTTAGAATTGAAATTTAGGTATCAATTCGCAAGAGAATCAAAATTTAGGTATCGATCTCGAAAAGAGAGTCAGAATTTAAGTACCGACCTCGAAGGAAGACAACTGGAATTTAGGTACCTGTCTCGAAAATTTAGAATTGAAATTTAGGTATCAATTCGAAAGAGAATCAAAATTTAAGTATCGATCTCGAATGAGAGTCAAAATTTAGGTACCGACCTCGAAATCAGAACTGGAATTTACGTACCAGTCTCAAAAATTTAGAATTGAAATTTTGGTATCAATTCGCAATAGAATCGAAATTTAGGTATCGATCTCGAAAAGAGAGTCGGAATTGAGGTACTGACCTCGAAGGAAGAGAACTGGAATTTAGGTACCAGTTCCAGAAATTTAGAATTGAAATTTAGGTATCAATTCGAAAGAGAATCAAAATTTAGGTATCGATCTCGAATGAGAGTCGGAATTTAGGTACCGACCTCGAAATGAGAACTGGAATTTAGGTACCAGTCTCAGAAATTTAGAATTGAAATTTAGGTATCAATTCACAAGAAAATCGAAATTTAGGCATCGATCTCGAAAAGAGAGTCGAAATTTAGGTACCGACCTCGAAGGAAGAGAACCGGAATTTAGGTACTGAGTCTCGGAAATTTAAAATTGAAATTTAGGTATCAATTTGAAAGAGATTCAAAATTTGGGTATCGATCTCGAAAAGAGAGTCAGAATTTAGGTACCGACCTCGAAGGAAGACAACTGGAATTTATGTACCATTATTGGAAATTTAGAATTGAAATTTAGGTATCATTTCGCAAGAGAATCGAAATTTAGGTATCGATCTCGAATGAGAGTCAGAATTTAGGTACCAACCTCGAAATGAGAACTGGAATTTAGGTACCAGTCTCGAAAATTTAGAATTGAAATTTAGGTATCAATTCACAAGAGAATCGAAATTTAGGTATCGATCTCGAATGAGAGTCGGAATTTAGGTATCGACCTTGAAATGAGAACTGGAATTCAGGTACCAGTCTCGAAAATTTAGAATTGAAATTTTGGTATCAATTCAAAAGAGAATTGAACTTTAGGTATCGATCTTGAAAAGAGAGTCGGAATTTAGGTACCGACCTCGAAATGAGAACTGGAATTTAGGTACCATTCTCAAAAATTTAGAATTGAAATTTAGGTATCAATTCACAAGAAAATCGAAATTTAGGCATCGATCTCGAAAAGAGAGTCAGAATTTAGGTACCGACCTCGAAGGAAGAGAACTGGAATTTAGGTACCAGTCTCAGAAATTTAAAATTGAAATTTAGGTATCAATTTGAAAGAGATTCAAAATTTAGGTATCGATCTCGAAAAGAGAGTCAGAATTTAGGTACCGACCTCGAAGGAAGACAACTGGAATTTATGTACCGATATCGGAAATTTAGAATTGAAATTTAGGTATCAATTCGAAAGAGAATCGAAATTTAGGTATCGATCTCGAATGAGAGTCGGAATTTAGGTACCGACCTCGAAATGAGAACTAGAATTTAGGTACCAGTCTCGAAAATTTAGAATTGAAATTTAGGTATCAATTCGCAAGAGAATCGAAATTTAGGTATCGATCTCGATTGAGAGTCGGAATTTAGGTACCGACCTTGAAATGAGAACTGGAATTCAGGTACCAGTCTCGGAAATTTAGAATTGAAATTTTGGTATCAATTCAAAAGAGAATTGAACTTTAGGTATCGATCTCGAAAAGAGAGTCAGAATTTAGGTACCGACCTCGAAGGAAGAGAACTGGAATTTAGGTACCAGTCTCGAAAATTTAATGAGAAATGGAAACTGGTTCGAATCTCGAAGATTTATCTGTATGAAGAGGGACCCAGTCTCATGCCATCAGAACCAAATCGAACAAAGTTCGTGGCTCCGTGTCAATAGAACTAGTCGATCCTCTAAGACATAGAAGAAAGAGAATTGAAAGGAGCTGGTAAGTGTACCAAGCTAAAAAGACTTGACTTAGCAATAAGTCGAGGAAAATATTCAAATTTTAAAGGAGTTTCAAACAGATTTCAATTGAGAGAAGAATTGAAAGGTTTGAATCAGAGGATTCAGATCGGAATTCAATTTGAGATTTAGATTCGTTTTGTTTATCCTTTAACGATCCCATTTTTTTATTTTTGTTGTTTATTTAATGTTCATGTGAATTTTGAAGTTCATTTTAATATTCAGATTTTTTAAGAAAAATTCTCATTCATTTTCTTTTCTTTTCTGTTCTTCGTTCAAAGTTCATTTAACTCTAATGGCGTTTCCCTATCAATTTGCACAAAAAGAGGTGAAGGCAAAATATGACGTAGTCATTTTCATTCCAATTTGCTAAAAGTACATCATACAACTTGATCTAGTCATGATGATATTTTCCTCAGAAATTTTATGTCTCATACAATCGACGTAAATCCAAAATGGATTGTGTAAGATTCTTGTTGATCCATCCAAAAGCGTCTGTCAAAAATCCATGTCTGAATAGTAAGAAACATGGGTAATAACATCACCTTCCAAGCCACCCTTGGCAGGAGTGCCGCATGGATGTGCATTGGAGGTGTGTTATTTCCCATGTAACTCACAGCTCGTAGGGCCGGAGACTCTCCAATTCTGGATCTGGCTGAAAGTGGTAAGGCATTTTTCTGTCGTCCATTCTTCTAAAAGTAACTGAGATCCGCTCCACAGGCACTCCTGGAATGCAATGCTTCGCAACATCTGCTCAGTTTCCTTTTAACACCAGGACGGAGCCTACCGGTAGTGGTATCTCCGTCGACCCTCAAAACTCACCGGGTCCTGCAATCCGGAGGTCAGTTCCGAACATGATGTTGCATTGGCTGAGGAATGACACTGTGCAGAAGGGTCTAACAAAGTCATGATGGTCTATATGCAGAGGTATGCAGTTGCCTTCCTTGTAGATGTTGATAATGCAGTTGTTGGGTATGCAATCTGCTGGCAGTACCCTCCATGTTATCATCCTTTTCACCATTCTCTTGATGACGCATGACATTGGATCCACCTCTCTGCGAAGGAGTATCCCTGGTGGATTTCCTTTTCTGTCTATGGCAAAATTGTAGCAACATCTGCATTGGATTGTAACTCTTTCTTTCCCCGGCATCCATCTTCGGGGTTCTGAATATGTCTTTTCTCTCAGGCAGCCAACTCGACCCATTTTCTGTAATTCAAGGATGCAATCTACAATTTGTTGTTGCTCATAATCTGAAAAAACATCTGTATGTAGCTCGAGGCCTTCCAAGATGTTGACCCTCTTATTTCCAATTCTTTCAAAGTATTCAAAGGTTTTCTTCTCAACTAATTGCATTTTCTCCAGCTCGTATTCCGGGATTATTTGAAGTCCTCAGTGTCTAGTAACATACTGCGGGATGTATGGCTCAACCCCAGCACGTTCTTCTGCATGTCTCGGCTCCTCGGGGATAGTCTCCGTAGGGACATCCTCCGGGTTGCTTTTGCAACAAGACTCTTCGGATCCGGTACATCTGCTCGGCGTCGAGGTACCGACTCTATTTCTGCTTTTCTTGGTATTTCTATTATCTGTTCCGACTTTCTTGGAATTGTCTTTCTTCTTTCTGGTTCCTGACGAACCGGTCTCCTTGGAGAATTTGCACTAACAGTATCCACTGTCTGTTCATGTTGATCTTCTGCTAACTTGGTCAACATTTTGCGAATGCGATGATTCATATTTCTTTGCTGGGTAGCAGTGAGAGTAGCTCTCCTTACCCCTTGAATTTCTGCTGGCGCGGCGCTGACAAGTCTACCCTCTGTTGTGGCAACCATGGACTTAACTTTATTATCTTCTCTGGTTGGATGCGCGGCGTTTGCTTTTCTTTTCTTGTGACTGGATTGGTGGCTCGGGCCACCCATTTTCATCACTGTCTGGCTGTGAAGTTCTTCTCGATCAACTGGGATCCAATCATTTTCTTCGTATTGTAAGTCTGCTGGTGTGAAGTCTGAGTCAATCTCTATCAATGCTCCATCCCTCACCCTCTTTTCATCAAGTGCTAGACTCACGCCATTTCTAAAGTTTATAACCAACCGCCCATTCGACATTTCCCTGTGAAAAAATAAGGAAAGGATCAGGGGTTGTACTAAGAACAAGAACAATAAGAAAAACACTTAAAAATTCTTATTCACTTCTTTTAAATTTAAAGGATGTAGTAAGAGATGAGAAAATATTAGGAATAAATGGATTTAAAAGGAAAGATTTACATTTTATTATTATGATTTCCCATGTTTTCTTTTTAACATTTCCGTTGATGAGATTTTTTTATCACCCATTTTATTTTATTTTGGGTTTGGACCCAGTCACAAAGTGATTACTTTACCCGTGTTTCTAGGGATAAGATTCTATTTTAGAGGCTACCCTTCGAAACATCAGGTTGCGTAATACTTCTTTAAATACCGTCCATTAATTGGAAGCATGGGTCGTTCTCCATGGCAATTCACCAATTGGTAGGAACCTCCTGAGTAGACTGTCTCGACCACAAATGGCCCTTCCCATGTTGGTTCAAATTTACCACCTATCTTGCGATGTGCAAGAATAGATCTCTTGAGAACAAGAACTAAGTCACCGACTTTAAATGTCCTGGGACGGACCAGTTTATCATGGGCCTAGATCATCTTGGCTTGATACAGTTCCAAATTCTGCTATGCGGAAAGTCTTTTCCCTTCCAAACTTTCCAGTTCTTCTAGTCTTAATCTGGCATTTTCTTCTGTAGTGATCTTTTCTGCAACTGCAATTCGGAGTGACGGAAGCTGAACTTCCAGGGGCAAGACGGCCTCGGACCCATACACTAAAGCGTAAGGCGTAGACTGAGTAGGAGTCCTAAAAGTCGTCCTGTAGGCCCATAAGGCTTCTAACAACTTCTCGTGCCAATTTCTCTTGTTGTCGTCTAAAGTTTTCTTTAAAATTTGAACTAGAGTTTTATTAAAGCCTCGGCCAAGCCTTTTTCTCTTGGGTATTAGATCGTTGAGTATCGCCAATCGATCTCGTGTCTTCTGACAAAATTGTTAATCTTTGTACTTTTGAATGCAGACCCATTATCTGAAATGATTCTACGTGCTACTCCAAAACGGTAGACAACTTGGTTCTTGAAAAACTGTAGCACGTGGCGTGCCTTTACTTCTCTGAGTGGTATAGCTTCTGCCCATTTAGAAAAGTAGTCTGTAGCTGCTAGAATAAAGCGATGTCCTCTTGAAGAAGGTGGTTCTATCGGACCCACTATATCTATGCCCCAACACTCAAATGGCCATGACGCGATTGTCAGATGTTTTATATTTGGAGGTTGATGTAGAACCACTCCATGCACTTGGCACTGGTGACAACTTTTGGCAACTTTCATACAGTCGGTCATCATTGAGGGCCAGCAGTACCCTAGTCTTTTAATCTTCATTTTCATTTTCGGACCCGACTGATGAGCGCCACAATGTCCTGAATGTACTTCTTTAATGATTTCACAAGCCTCGGACCAGCTCAGGTATCTTAGCCACATCTGATCAAAAGACCTTCTGTATAATGTATTATTTATTAATGCGTAAGACAGAGTTCTTTTCTTGATTTGATGGGAAAATGACTTATCGTCAGGCAAGTAGTCTATTAATGGCTGCCACCAATCTTCTATATTTTCTGTCACTACTGCAATTGTTTCTTCTGCTTTCTTTTCTGATTTATGTATTGTATCCATGTCGAGTTGTGATAGGACCTGTCGTCCTCGAACCGACACTTCAATCGACTCATCCCGCAAGGTGCAAATTCCTTTGCAAGGTGAGGCTAATGCATCGGCGAGAGCATTTTCTTTTCCGGGAATCTTGTAGATTGTTACATTTGGGATTTGTTCCATCAATTTCATGGCGATGCGAAAGTACCTGCTCGAGTCTTGGCTTTAAAATTTTGTACTGTCCGGCGACCTGTTGAATGATCAACTGAGAATCTTTGTAGATGTTGATGTCCGTTATTCCCATCTGAATGGTTAATTCCAGTCCTGTTATGAGGGCTTCATATTCTGCCTCGTTGTTAGTACACGATTCTGTTAAGTGGTAGGAGTATCTTAACATTCCTCGCTCCGGCGTTATAAAAATTAGTCCGATTCCTGCCTTACCAGGCACTATCGTTTGCAATTCTTTGTTCTTCTGTGCTGAGGACGCTCCGTCGAAGTACAGTTCCCAACGTCGATCATCGGGGTCTTGTAGGCTCATTATCTGCTCGTCAGGAAAATCGTCGTTGAGAGGCGAATCTGCCGGTAAAGGGTGTTCTGTAAGGAAGTCAGCTAGGACTTGTCCCTTTACGGCGTGAAGAGGAATGAAAATTATGTCAAATTGCAATTGTATCATCGACCACCTGACAAGTCTACCAGAAAGCGTCTGTTGGGTCATCAAGTATTGCAACGGATTAACTCTCGAAATAAGGTTGACCTTAGGAGAAAGCATGCAATGCCTGAGCTTTTGAGCGGTGAAGATCAGGGCCAAACAATGCTTCTCAATCGGAGGTTACTTTACTTCCGTCGGGACTAGACGACGACTTAGGTAGTAGACAACATTTTCTTTTCCCTTGTCATTGACCGGGTCTAGCAGGGCTTCGAGAGAGTCGTCTAAAGCTGCGGTATAAAGTATCAACGGTCTACCTGAGACTAGGGCTGCTAAGACAGGATGTGTCATTAAATATTGCTTAACATCCTTGAAATCCCGCTAGCATTTCTCATCCCAAACGAATTTGGCGTCCTTTTTAACTAATGCTGAGAAGGGCTGACAACTACCTGACAAGTTCGAGATAAAGTGTCGAAGATATGCCAACTTCCCTAGAAAGGATCGTAGTTGTTTCAAAGTTTTGGGAGGAGGAATTTCTAAAATAGCTTTAATCTTTTCCAGATCGATTTCAATCCCGCGATGTCGGACATCAAATCCTAAGAATTTCCCAGAGGTGATGCCGAAGGCGCATTTTAAGGGATTTATCTTAAGGTTGTATTGTCTTAGTCGCTTGAAAATAATTCTCAAATCATACAGGTGATCTTCTTTCAGTTTGCTTTTGATGACCAAATCATCCACATAACACTCGACTTGGTTGTGAATGAGTTCATCAAAAATCTTTGTCATCGCTCTTTGGTATGTTGCTCCTGCGTTCTTTAGTCCGAGTGGCATTACTGTGTAGCAATACACTACGATCGGCGTTCTGAATGCCGTGAGTTTTTTGCCTTCTGGTGCCCTCTTTATCTTGTTGTATCCTGATGATCCATCCATGAAATATAAGTTTTTATGTGTTGAAGCAATGTCGATCATCAGTTCTGGGATTGGTAGTGGAAATTCATCCTTTGGATATACTTTATTTAAATCTCTGAAATCTACGCAGATTCTGATCTGACCATTCTTCTTTCTGACTGGTACCATGTTGGCTAACCAAGTTGGGTATTGTTCTTCACGGAGAAATTTAGCGTCTATTAGCTTTTTAACTTCAGCTATTACTTATTTTTCAATGTCTAGACGCATTCTTCTTGGAGCTTGTCTGACTGGAACGGAAGTAGGATCTACTCCTAACTTGTGAACTGCGACTTCTGGAGCTAATCCTGGCATTTCGTCGTAACTCCAAGAAAAACAGTCCTTGAATTCCATTAACAGCTTGATTATGTCTTCGGAGTCTTCTTTATTGAGTAAGGAGCTAACAAAGGTAGGCCTAGGCTCTTCGCTAGTACCTAAGTTAACTTCCATTAACTCGTCTATTGTAGATTTGATTTCTTCTTCAAATTCTGGTGGAGCGTTTCTTATTTGCAGATCTTCAAGATCTTATGAGGCTTCCAAGCAGTCTTCATTTGGTTCACAAGTGGCAACCAAGAAAAATCCTGTATCGTCAACCGATCCTACTGTGCTGAATCCGAGACCATGTTTTGAATTGGGAGATCGACCGGCATTATTCCATAATTTTTTAAATTGTTGTGATCGGCCTTTTGTCCATTGTCGAGGTAAGACACCAAGTTGAATTAAATTCTGAACACAGGGAGAGTACCACTCAAAAGGTAGTTCCATTAATTCAGATGGAGTAACATCTTCAAATTGTACATCTTTTTCAGTATTGGAAGAAGAAGCACCACAGTAAAACTTGATTGGCTTAGTACCACTACCATGCACTTCCTTGACCACCATACCCTCGGTCTTATTAGAATGGATCGGGGTTAGGGTCATAGTATGTACATAATGGTTAATCTTCTCATACATTGATTTGTATTCTTCATTCCTTTCATCTTCGAGAGAGATCTTGAACTGTGGTTTCTTCTGATTTATTGTTGCTGCTTCTTTCTTGATTTATTCTTCTTCTTCAGAGCTATTCTCCCAAAAAACATCGATGATCAGTTTCTTCTGTCCAACTGTTCCAACGTTTCTTCCACGTCCTCGTCCCCGGCCTCCACCTCGGGTGGGAGTTCTGGAGAAATCTTCACCATCTCGCCGCAAGGGAGAGGTGAGTAACTGTTGGACTAGAACTTCAAGTTCTTCATCGTCTCGAATCTCTTTTGCTTCATTTGGTATGGTATTTCTGGAAAAGATTGTTTTCTTCGGAGGCGCGTAGTAGGCCGCATCTTCACGAATTCCAATCTCGTGTACGGAGAATGGTTGCAAGTCACCTTTGATACATTGTTCCCCTCCTTCGTAATACTTTATGCAATGGTACAGAGACGATTGTACCATCCGGTTTTCATTGATCCATGGCCGACCCAGTAGAGCGTTGAACGATGTCTCAGAATCAATTATGTGGAATTTTGCGGTTGTCTTTGCCATATAACCGATCTTCATTAGTAATGTTATCGATCCAAGTGCTCTTTCTCCTTTTTGATTGAAGCCTCTTAATAGCATCTTGTCTGCTTCAAGCTCGCGAGCATCAATTTCCAAAAATGCTAGCATCCGAAGATTCCTTATGTTGATTGATGCTCCTGGATCAACCAACACTCTGGAGAGCGTAAACTTTCCAATAGTGACTGAAATGTAAAACGGTCGGTTGTGATCTGCTGTTTCCAGTAATAGATCATTATCCGTGAAGGTAACTCCTCGCTGTTCTCTCAACGAGCAAACCTCGTCGAAGGAATTACTGGCCATTTGGGCTAAACAAATCTTTGGATCAAGTAAAGCCTTGATCAGAGCCTCCCTCATATCCTTTGACAGGATCAGAGCGTCATATATGCTTAGTTTGGCTGGTAATTTCCTAAGATGGGCTAGCATGTTGTAGTCTACTTTATTACCATGTTCCTCAGTCTCTTCCCGAATGGGCAATTCTTCTGCTGGGGTTGGCTCTTCCTGAGCAACCACCTGTTTTCCTTTATCCTTGGACCCATTCTCGAGGGTAAAACTTTTCCACTTCTTAAATTTACTTCAGTTATTTCTTCTGAATGTACCGGTGTCTCATCTTGAATTGGAAAAACTGGCTCTTCTGAAGTTGCTTCAATGTGATGGTTCTAATTCTATCGTGATCGGAGCTCCTCGGAATTCACAAATGGACTCATTGCTTGTCGAGCTTTCGTAGCCTCCTTTGTGAATATCTTCTTCGTCGTGGTCGTTGAGGTTATGTATGATTTGAGAATCGTTATCTGTATTGGAATCGAGATCCGGATTAAGCTGGTTGGCGCTAGTTACGTAATCGTTAGAAACAGTCAAAACGTAGCCAACGCCATAACCCTTATCATTATAAGATCCCGTCGGAGCGAGCAGATAATCATACAGAGTCAGGAGTTTGAGGGATTTCTCTTCCAAATCGGAAATAACCATCCTAAGATAAGCAGCCCCTAGTCTACCCTTCGAAGCCTCGGTCTTCTTTTCTTCCACGGTCTTCTCATCCTTCTGGGGTTGTTCTTCAATCGCAAGTGATAGTGCCGGCTCGACAGGTTTGAAACTTTAAGTTGAAGCGCGTACCGAAGCGGTATGGATGTGATCCAAAATTTTCTTTGATGACTTTGTCCAGACGGTACTCCATCCATCATCAGTCATGTACGGGTTTATCAGAATAATGGTATCCGTTGAAATAACGTTGATGGAACCTCCTTTCTGGGGTTCCTTCATGTATTCCTTTGGGATCGTTATGTTCCCTTTCCGGAGATTGTCATCAAGCCAACTCTTGAAAGTGATGCAATCCTCTATCTTATGTCCGAGCATCTAGTAGTAAGGGCAATAGTTCGGATGATCTTTCTTATTGACTTCCTCCGGCTGCTTGGGCTCTAGTAGCTGAAAATCTAGTTTCTTCATTAAACTGCGGAATATCTTCGCTACTGCTTCAGTTTTGAATGGATATTCTTTATTTAGAAGTTATCTTAAGGTACGCCATGAACGAGGCGGTTGTTCATAATGCTGAAGCGACTGGTAGCTCAGATGAGGTTCTTGATAGCCTTGATGAGGTTGCTGATAACCCTGCGGAGGTTGCTGATAAGTTTGTTATGGTGGTTGATAACTAGGTTGTGGCCGCTCTTACTGTATCTGAACTGGATGCTTGCCCTTATCTACTGCCGCGAAGATTTCGGATTTCTTTTCGAAGGTTTTCACGAGCTTCTGCTTATTGTTCTTGTCCACTAAACTTAGATGTTTTGCCTCTTCTTGAAAGCTCCCGGCCTTGCTAAGCAACTTCTCGAAAGTCTTGATTGTAAATCCTTTAAGGAGAAGTGCTACCGGGTCATGGATACTTTTAAGTAGGATGTCGACTGCATGTTGTTCTTGAAGCTGTGGTTCACACTTCATGCTTATGTTTTTCCATCAAAGTATGTAATCCACTAAAGTCTCGTTCGGCTTTTATTGCTCCATCACTAGTGTTGAACTCATTTTTGATGAGGTCTTCTCTTCCCTCTTTAGTGTTTAGGATCTAGCCTTTGGCTTTTCATTTGACTATCTTAGAGGACTAGAATTGGGACCCATCCCTTAGAAATTTGAACCACTTCTTGCCTCCTTGCAAACCCCACAAGCTTGATTGTAGACCCCTAATCACCTGGAGGGTTGAAATCAAATGTGAAGGTTTAAAGGATGAGTTCCCTATAGACTCTTTCGCCTTAGGACCACCCTAGGTGGCTTGGTCTGGTGAGGGTTGACTTACACACTCACTACACTCACACTCTAAACTCTCTCACACACAATCCAAATCCTAAAACCACACACATACCCAACTTGGCTCCTTGACTCATGTAGGTAATTCATATGAATGGACCTTAACCCCTAAGCCCCTGGCTAAGAGGGTTAGGAACTACATAGTGAATGCCTCAAATGAGTCCTCTCATGGCTCATATAGACTTAACATGGCTTCATGGATCAACCAAAGTACTTCCATTTCACTCATATTTGATCAATCTTCTTTTTTTAAAAAAAATTTCAATTTTTGACCCCGGGGACCCTACACACATCAAACCTACTAAAAGACCTTAAAATTGCCCAAATCCTCCAAAATTTTCAAATAACCCAAAATTCCCCAAAATTAACCTTGAACATTTCCTTACCAATCAAATTGATCATCCATAGACAAAAATACCAAAAATTCCAAAAATACCCCCCAATACCCTCCAAATACCCAAAATGCCCCTCTAAGCCAAAAAAATCCAAAAATTCATAAAATTCTCAGAAAATTCCAGAAAATCCCAAATATTCCCAATTTCATTTTGTCCAACTACAACATGGGCCAATTTTTTCAATTTACCCCACTTCTACCAAAACCCCCAATTTAGCCCATTCTTAACCCAAGTGAACCCAATGTCAAACCAAATCTCCCCAATTGACCCCAATTTTGGTCCAATTCAATTCTAAAATTCAATTTAATATTCACAATGTCAATTTTGACCAAATCCAAGTCCAATTTGGTTGACATTTGAATCCAATTTCACTTTTGACCTTAAAGCCCAATTTGGACCCATGACCCAAACTTAGCCCAAACCAAACCAATTCAACTCCAATTGACCCCAAACCTTTTCTAAACCTTCCCTAACATCCCGAAAAACAAAACACTAACATAATTTGCCCATAATTTGGACCTAAACCCCACTCAAATTCAACCCAAAACCAAAAAGCCCAATTTTTACCTAAACCCAAACCTAACCCAAATAAGCCCAAGTCCCAAAACCAAAACCCAACCAAAGTTAAAACCTCTTTGAAACACTCCCATAAACATTTTCCAACATTAATTTTACATCAATTTCACCCTTAGCCCAACATTGGCCCAAATTAGCCCAATTTGACCTACATTTGCCCATTTACCAAATGAACCCAAATTCAAACCAATTCAAACCCAAACCACCTCAAATTCATTTCAAATCACTCATGACACATACCTAAACAAAACCCAATAATTATTTGGCCCAAAATTCTACAAAATTCCCATCCATGAATTCATTCTTAAACCTAAAGTCTCATTCCCTTAAGCCTTCCTAAAAGCCCATTCAAAATGATTTCAAAAATCCCAAAATCCATCTTGAAGCCCACATGACAATCCTCTATCATCATCCATTTGATAAATCCATCTCCTAAGTTCTAAATCCATGATGAAATAATTCCAAATCAAGCAATATGCCAAATCTCATCAAATTACCTCTAAATTACCAAAATTTCTAAAACCCTTTTTCATGTAAATGACCAAGCTTTGTCCCAAGCCACATGGATCCATGAGCAAGCCATTTACAAGCCATATGAAGCCATGGAAGGTTTGACATGTGACCAAGCCATTAATGGCAAAAGGAGGGCCCCCTTTCCTAATCCTTCATTAAGCCTTTTTAACCATAACCATGTCACACACTAAACTAAGTTTAGCCAACTCACCATGGATGGAGACTTCACCACTCCATGACAGCTGACCCAACTGATCCCCCTGGCCCAAAATCAGACCATGGGAAGGTGAACCAAGCCCAAATACATGGGTTGACCAAATTGAACCCAAAATGAGCCTTTCCCCATTCCATTTCAATTCAGCCCCTTTACACATGTCAAACTCCAATTGACTGCACCATTGCCAACCCCTGACCCCACTGGTCAAGATGGTGACCGCGTGCTCGGCCGACCACCCACTGAGCCGCCGGAAAACACCATGGCCGAAAGCTCCATCGCCGACTTGTCTCAACCCAAATGGACGACGATAGCTCTTCTTCTCCTCACCGGAGCAACCTCGATCCCAGCCTTCAAACCCCCGGAAGCCCTCCAGCCATGCCTATTTAAACACCACCTCCTCTCGGCCTTGAGGGGTGCTGAACCAAAACTTACTGAAACCTTGCCAAAATCATCCCAGACCACTCTCTACGCATAGAGAACTTGATCCCCACTGAAATCCCCCTGCCATTTCCTCTCGCGAGCTCAATTTCGAGTTGAAATTCAAGCCCAAAACCAGGACAATTCACCACAGTGAGCCAATCTCCAAATTGACCGGTCCTACACCTTCACCGGACCAAGAGGAGAAGTTTCCCAGCAAAAGCCCCCTCACTGAGCCAGCCATTGCTTCCAGCCTCCAAGCTTTGTGTTAGGGCTTGGTTGAAATCATACCTAGACAATTTACCAGGCCAAGGGACTTCATCTGGAGCTTGCTTGGACCCAATTGAACGTGACACAACTCTCAGATCGAAGCTTCACTTGTCTGAGCAAAGGTATGGACTCATACTTCCTCCCGAGCTTCCAGAGATTCTCCATTTAGTTTGGGTTAATTTCAATGCATGTTTGCCCTATGGATGTGTTCTTCTCTTCAAGACAAATCCATAGAGCATAAGAACTCAAAAATACGTTGAGAGTTGAGTGAGAAATTAGGGTTAGAAGGTTGACGGTCACGGGTTCACACCAGTCGTAGATGATGACTGGGAACCGTTGGATCGCGTGTGTATTGAGCGGACGACCAGGATCGCGCTGGATAGAGCAACGGGACATGAACCGCTGGCCCCTGGAGCCCTGAGTCGGATGGCGGCGCCTAATCAGAGCGCGCCGCGTGGCCTTTCGGAGCTGCCGAGGATGGTGTGGTGTCGCGTGGATAAGTAGAAAAATAGGCTATTTTTCTATTTATTTAATTCCCAGAACTTCAAAAATTCATAACTTTGTGTAGAAAAATCCTAAAAATAAAATAAAAATACCATCTTGCTCAGTAAACAGAGGAGAATAATGTGGAAAAGAAATCAAATAATTTCATTAAGTATTTTATTTTTAATTATTTATTTACTCTCTGCACTATTTCAATTCTCCATGCATATAGGAAATTCACCATGGCATGAGACCATAGGGCTTTTGAAGCCTCTGAACTTGGGAACATTCCCTGAATTTTCCAAGGTCAGATGATATCCCTGTGAGAAGTTATTGATTTTTCAAGTGCATGTTACTGTTTTGAGTGGTTTAATTTCAATAATTAGCATGTTGAGAAATAAATTCTAGGAAAATTTGGTGATGTTTCTTATGACCAGAGGGACCTAGAAAAAATAATTTTTGAGCTAATTCACTTAGAACAACCCTAATTGGCCTAAACACCCAAATTGAACTTTTATTAATTTGGCAATCCATTCATCAAATTAATTTAAAAACAATTCTCCACTGTTCTCTAGGGATAGGAGAACACCACATAAAAATTTGAGATCAATTGGACTTGGTTAGCCCCTCCAAATGGGTTAATTAAGCCCCATGAATGAAATCAAACTTTAAAAATTCATAACTCACAAAATACTTTTAAAAAATTCACAAAAATGGTTTTGGAGCTTCTCTGATATCATAGGAACTTAGGAAAATTAAAATTATAATTTTCTAAAAAAGTTGATTTTTATCATTATTTTAATATTTTAATAATTAAAAAATAATAAAAATCACCAAAATGTCATATTTTGAATTCTAAACACTTAGGAACAAACCAAATATTTTTCTTAAGTCCCTAGGATATGATATTGAATTTTAAAGGTTTAATGTATTTTTTAATATTAAAAATGTATTTTTCAACCTTTTCACTAAAATAATTCTAATAAAACAAAGAAAAATCTGAAAATTATTAAAATTGGTTTTCTGGTTTCTCTGATATGAGAGAGATTTTTGAAAAATATAAAATTCATTTTTCAACCTTTATTTTATTTTTAAATTAATTAATACTCCAAAAATTAAAATAATTCTAATAAATAAAATGTAATTCAAAATATCACCAAATTTAGTCCAAATGGTCCTCTGGTCATTAGGAGTGCCCCATAATTTTCTTAAGAACATAAAAATTCCTTTGGTCATCTTATTGAATTTTCCTTGGAAATCCCTATTTCTACAAAAAATAATTATATAAATAAATTAAATATAGAAAAATCACATTTTCTCCTCAAATGTCTTAATTTACATGTGAGTGAAGTCACATAAAAATTTTAAAGTTATTTAAGATCAATTTAGTGAGTTATGGAATTATTAAGCTTGAAGGGCAAAATGATAATTAAAATTTTAACCCTTAATTAAAACTTTAGGCTTAATAAAATGAGAGAGTAAAATATTTGATCCTAATCTGATTTGGATGATTGAAATTTAAATAATTAAAGGATAGAAACCCATCAATCATTTTTAAGAATAAACCTTAATCAATTAATTAATTAAATTTGGAAGATTAATCAAAATTGAAATTATTAAAATAAGGGATATTATTTAGAAGACATTTATTCTTTAATTTAAGAGTCCCTAAATTAATCACTTTAATAATATTTAATTCCCAATTAAAATGATAATCCAAACTCAAGATTTAAAATGCTAAAAGACTTAATCATTAAATTAAATTAAAATTAAAATATTTAAACTAAATTAAATCAAAACTTCAATTAAATTAATACTTTAATAATTAAATTAAATCATCCTTAAAACATTAAAAATAAAAAATTAAATCAAATTAAAATTAACTTAAATCATAGTTAAATCAAAGTAAATTCAAGTTAAATTAATTTAAATTGAAACATATTAAATTAAATTAAATTAAATAAAAAAAATAAATTAAAATAAAAATCAAAACTAAATTAAAATTAAAATTAAAATTAAAATTAAAATTAAAATTAAATCAAATTAAATTAAATTAAATTAAGTTAAATTGAATTAAATAAAATTGAATTAAACATAACATCACTTAAGACATAAAGAATTCAAAATAAATCTAAAACAACTTGAACACTATTCCAAACTTAAATCCATTAATTAAAATTAAATTAAAACACAAATCACTAAAACATCAATTTACCCTCAAAAGTTCTTGTTATCATAACTCCTAAATGGAGTATTAAGTAAAGTTTCACTTCATTCATAGGATATTCAAACATCCTAGTTCACTGAGCAAAAGAACAAAACTTAATTAAACCGCGGATGATTAATCCACTTGATTAATTAAATCCATTTGGACTTAGAACAATTCTCGCAATATTGAAAAGATGTTTAAGATTCGTCTTAAGCACTTCCATAATATGACGGGGTATTTCATAAGAACAATTGAACTTAATTATTCTTTGGTGCAGAAAATCATCCATAAAACAAAATTGGAAACCTAGACGTCATAGGAATGACTAGCTATAGGATTAGGATCTTGGTAGAAGACCAGAAACCTTGCCCTTAGCTTTACCTAGGTAATTCCTACAAATACTTAAAATGCTCTAACATGTGTTTCAAGTGCAGCTTGGAATGACGGGAAGACCCTCCATGTACGCTTTTATTTTATTGCAATTTACCTTCTCGTAATTAATCGCATTGCATTTTCTTTTCTTGCATGATAAACAACAGTTGCATGAGAACCAAAACCTTTAGGATAGTCCCTAAACCGAAACCAAAACTAAATTAAAAATCATTGCAAGATTAAATTGACCGCCACAACATTTCAAAATATAAAACAACTCAAAATTTAATCACAAACAAAACACAAAACTACAATTGTAACTAAATTAAAACGTCTCGTTGAATGATCAGGAATACCTCGGATGATGTAACCCACGTGTTGCTAACAAGATTTCCCACTGTCTAAATGAAGGTGTGGAACTCATTCAGTTGAGTTTAGCAAATTCATCTGGACTAAGTGAATTCGATGAAAATAACGGTGTCGGGATGACGGAACCGTGGGATCTTAATCGGTTCTATTATAATCAACTTTAAGATTTGTTTTAATTAAAATATTAAAAATTCTCGGATTTTAAGATTTTCTCTAAACCAAAACACTTCTCTCATCTCCTAATCTATGACTTCTAAAACTAAACCTCTGCAACAACAAAGAGCTCGGAGCATGGTGGGCAGCACGGCCATCGTCATCAGCAAAACTCGGGTCTACTCCAGCAAAACCTTTCCTAATTTTAAACAACAAAGCCATAGGATTTCGAGGTAGTTTGCCTAGTGCAACATAAATCCTCAACTCTTTGTTAGGCATTTGCATGATCATGTCATGTAAATTAAGCCCTAACCGGTCTTAAGACTCCGAGGTAGTCGTTTGGTACGACATAAACCCTCACATCTTCGAGGCTATTTGTATGATTTTATCATACAAATATAAATCTGAAATAATTAAAATTGGCAAGTTTGAAATATCAGATAATATTAGGATTTTCCCAAATCTAAGCCAAACAATAAGATAGCCGGGAAGTTGCCAAGATTCTTCTTGGATCCTCAGCTTCTCCTACTTCTCTTCCTTTGGATTCTCAAAAAAATAAATTGTTCCAAATTTTGAGTCATTCCCTTTTGAATTTCCAAAATACAATCCTTTGAAAACCTTAAACTTTGAAATTCTTGAGAGCAAAACCACTGATCATTATCGAGAGTTTTCTTAAGTGATTCCCGTCACTTAGGATGTAATTAACTATAAGGGCTTGCCCTTATAGGGAACTTTAAGAATCCGGAGTAATATAAACCCTCGCTTAATTCCTTTATATTAAGCAGGAAACTTGTCGGCTTATAAAATTGGTTCACTGCACCAAACGGATGTCACAAATCTTCTAGTTTATTTAACCGAGCCCCTTCATCAAGCAAGGTGTGTCTATTCTCCGGGATAGTATATACGGCTTACGGTGCGGTGCTCGTTTATATAAACTATTCGGGATGTGAAATCAGTTTGATTTCATATCTTAAAATTTTCAAATTTAAAATTATTTTCAAAATCAAATACTACTTTTCGAATTATTTATTTAAACTAAATTAAAAATTCACCGACAATTAATGTAGGAGACCCCCTTTTCAAAACACATAACCTAAAAATATGCCGACAACTTCTGGTGACTCCGCTGGGGAATAGTTCCTCTCTCCATTTTGATCAGATGGCTTTGCTTTCATAAATCGGTAGTGAGCCCATGCCCCTAGTGGACCAAACTACCATCCTTCTGTTGGAATACCCCGTTCATTTCTGTCTTGAACGAGTATAACCAACTCCTCTCGGATTTAGGAGCCACCGTTTAGACAACCCTAAACGCGAGAGGTTCCGAGATCCTTTTACCTCTTCTCTTAAGTGGGGTGGACCCCCAATAGGTGTTAGTTTAGGAGCGGTCCTTCGAGTCGTGAAGTCTTGCATAAGACTTTCTCTTCCTTTCTAATTCCGAACTGGATTCCTTACCTTCTCTACACCTTTAAACATTCCATTCCTAATAAACAAACCCTCTAATGAATGACTCTCTTAACAAATAACTCCTTTTTATAAATACATGAACAAAAATGTGTTCTGACTCTTTTCGATTCTTTTCTTTTCTTCCTAATGAAAAGAAGCATAACTCGGACCGACGATCGAATTTACCTCGTAGAAAATGTCCGCCCCAAAGCCGATTTTCTCCTTCACCAACGGACCGGACTTCATCGTTTACAAGGATGAGCTGCCCGACAATGGGATCATCCGTTTTGGGCAAGGATTCGAGAACACAAATGTCAAGATCACTGACGTTACCCTTTTCACACTTACAGACAAAGTGCCTGAAACTGAAAGACCTTTGATCGAGTTCAACCTTAAGTCAACTTAAGAGTTCCCTCCCCTGCAAAGGGTTCCAACTCGAGAAGAATACTACCGTCCATGGAGGACCGTTATCTCTACCCCCACTGGTCTAGTCGTCTCTGCACCTACCCCGGCTTCCGCCAAACTGAAAGGGAAGGAAATTCAAATTTGTAACAAGCATGTTACCGTGGAGGGTACAGATCTCCGTGCGAGACCTTCTGTTTTCAAAATTGGGTCTAGCTCAAGAGTTCCACCCCTAACAAGGACTCAGAGAAGAAACAGAGGTAGAAAGATTGCCAAGAAGGCCAGAGCTGCTGAAGTTGCTTTCTTAGAAGAAATCCCTGAGTACACACCACTACCTGAGTACATACCATTGCCTGAGTATACACCGCTTTTGGAAGGAAGTAGATTCCATCCCCTTTCCGCTGCGGCTGAAGAGGAAAATGTCTGCAAGATTGCTTCGGCACTACCTCAACCCGCATACTATAGCGACAGTCGAAAGAAAAGGGCTAGGACTACACCATTTGCCCGACTACAGACTGTGATAGAGAAGGTAGCAAAGAAAAAGAAATGTCCTGTATCCGAGATTTTAAGAAGAATAGGGCGGGTGCCAGCCAAGTCCCGTCTTGGGCCACGAATAGAACCCGTTAGCGCCACATAAAAGCTGAGTAAGAAGATGAAAGCTAGTCCACCTATTGTTGTTTCAGGTTTACAGATTATGGAGGATACCACCTTCCAGCATTCAGCCGACAGACCATCCGGTCCTAGGCCTTCTGCTGCTAGAAGGATGGTGTGGCGTCCTACTACTGGCCAATTAAGACAAAAAAAATGACCAGAAAAGGAAATTCTCATCAGGAGACTCGAATCCGAAGAGAGCGCCACTGCAATGAAGGGGACTCGCAAGAAAGAAACCCAACAACCATCGCATGATAACTGTGAAACCGCACGAAAAAGACCATTGGAAGACGTTATGGAAAAGCTAAGAACCGACATTCAAAGATTAGCAAGAGAAAGAGAAGAAAAGTTTGGAGATGAAGTTGACTCATCAGAGTTCATGGATGACGAATATGTGGAGATCAACATGGTTGAAACACGAGAATCGTCGGCTTCGCAAGGTGCCCCGACAACATGCGGAGAGAGATGAACCGGAAGCATTAAGAGCACAAATTCTAGAAAAAGATGATACGATCTCTCAAATGGCAAAAAGGATAGAAGAGATGACTGCAGCCCTAGCCACTCTTCAGAGTCAGGCTCAACCCCCAAGAGAAATGGCTCCAGAAGTTATTCATATAACAGACGGAGGAAAAGAAATTACATCCGTTAACGGAGACGATCAGCTGAAGAAAAATTCTACCCAGAATATGATTCCAGAGAAGGACATCAAGAACATGGTGAAACAATAGGTGCGAGAAGCCTTAGCACAATCTAAGAGCGGAACATCTATTCAGACGGGTAGACCTTACCCCGAAGAATTTGATGCAGTACATTACCCAAAAGGCTTCGTACCACCTCTATTAAAGACTTTTGACGGTACCAGAAACCCTCGACAGCACGTTGCACATTTTCGTGCTAGTTGTTGTAATGCCGGTGGGAGTGACACCTTACTCTACCGACAATTCGTTAGCAGCCTGTTAAGGATCGCCTTCGATTGGTATGCAGAGTTACCGAACGGTTTAGTAAAGACATTTTCAGAATTAGAAAAACTCTTCGTGAAACGGTTTGCCGGAGCTCAGCACCATATCACCATCGGTGACTTAGTGGTGGAGAAACAGAAACTGAACGAAACTTTAGTGGACTACATACTTCGATGGAGAAATCTAAGCATGAAGTGTGAGTCACAGCTACAAGAGCAAAGATGCGGTCGGTATCTTGCTTAAAAGTATTCACGGCCCGATAGCACTTCTCCTTAAGGGATTTACGATTAAGACTTTCGAGAAGTTGTTAAGCAAGGCCGGAAGTTTGCAAGAGGAAGCGAAGCAACTAAGTTTCGTCGGCAAAAAAGACAAACAGAAGTCTGTGAAGACATTTGAAAAGAAATCTGGGATCATCGCTGCAGTCGATAAGGGCAAGCAACCAATGCAAATACAACTGAGCGTACGCAGCCCAGCTATCAACAACCTCAGCAGAACTACCAACAACCTCAACCAGGTTATCATCTAACTCAACAATATGAGCAACCTCCTTGCCCACAGCGCACGTTAAAGGAGCTTATAATTAGATAATATCCATTCAAGAAGGAGGCAGTGCCAAAGATGTTCCGCAGTTTGATGAAGACTTCGGATTTTCGAGTGCCAGAACCCAAGAAGCTAGAAGAAGTCAACAAGAAAGACCATCCCAACTACTGTCCTTACCACCAGATGCTTGGACATAAGATAGTGGATTGCATCACCTTCAAAAGTTGGCTTGACAACAATCTCCGAAAAGGGAACATAACAATTCCAAAGGAATACATGAAAGAACCCCAGAAAGGAGGTTCTATCAATGTTATTTCAACGGATCCCATTGTTCCGATAGACCCTTACACGACCGATGATGGATGGAGTACCGCTTGGACGAAGTTATCGAAGAAAATTTTGGATCGCATTCAAACCGCTTCGGCGCATGCTTCGACCCAGAGTTTGAAACCTGTCAAGCCAGCGCTATCGCTTGCAATTGAAGAAACGCCCCAGGAAAAAAAGATAATAGAAAAGAAGGAGATCGTAGAAGAAGAAAGGACCGAGGCTCCTAAGGCTAGACTAGGGGCTGCTTATCCTAGGATGGTTGTTTCCGATTCGGGGAAAATTCCTCGAACCTCTGACTCTGTATGATTATTTGCTCGCTCCGGTGGGATCTTATAATGATAAGAGTTATGGCGTTGGCTACGTTTTGACTGTTTCTAACGATTACGTAACTAACGACAACCAATCTAATCAGGATCTCAATTTCGATACCAATAACAATTCTCAAATCATACACAACCTCGACAATCACGATAACAAAGAAGACATTCACCAAGAAGGCTACAAAAGTTCAATAAGCAATAAATCTATATGTGAATTCCATGGAACTCCAATCACAATAGAGTTAGAGCTTTTAGATTCCGAAGTAAATCCAGAAGAACCTGTCATGCCGATTCAAAAGGAGACACCAGTAAACTCGCACTGCATTCGAAGAAATCACAGAAGTCAACTTAAGGAGCGGAAGGGTTCTACCTCCGAGAATGGGTCCAAAAGACAAAGGAAAGCAGGTGGTTGTTTAGGAAGAATCAACCCTAGCAGAAGAATTGCCCATTCGGGAAGAAACTGAGACACATGGTAACAAAGTGGACTATAATGTGCTAGCCCATCTTAGGAAACTACCAGCCAAACTGAGCATCTACGACGCTCTCATCTTATCAAAAGAGATGAGGAAGCTCGATCAAGGCCTTACTTGATCCGAGAGATTTGCTTAGCTCAGATGACTGGATATTCCTTAGACAAGGTTTGCTCGTTAAAGGAACAACGAGGTGTTACCTTCACGGACAGTGATCTACTACTTGGGACAACCGATCACAACCGACCGTTGAATATTTCAGTTAAAATCGGAAAATTTATGCTCTCTAGGGTATTGGTAGATCCAGGAGCATCGATAAACATAATGAATCTTCGGACGCTAGCATACCTGGAAATTGATGCTCGCGAGCTTGAAGCGGATAAGATGTTACTAAGAGGATTCAACAAGAAAGGAGAAAGAGCCCTTGGATCAATAACACTATTGAGGAAGACCGGTGACTTAGCAAAGACAACTGCAAAATTCCACATAATTGACTCTGAGACATCGTTCAACGCACTACTGGGATGACCATGGATCCATGAAAACTGGATGGTACCATCGTCTCTGCATCAGTGTATAAAATACTATGAAGGAGGAGAACAGTGCATTAAAGGTGATTTGCAACCGTTCTCCGTACATGAGATTGGAATCCATGAAGATGCAGCTTATTAGGCACCTCCGAAGAAAACAATCTTCTCCAGAAACACCGTGCCAACAGTCACTCACCACTCCCTTACGGCGAGATGATGAAGGTTTCTCCAGAACTCGCATCCGAGGTCGAGGCCGGGGACGAGGTCATGGAAGAGTCACTAGGACAGTTGGACAGAAATAGCTGATGATCAACATTGATTGGGAGAGCAGCTCTGAGGAAGAAGAGCAAATCAAGAAAGAAGCAGCTACAATAAACTAGAAGAAACCATAATTCAAGATTTCTCTCGAAGATGAGAAGAACGAAGAATACAAATCGATGTACGAGATGATTAACCACTATGTACACACTATGACCCTGACCCCGATCCATTCTGATAAAATCGAGGGTATGGTGGTCAAAGAAGTACATAGCAGCGGTGCAAAGCCAATCAAATTTTACGGTGGCACTTCTTCTTCCAATACTAAAAGCAATGTACAATTTGAAGATGTCACTTCTTTCAAATTAATGGAATTACCTTTTGAGTGGTACTCTCCCTGTTTTCAAAATTTAATTCAGCGTGGTGTCTTACCTCGACAATGGACAAAAGTTCGATCACAATACTTCGAAAAATTATGGAACAATGTCGGTCGGCCTCCCAATTCAAAACATGGTCTCGGATTCGGCACAGTAGGTTCAGTTGACAATACAGAATTTTGTTTGGTTATCACTTGCAAACCTAATAAGGACTGTTTGGAAACTACAGAAGATCTTGAAGATTTACAAATTGGAGACGCTCCACCAGAATTTGAAGAAGAAATCAAATCTACAATAGATGAGTTAATGGAAGTTAGCTTAGGTACTAACAAAAAGCCTAAACCAACCTTTGTTAGCTCCTTACTCAATAAAGAAGATTCCGAGGAAATTATCAAGCTATTAATGGAATTCAAGGACTGTTTTGCTTGGAGTTATGACAGAATGACGGGATTAGCTCCAGAAGTTGCAGTTCACAGACTAGGAGTGGATCCTACTTCCGTTCCAGTAAGAAAAGCTTCCAGAAGAATGCGTTTGGAAATTGAACAACAAGTAATAGCCGAAGTTAAGAAGCTAATCGACGCTAAATTTTTCCGTAAAGAACAATATCCTACTTGGCTAGCCAATGTGGTACCAGTCAGGAAGAAGAATGGTCAGATCAGAATCTGTGTGGATTTCAGAGACTTGAATAAAGTATTTCCGAAGGATGAATTTCCACTACCAACTCCAGAGTTAATGATCTACATTGCTTCGACACACGAAATACTCTCTTTCATGGATGGATCTTCAAGATACAACCAGATAAAGATGGCACCAGAAGACGAAAAGCTCACGGCATTCAGAACACCTCCTGTCTTAGCAGCCCCAGTCTCAGGTAGACCGTTGATACTTTATACCACGGCTCAGACGACTCCTTGGAGCCCTGCTGGCCCAGGTCAATGATGAGCGAAGAGAAAATGCTCTCTACTACTTAAGCCGTCGTTTGATTCCGATGGAAGTAAAGTATCCTCCAATTGAGAAGCATTGTTTGGCCCTGATCTTCGCCCAACAGAAACTCAGGCATTACATGCTCTCTCATAAAGTAAACCTTATCTCGAAAGTTAATCCGTTGCAATATTTGATGACCCGTCCAACACTTCTTGACAGACTTGCCAATTGATCGATGATACTATTGCAATTCGACATAACTTTTGTTCCTCTTCGTGTCGTGAAGGGACAAGTTCTAGCTGATTTCCTTGCAGCACACCCTTTACCGGCAGATTTGCCTCTCGACGATGACTTGCTAGATGAACAAATAATGAGCCTAGAAGACACTGATGATCGACGTTGGGAACTATACTTTGACGGAGCATCCTCAGCACAGAAATACAAATAATTGCAAACGATAATGCCCGGTAAGGCAGGAATCGGGCTAATCTTTATAACACCGCAGCGGGGGATGTTAAGATGCTCCTACCACTTAATAGAGCCGTGCACAAACAATGAGGCAGAATATGAAGCTCTCATAACAAGACTAGAACTTACCATTCAAATGGGAATAATGGATATCAACATCTACGGAGATTCTCAGTTGATCATTCAACAGGTCGCAGGACAATACAAAATTTTAAAACCAAGACTCGAGCAATACTTTCGTATGCCATGAAACTGTTGGAACAAATTCCGAATGTAACAATCTACAAGATCCCCAGAAGAAAAAATGCTCTCGCAGATGCGCTAGCTCGCCTTGTAAAAGAATTTGCCTACTTACAAGATGAGTCAGTTGAAGTGTTAGTTCAAGGACGACAGGTCCTATCACAGCTCGACATGGATATGATACAGAAATCAGAAAAAACAGAGGAATCAGTTGCAACAGAGACGGAAAACACAGAAGATTGGCGTCAGCCGCTAATAGACTAACTGTAAACAGGGAAATTACCAGACGATAAGTCATTAGCACATCAAAGAAAAGAGCTCTGTCATACGCATTAATAAACAATACATTATACAGAAGGTCTTTTGATCAAATGTGGTTAAGATGCCTGAACGGGTCTGAGGCTCGTGAAATTATTAAAGAGGTGCATTCAGGACTTTGTGGCGCTCATCAGTCGAGTCCAAAAATGAATATGAAAATTAAAAGACTAGGGTATTACTGGCCTTCGATGATGACCGATTGCATGAAGATTGCAAAAAGTTGTCACCAGTGCCAAGTGCACGGAGTGGTTCTACACCAACCTCCAAACGTACTACAACCGACAGTTTTGTCGTGGCCATTTGAGTGTTGGGGCACATATATAGTGGGTCCGATAGAACCACCTTCTTCAAGAGGACATCGCTTCATCCTTGCAGCTACAAACTACTTTTCTAAATGGGCGTAAGCGCTCCACTCGGAGAAGTAAAGGCAAACCACGTGCTACAGTTTTTCAAAAATCAAGTCGTCTACCTTTTCGGAGTACTGCGCAGAATCATTTCAGATAATGGATCCGCATTCAGAAGTACAAAGATCAACAATTTTGCCAGAAGACATGGAATCGATTGGCGATACTCAACAATCTACTACCCAAGAGCAAACAGCTTGGCCGAGGCCTTTAATAAAACTCTCGTTCAGATTTTAAAGAAAACTTTGGACGACAACAAGAGAAATTGGCACGAGAAGTTGTTAGAAGCCTTATGGGCCTACAGGACGACTTTCAGGACTCCTACTCAGTCTAGGCCTTACGCTTTAGTGTACGGGTTCGAGGCCGTTTTACCTTTGGAGGTCCAGCTTTCATTACTCAGGATTGCAGTTGCAAATAAAATTACTACAGAAGAGAATGCTAGATTACGACTGGAAGAATTGGAAAATTTGGAAGGAAAAAGACTTGCAGCACAACAAAATTTGGAACTGTACCAAGCTAAGATGATCCATGCCCATGATAAACTGGTCCGCCCAAGAACTTTCAAAGTTGGTGACTTAGTTCTTGTTCTCAGAAGACCTATTCTTGCACATCGCAAGATAGGAGGCAAATTTGAACCAACCTGGGAAGGGTCGTTTGTAGTTGAGGCAGTCTACTCAGGAGGCTCCTACCAACTTGTGAATTGCCAAGGAGAACGAGAAATGCTTCTAATCAACGCAAGATATTTGAAGAAGTATTACGAAACCTGATGTTTCGAAGGGTGGCCTCTAAAATAGAGACTTATCCCTAGAAACACGGGTAAAGTAATCACTTTGTGACAGGGTCCGAACCCAAAAACATTAAAATGGATAAAATAAAAAATATATGTGCTAAAAATAAAATATGTCAAATCATAATAATAAAGTTTTACCCTTCCTTTTAAATCAAATCTTTTTCCTGATCTTTCTTTATCTTTTCCTTTTTTCCTTAAAAATTTAAAATGGAATAAGTGAATAAGAATCTTCAGTGATAAATACTTTCTTAATGTTCTTGTTCTTAGTACAGCCCCTAATCCTTTCCTTGTTGTCTTCGCAGGGAAATGTCGAACGGGCGGTTGGTCCTAAACTTTAAAAATGGCGTGAGTCTCGCACTCGATGAAAAGAGGGTGAATGATGGAGCAGCGATAGAAATTGATTCTGACTTTACACCAGCCAGCCTACAGTATGAAGAAAATGACTGGGTCCCAGTGGACCGAGAGGAACTTCATAGCTAGACAGTAATGAAGATGGGTGGCCCAAGCTGCCAATCCATCAACAAGAAAAGAAAGACAAACACCAAGGAAAGCAAGAAAATCAAGTCAGTAGTTGCCACAGCAGAGGGCAGGCTCGTCAGCGCCGCGCCCACAGAAATTCAAGAAGTGAGGAGAGCTACACTCACTGCTACTCAAAGAAGGAATAAAAATCGTTGTATCCGCAAGATGTTGACTAAACTAGCAGCAGATCAACACGAGGAAACATCCACCTTCGCCAAAACACACATTTCAAAGATGCCGGTTCATCAGGAACTTGAAAAGAGAGAACAAGTTCCAAGAACAACATAAAGGATAAACGAAACTCTAAGGAGACCAGAGGCAGAGAGATTACCGCGACGCGAGATAGAGCCATCAGTGGTAAGAAACCTTGTTGCGAGAGCAACCCCGGACGATGTCCCGACAGAGACAATCCTTGAGGAACCAATGTATGCAGGAGAACGTGATGGGATTGAGCTATACATCCCGCAATACGTTACTAGGCCTCGTCACTTGCAGATCATCCCAGAATATGAACTAGAAAGAATGCAAAATGTGGAGAAGAAGACTTTCAAATATTTTGAAAGGCTTAGAGTGCGTAAGAATCAACATTTTGGAAGGCCTCGAGTTATACACGGATGTATTCTCGTAGTACGAGCAACAACGAGCTTGTGGATTGCATTCTAGAACTTCAGAAGATGGGTCGAGCAGGCCGTCTGAGAGAAAAGACTTATTCGGAACCCCGGAAATGGATGCAGGGAAAAGAAGAGTCACAATACAATGCAGATGTTGCTATAAATTCGCAGAGGACAGAAAAGGAAATCCACCAGGGATACTCCGTCACAGTGAAGTGGATCCAATGCCGAGAATAATTAAAAGAATGGTGAAAAGAATGATAATGTGGAGGGTACCGCGCAGACCGCATACCTAACGCTTGCATCATCAACATTTATCAGAAGGGCGACTACATACCTCCACACATAGACCACCACGACTTCGTCAGACCTTTCTGCACAGTTTCATTCGTCAACCAATGCAATATCATGTTCGGATCTGACCTCCGGATAGCAGGCCCGGGTAAGTTCCGAGGGCCGGTGGAGATACCACTTCCGGTAGGTTTCGTCATGATATTACAAGGAAATGGAGCAGACGTCGCAAAGCATTGCATACCGGGAGTACCAGTGGAGCGAATCTCCGTTACTTTTAGAAGGATGGGTGACAGAAAGGAACCATACCAGTTCCAGCCAGATCCAGAATTGGAGAATCTTCGGCCCAACGAGCTGTGAGTTACATGGGAAATAGCACACCTCTAATGCACATCCATGCGACATTCCTGCTAAGTGTGACTTGGAAGGTGATGTCATTGACTGTGTATCACATTATTCAGACATGGATTTGACAGACAATTTTTTTGATGGATCAACAAGAATCATACATAGTCCGTTTTGAGTCATGGATTGTATGAGAAATATGTCAGATCGAGTTGTATGATGTATCTTCAACAAGATTGGAATGAAAGTGACCATGTCACATTTTGCCTTCACCTCTTTTTGTGCAAATTGACTGGGAAACGCCATTAAAGTTAAATGAACTTCGAACAAAGAACAGAAAATAAAAAAGAAAAAGAAATAAGAACTTTCTTCCATAAAAATCCAAACATGTAGAAAAAAAGAATTTCAAATCCACATGAACACCAAATAAACAAAAAAAATGGGATAGTTAAAGAACAAACAAAACAAATCTAAAGCTCGAATTGAATTACAGTTTACGTCCATCTTTTCAAATCCTCCAATCCTTTTTCAAATCAAAATCTATTCCAGACCTCCTCTGAAACCCTCTCTCCGGATGATTTCAGAATCACGAAGAATCTTCAATTTGATTCGGATGGCATTGGTTCATACCCTTGGGCAAGCAATCAGACTTTGATTGATTCCCGTGGGATATGGAACACTTTCATATCTCATTTCAATCTCAGCAATCGGGATAGGCCTCCGCCCTACTCCCATCTCAGCAATCGGGATAGGCTTCCTCCCTACTCCCATCTCAACAATCGGGATAGGCTTCCGCCGTACTCCCATCTCAGCATTCGGGATAGGCTTCCGCCCTACTCCCATCTCAGCAATCGGGATAGGCTTCCATCGTACTCCCATCTCACCAATCGGGATAGGCTTCCGCCGTACTCCCATCTCAGCAATTGAGATAGGCCTCTGCCCTACTCCCATCTCAAAAAATCTCAGCATTCGGGATAGGCCTCCGCCCTACTCCCATCTCAGCAAATCTCAGCATTCGGGATAAGCCTCCGCCCTACTCCCACCTCAGCAAATCTCAGCAATCGGGATAGGTCTCCGCCCTACTCCCATCTCAGCATTCGGGATAGGCTTCCACCCTACTCCCATCTCAGCAATCGGGATAAGCTTCCGCTGTACTCCCATCTCAGCATTCGGGATAGGCTTCTACCCTACACCCATCTCAAAGAATCGGGATAGGCTTCCGCTGTACTCCCATCTCAGCAATCGGGATAGGTTTCCGCCGTACTCCCATCTCAGTAATTGGGATAGGCTTCCGCCCTACTCCCATCTCAGCAATTCTCAGCATATTCTCAGCATTTCTCAGCATATTCTCAGCATTCTCAGTATTCTCAGCAATTCTCAGCACTCGGGATAGGCACAGTCCTACTCCTTTCTCAGCAATCTCAAAATTTGATCCTCTCAGCAAGAAATTGAAATTAAAGCACTCTGCATTTCGGATAGGCTTTATCCTATTCTTCCTCAGCATTTGGGATAGGCTCAGTCCTAATCCTTCTCAGCATACACATTTGGAATAGGTTCAGTCCTGCTTCCTTCTCAGAATACAAATGCATTCGGGTGGGCCTCCACCCTACTCTTTTCTCCGCATAAAACCAAAATTGAAACTCAAATCAAAATTCAAACTCAAAATTAAAAGTTGAAATAAAAAAATGAAACTAATCTAAGATCCAATCTCTTGAAATCTTGTGATCTGAAATTCACCTCCCTTTTCCCAGCCGAGAGTTCCGGAATCTTCGACCTTGAGATTTACCTGATACTCCCCAGCGGAAATTCTTCTACTTCGTCCTAAGTTTGTCACTTGGACATCTGTGTTGGTTTTGTTGATCTCTTCGGTCAACACCAATACGCGCGGTGTGCTTAGTTAGCACACCACACCTATTGGGGGTCCATTTGTTGACCTCATTTTTGATGAGGTCTTCTCTTCCGTCTTTAGTGTTTAGGGTCTAGCCTTTGGCTTTTCCTTTGACTATCTTAGAGGACTAGAATTGGGACCCATCCCTTAGAAATTTGAACCACTTCTTGCCTCCTTGCAAACCCCACAAGCTTGATTGTAGACCCCTAATCACCTAGAGGGTTGAAATCAAATGTGAAGGTTTAAAGGATGAGTTCCCTATAGGACTCTTTCGGCCTTAGGACCACCCCAGGTGGCTTGTCCAGTGAGGGTTGACTTACACACTCACTACACTCACACTCTACACTCTCACACACACAATCCAAATCCTAAAACCACACACATACCTAACTTGGCTCCTTGACTCATGTAGGTAATTCATATGGATGGACCTTAACCCCTAAGCCCCTGGCTAAGAGGGTTAGGAACAACATAGTGAATGCATCCAATGAGTCCTCTCATGGCTCATATAGGCTTAACAAGGCTTCATGGCACAACCAAAGTGCTTCCATTTCACTCATATTTGATCAATCTTCTTTTTTTTTCAAAATTTCAATTTTTGACCTTAGGGACCCTACACCCATCAAACTTACTAAAAGCCCTTAAAATTGCCCAAATCCTCCAAAATTTCCAAATCACCCAAAATTCCCGTAAATTAACCTTGAAAGTTTCCTTACCAATCAAATTGATCATCCATAGCCAAAATACCAAAAATTCCAAAAATACCCCCCAATACCCTCCAAATACCCAAAATGCCCCTCTTAACCAAAAAAATCCAAAAATTCAGAAAATTCCCAGAAAATTCCAGAAAAGCCCAAATAATCCTAATTTTATTTTGTCCAACTACACCATGGGCCAATTTTGTCAATTTACCCCACTTCTACCAAAACCCCCAATTTAGCCCATTCTTAACCCAAGTGAACCCAAAGTCAAACCAAATCTACCCAATTGACCCCAAATTTGGTCCAATTCAATTCTAAACTTCAATTTAATATTCACAATGTCAATTTTGACCAAATCCAAGTCCAATTTGGTTGACATTTGAATCCAATTTTACTTTTGACCTTAAAGCCCAATTTGGACCCATGACCCAAAGTTAGCCCAAACCAAACCAATTCAAATCCAATTGACCCCAAACCTTTTCTAAACTTTCCATAACATCCCCAAAAACAAAAACACTAACATAATTTGCCTAAAATTTGGACCCAACCCCCACTCAAATTCAACCCAAAACAAAAAGCCCAATTTTGACCTAAACCCAAACCAAACCCAAATAAGCCCAAGTCCCAAAACCAAAACCCAACCAAAGTTAAAACCTCTTTGAAACACTCCCATAAACATTTCCCAACATTAATTTTACATCAATTTCACCCTTAGCCCAACTTTGGCCCTAATTAGCCCAATTTGACCTACATTGGCCCATTTACCAAATGAACCCAAATTCAACCCAATTCAAACCCAAACCACCTCAAATTCATTTCAAATCACTCATGACACATCCCTAAACCAAACCCAACAATTATTTGGCCCAAACTTCTACAAAATTCCCATCCATGAATTAATTCTTATACCTAAAGGCTCATTCCCTTAAGCCTTCCTAAAAGCCCATCCAAAATGATTTCAAAAAGCCCAAAATCCATCTTGAAGCCCACATGACAATCCTCTATCATCATCCATTTGATAAAACCATCTCCTAAGTTCTAAATCCATGATGAAATAATTCGAAATCAAGCCATATGCCAAATCACATCAAATCACCCCTAAATTACCAAAATTTCTAAAACCCTTTTTCATGTAAATGACCAAGCTTTGTCCCAAGCCACATGAAGCCATGAGCAAGCCATTTACAAGCCATATGAAGCCATGGAAGGTTTGACATGTGACCAAGCCATTAATAGCAAAAGGAGGGCCCCCTTTCCTAATCCTTCATTAAGACTTTTTAGCCATAACTATGTCACACACTAAACTAAGTTTAGCCACCTCACCATGGATGGAGACTTCACCACTCCATGGCAGCTGACCCAACTGATCCCCCTGGCCCAAAATCAGACCATGGGAAGGTGAACCAAGCTCAAATACATGGGTTGACCAAATTGAACCCAAAATGAGCCTTTCCCCATTCCATTTCAATTCGGCCCCTTTACACATGTCAAACTCCAATTGATCGCACCATTGCCAACCCCCGACCCCACCGGTCAAGATGGTGACCGAGTGCACGGCCGGCCAGCCACCGAGCCGCCGGAAAACACCATGGCCGAAAGCTCCATGTGAGCCAAAAAATTCAATTCTCCCTTGTCGACTTGTCTCAACCCGAATGGACGACATAGCTCTTCTTCTCCTCACTGCAGAGCAAGCTCGATCCCGGCCTTCAAACCCCCCTGGGAAGCCCTCCAACCATGCCTATTTAAACACCACCTCCTCTCGGCCACGAGGGGTGCTGAACCAAAACTTACTGAAACCCTGCCAAAATCATCTCAGACCACTCTCTACGCATAGATAACTTGATCCCCACTGAAATCCCCCTGCCATTTCCTCTCTGTGAGCTCAATTTCAGAGTTGAAATTCAAGCCCAAAACCAGGACACTTCACCACGGTGAGCCAATCTCCAAATTGATTGGTCCTACACCTTCACCAGACCAAGAGGAGAAGTTTCCCAGCAAAAGCCCCCTCACCAGGCCAGCCATTGCTTCCAGCCTCTAAGCTTTGTGATCGGGCTTGGTCGAAATCATACCTAGACAATTCACCAGGCCAAGGGACTCCATCTGGAGCTTGCTTGGACCCAATTGAACGTGACACAACTCTTAGATCAAAGTTTCACTTCTCTGAGCAAAGGTATGGACTCACTCTTCCTTCCGAGCTTCCAGAGATTCTCCATTTAGTTTGGGTCAATTTGAATGCATGTTTGTCGTATGGATGTGTTCGTCTCTTCAAGTCGAATCCATAGAGCATAAGAACTCAAAAATTCGTTGAGAATTGAGTGAGAAATTAGGGTTAGAAGGTTGACGGTCACGGGTTCACACCAGTCTTAGACGATGACTGGGAACCGTTAGACCACGCGTGTTTTGAGCGGACTGCCAAGATCGCACCAGATGGAGCAACGGGACAAGAACCGCGGGCCCCTGTAGCGCTTAATCGGATGGCGGGGCCGAATCAGAGCGCACCGCGTGGCCTTTCGGAGCTGCCGAGGATGGCGTGGTGCCGCGTGGATAAGTAGAAAATAGGCTATTTTTCTATTTATTTAATTCCCAGAACTTCAAAAATTCATAACTTTGTGTAGAAAAATCCTAAAAATAAAATAAAAATACCCACTTGCTCAGTGAATAGAGGAGAATAATGTGGAAAAGAAATCAAGTAATTTCATTAAGTATTTTATTATTAATTATTTATTTACTCTCTGCACTATTTCAATTCACCATGCATATAGGAAATTCACCAGGGCATGAGACCATAGGGCTTTTGAAGCCTCTGAACTTGGGAACATTCCCTGAATTTTTCAAGGTCAGAGGACATCCCTATGAGAAGTTATTGATTTTTCAAGTGCAAGTTACTGTTTTGAGTGTTTTAATTCCAATAATTAGCATGTTGAGAAATAAATTCTAGGAAAATTTGGTGATGTTTCTTATGACCAGAGAGACCTAGAAAAAATAATTTTTGAGCTAATTCACTTTGAACAAGCCTAATTAGCCTAAACACCCAAAATTGAACTTTAATTAATTAGGGTTAACCATTCATCAAATTAATGTAAAAACAATTGTCCACTGTTCTCTAAGGATAGGAGAACACCACATAAAAATTTGAGATCAATTGGAGTTGGTTAGCCCACCAAATGGGATAATTAAGCCCATGAATGAAATCAAACTTTAAAAATTCATAACTCACAAAATACTTTTCAAAAATTCACAAAAATGGTTTTGGAGTTTCTCTGATATCAGAGGAACTTAGGAAAATTAAAATTATAATTTTCTAAAAAAGTTGATTTTTATCATTATTTTAATATTTTTAATAATTAAAAAATAATAAAAAACACAAAAATATTAAAAATCACCAAAATGTCATATTTTGAATTCTAAACACTTAAGAACAAACCAAATATTTTTCCTAAGTACCTAGGATAAGATATTGAATTTTGAAGGTTTAATGTATTTTTAATATTAAAAATGTATTTTTCAACCTTTTCACTAAAATAATTTTAATAAAACAAAGAAAAATCAGAAAATTATAAAAATTGGTTTTCTAGTTTCTCTGATATTAGAGAGATTTTTGAAAAATATAAAATTCATTTTCAACCTTTATTTTATTTTTAAATTAATTAATACTCCAAAAATCAAAATAATTCTAATAAATAAAATGTAATTCAAAAAATCACCAAATTTAGTCTAAATGGTCCTCTGGTCATTAGGAGTGCCCCATAATTTTCTTAAGAACATAAAAATTCTTTTGGTCATCTTATTGAATTTTCCTTGGAAATCACTATTTTCTACAAAAAATAATTATATAAATAAATTAAATATAGAAAAATAACATTTTCTCCTCTAATGTCTTAATTTACATGTGAGTGAAGTCACATAAAAATTTCAAAGTTATTTAAGCTCAATTTAGTGAGTTATGGAATTATTAAGATTGAAGGGCAAAATGGTAATTAAAATTTTAACCCTTAATTAAAACTTTAGGCTTAATAAAATGAGAGAGTAAAATATTTGATCCTAATCTGATTTGGATGATTGAAATTTAAATAATTAAAGGATAGAAACCCATCAATCATTTTTAAGAATAAACCTTAATCAATTAATTAATTAAATTTGGAAGATTAATTAAAATTGAAATTATTAAAATAGGGATATTATTTAGAAGACATTTATTCTTTAATTTAAGAGTACCTAAATTAATCACTTTAATAATATTTAATTCCCAATTAAAAAGATAATCCAAACTCAAGATTTAAAATGCTAAAAGATTTAATCATTAAATTAAATTAAAATTAAATTATTTAAACTAAATTAAATCAAAACTTCAATTAAATTAATGCTTTAATAATTAAATTAAATCATCCTTAAAACATTAAAAATAAAAAATTAAATTAAATTAAAATTAAATTAAATCACGAGTTAAATCAAAGTAAATTAAGTTAAATTAATTTAAATTAAAACATATTAAATTAAATTAAATTAGATAAAAAAAATAAATTAAAATAAAAATCAAAACTAAATTAAAATTAAAATTAAAATTAAAATTAAATTAAATTAAATTAAATTAAATTAAGTTAAATTGAATTAAATAAAATTGAATTAAACATAACTTCAATTAAGACATAAAGAATTCAAAAAAAAATCTAAAACAACTTGAACACTATTCCAAACTTAAATCTATTAATTAAAATTAAATTAAAACACAAATCACTAAAACATCAATTTACCCTCAAAAGTTCTTGTTATCATAACTCCTAAATGGAGTATTAAGTAAAGTGTCACTTCATTCATAGGATATTCAAACATCCTAGTTCACTGAGCAAAAGAACAAAACTTAATTAAACCGCGGATGATTAATTAACAATTCCCGCAATATTGAAAAGATGTTTAAGATTCGTCTTAAGCACTTCCTCAATAAGACGGGGTATTTCATAAGAACAATTGAACTTAATTATTCTTTGGTGCAGAAAATCATCCATAAAACAAAATTGGAAACCTAGACGACATAGGATTGACTAGCTATAGGATTAGGATCTTGGTAGAAAACCAGAAACCTTGCCCTTAGCTTTACCTAGGTAATTGCTACAAATACTTAAAATGCTCTAAATTAAAACGTCTAGTTGAATGATCGGGAATACCTCGGATGATGTAACCCACGTGTTACTAACGAGATTTCCCACGGTCTAAATGAAGGTGTGGAACTCATTCAGTTGAGTTTAGCAAATTCATCTGGACTAAGTGAATTCGATGAAAATAACAGTGTCGGGATGACGGAACTGTGGGATCTTAATCGGTTCTGTTATAATCAACTTTAAGATTTGTTTTAATTAAAATTTTAAAAATACTCGGATTTTAAGATTTTCTCTAAAACAAAACACTTCTCTCATCTCCTGATTTATGACTTCTAAAACTAAACCTCTGCAACAACAAAGAGCTCGGAGCATGGTGGGCAGCATGACCATCGTCATCAGTAAAACTCGGGTCTACTCCAGCAAAACCTTTCCTAGTTTTAAACAACAAAGCCATATGATTTTGAGGTAGTTTGCCTAGTGCAACATAAATCCTCAACTCTTCGTTAGGCATTTGCATGATCATGTCATGTAAATTAAGCCCTAAACGGTCTTAGGACTTCGAGGTAGTCGTTTGGTACGACATAAACCCTCACATCTTCGAGGCTATTTGTATGATTTTATCATACAAATATAAGTCCGAAATAATTAAAATTGGCAAGTTTGAAATATCAGATAATGTTAGGATTTTCCCAAATCTAAGCCAAATAATAAGATAGCCGGGAAGTTGCCAAGATTCTTCTTGGATCCTCAGCTTCTCCTACTTCTCTTCCTTTGGATTCTCAAAAAATAAATTGTTCCAAATTTTGAGTCATTCCCTTTTGAATTTCCAAAATTCAATCCTTTCGAAAACCTTAAACTTTGAAATTCTTGAGAGCAAAACCACTGATCATTATCGAGGGTTTTCTTAAGTGACTCCCGTCACTTAGGATGTAATTAACTATAGGGGCTTGCCCTTATAGGGAACTTTAAGAACCCAGGTAATATAAACCCTGCTTAATTCGTTTATATTAAGCAGGGGAACTTGTCGGCTTATAAAATTGGTTCGCAGACCAAACGGATGTCACAAATCTTCTAGTTTATTTAACCGAGCCCCATCATCAAGCAGTGTGTCTATTCTCCAGGATAGATATACGGCTTCGGTGCGGTGCTCGTTTATATAAACTATTCGGGATGTGAGATCAGTTTGATTTCATATCTTAAAATTTTCAAATTTAAAATTATTTTCAAAATCAAATACTACTTTTCAAATTATTTATTTAAACTAAATTAAAAATTCGCCGACAATTTCTGTAGGCGACCCCCTTTTCAAAACACATAACCTAAAAATATGCCGACACCGCTGGGGAATAGTTCCTCTCTCCATTTTGATCAGATGGCGTTGCTTTCATAAATCGTTAGTGAGCCCATGCCCCCAGTGGACCAAACTACCATTCTTCTGTTGGAATACCCCGTTAACTTCTGTCTTGAACGAGTATAACCAACTCCTCTCGGATTTAGGAGCCACTGTTTAGACAACCCTAAACTGAGAGGTTCCGAGATCCTTTTACCTCTTCTCTTAGGTGGGGTGGACCCCCAATAGGTGTTAGTTTAGGAGCGGTCCTTCGAGTCGTGAAGTCTTGCATAAGACTTTCTCTCCATTTCTAATTCCGAACTGGATTCCTTACCTTCTCTACACCTTTGAACATTTCATTCCTAATAAACAAACCCTCTAATGAATGACTCTCTTAACAAATAACTCCTTTTTATAAATACATGAACAAAAATGTGTTCGGACTCTTTTCGATTCTTTTCTTTTCCTCCTAATGGAAAGAAGCATAACTTGGGACTGATAGTCAGAATTTACCTCGCAGAAAATGTCTGCCCCAAAGATGATTTTCTCCTTCACCAAGGGACTGGACTTCGTTGTTTACAAGGATGAAATGCCCGACAATGGGATCATCCGTTTTGGGCAAGGATTCGAGAACACAAATGTCAAGATCATCGACGTTACCCTTTTCACACTTACGTACAAAGTGCCCGAAAGCGAAAGACCTTTGATCGAGTTCAACCTTAAGTCGACTTAAGAGTTCCCTCCCCTGCAAAGGGTTCCAGGCTCGAGAAGAATACTATTGTCCATAGGAGGACCGTTATCTCTACCCCCACCGGTCTAGTCGTCTCCGCACCTACCCCGGCTTCCGCCAAGCCGAAAGGGAAGGAAATTCAAATTTGTAACGAGCATGTTACCGTGGAGGGTACAGATCTCCGTGCGAGACCTTCTGTTTTCGAATTGGGTCCAGCTCAAGAGTTCCAACCCTAACAAGGACTCAGAGAAGAAACAGAGGTAGAAAGATTGTCATGAAGGCCAGAGCTGCTGAAGTTGCTTTCTTGGAACAAATCCCTGAGTACACACCACTACCTGAGTACACTCCATTGCCTGAGTATACACCGATTTTGGAAGGAAGTAGATTCCATCCCCTTTCCACCGCAGCTGACGAGGAAAATGTCCGCAAGATTGCTTCGGCACTACCTCAACCCACATACTATAGCGACAGCCGAAAGAAAAGGGCTAGGACTACACCATTTGCCTGGCTACAGACTATGATAGAGAAGCTAGCAAAGAAAGAGTAATGTCCTGTATATGAGATTTTAAGAAGAATAGGGCGGGTGCCAGCCAAGTCCCGTCTTGGGCCGCGAATAGAACCCGTTAGCGCCACATAAAAGCAGAGTAAGAAGATGAAAGCTAGTCCACCTATTGTTGTTTCGGTGTTTACGGATCGGGGAGGATACCACCTTCCAGAGCATTCGGTGACGTGACCATCCGGTCCTAGGCCTTCTGCTGCTAGAAGGATGGTGTGGCGTCCTACTACTGGCCAATTAAGACCAAAACAACGACCAGAAAAGGAAAGTCTCGTCAGGAGACTCGAATCCAAAGAGAGCGCCACTGCAATGAAGGAGACTCGCAAGAAAGAAACCCAACAGCCATCGCATGATAACTGTGAAACCGCACGAAAAAGACTATTGGAAGACGCTATGGAAAAGCTAAGAACCGACATTCAATGATTAGCAAGAGAAAGAGAAGAAAAGTTTGGAGATGAAGTTGACTCGTTGGAGTTCATGGATGACGAATATGTGGAGATCAACATGGTTGAAACACGAGCATCGTCGGCCTTCGCAAGGTGCCCGGCAATGCAGAGAGATGAGCCGAAGCATTAAGAGCACAAATTCGAGAAAAGATGATACGATCTCTCAAATGGCAAAAAGGATGGAAGAGATCGCTGCAGCCCTAGCCACTCTTCAGAGTCAGGCTCAACCCCCAAGAGAAACGGCTCCAGAAGTTATTCATATTATAGACGGAGGAAAAGAGATTACAACCGTTAACGGAGATGATCGGTCGAAGAAAGATTCTACCCGAATATGATTCCGGAGAAGGACATCAAGAACATGGTGAAACAACGAGTGCGAGAAGCCTTAGCACGATCTAAGAGCGAAACATCTATTTAGACGGGTAGACCTTATCCCGAAGAATTTGATGCAGTACAATACCCAAAAGGCTTCGTACCACCTCTGTTCAAGACTTTTGAAGGTACCGAAAACCCTCGACAGCACGTTGCACATTTTCGTGCTAGTTGTTGCAACGCCGGTGGGAGTGACGCCTTACTCTACCGACAATTCGTCAGCAGCCTGTCAGGGATCGGCTTCAATTGGTATGCAGAGTTACCGAACGGTTTGGTAAAGACATTTTCAGAATTAGAAAACCTCTTCGTGAAACGGTTTGCCGGAGCTCAGCACTATATCACCATCGGTGACTTAGTGGTGGAGAAACAGAAATCGAACGAAACTTTAATGGACTACATACTTCGATGGAGAAATCTAAGCATGAAGTGTGAGCCACAGCTACAAGAGCAGCATTCAGTCGATATCTTACTTAAAAGCATTCACGGCCCGATAGCACTTCTCCTTAAGGGATTTACGATTAAGACTTTCGAGAAGTTGTTAAGCAAGGCAGGAAGCTTGCAAGAGGAAGCGAAGCAACTAAGTTTCGTCGACAAAAAAGACAAACAGAAGCCTGTGAAGACATTTGAAAAGAAATCTGGGATCATCGCTGCAGTCGATAAGGGCAAGCGACCAATGCTGAAATACGAGCGGAAGCGGCGCGGTCCGGCTATCGATAACCTCGACGGAACTACCAACAACCTCAACCCGGTTATCGGCCAACTCAACAATATGAGCAACCGCCTCGCCCACGGCACACGTTAAAGGAGCTTATAAATAGAGAATATCCATTCAAGAATGAGGCGAGTGCAAAGATGTTCCGCGATTTGATGAAGACTTCGTATTTTCGACCGCGGAACCCAAGAAGCCGAAGAAGTCAACAAGAAAGACCATCCCGACTACTGTCCTTACCACCAGATGCTTGGACATAAGATAGAGGATTGCATCAACTTCAAAAGTTGGCTTGACAACAATCTCCGAAAAGGGAACATAACGATCCCAAAGGAATACATGAAAGAACCCCAAAAAGGAGGTTTTGTTAATGTTATTTCAATGGATCCCATTGTTTCGATAGACCCTTACATGACCGATGATGGATGGAGTACCGCTTGGACGAAGTCATCGAAGAAAATTTTGGATCGCATTCAAACCGCTTCGGCGCATGCCTCGACTCAGAGTTTGAAACCTGTCAAGCCGACACTATCTCTTGCAATTGAAGAACCGCCCCAGGAAGAAAAGATAATAGAAAAGAAGGAGATCGTAGAAGAAGAAAGGACCGAGGCTCCTAAGGCTAGACTAGGGGCTGCTTATCCTAGGATGGTTGTTTCCGATTCGGGGGAAAAATTCCTCGAACCTCTGACTCTGTATGATTATTTGCTCGCTCCGGCGGGATCTTATAATGATAAGAGTTATGGCGTTGACTACGTTTTGACTGTTTCTAACGATTACGTAACTAACGACAACCAATCTAATGCGGATCTCGATTTCGATACCAATAACAATTCTCGAATCATACACAACCTCGACAATCACGATAACAAAGAAGACATTCACCAAGAAGGCTACAAAAGTTCGATAAGCAATAAATCTATATGTGAATTCCATGGAACTCCAATCACGATAAAGTTAGAGCTTTCGGATTCGAAGCAACTCCGAGAAGAACTCGTCATGCCGATTTAAAAGGAGACACCGATGAACTCATTACCGGATTCGAAGAAATCACGAAGTCAACTTAAGGAGCGGAAGGGTTCTACCTCCGAGAATGGGTCCAAAAGATAAAGGAAAGCGGTGGTTGTTCGGGAAGAATCAACCCCAACGAAGAATTGCCCATTCGGGAAGAAACTGAGACACATGGTAACAAAGTGGACTATAACGTGCTAGGCCATCTCAGGAAACTACCAGCCAAACTGAGCATCTACGACGCTCTCATCTTATCAAAAGAGATGAGGGAAGCTCTTATCAAGGCCTTACTTGATCCAAAGATTCGCTTAGCTCAGATGGCCAGAGATTCCTTAGACGAGGTTTGCTCGTTAAAGGAACAGCGAGGTGTTACCTTCACGGACAGTGATCTACTACTTGGGACAGCCGATTACAACCGACCGTTGAATATTTCAGCTACAATCGGAAAATTTACGCTCTCCAGGGTATTGGTAGATCCAGGAGCATCGATCAACATAATGAATCTTCGGATCCTAGCATACCTGAAAATTGATGCTCGCGTGCTTGAAGAGGATAAGATGTTACTAAGAGGATTCAACCAAAAAGGAGAAAGAGCCCTTGGATCAATAACACTGTTGATGAAGACCGGTGACTTAACAAAGACAACCGCAAAATTCCACATAATTGACTCTGAGACATCGTTCAACACACTACTGGGCCGACCATGGATCCATGAAAACCGGATGGTACCATCGTCTCTGCATCAGTGTATAAAATACTACGATGGAGGAGAACAGTGAAATAAAGGTGATTTGCAACCTTTCTCTGTACATGAGATTGGAATCCATGAAGATGCAGCTTATTACGCACCTCCAAAGAAAATAATCTTCTCTAGAAACACCGTGCCAAATGAAGCAAAAGAAATTCGAGTCAATGAAGAACCTGAAGTTCTAGTCCAACAGTCACTCACCACTCCCTTACGGCGAGATGATGAAGTTTTCTCCAGAACTCGCATCTGAGGTCGAGCCCGGGGATGAGGTCATGGAAGAGACATTGGGACAGTTGGACAGAAATAGCCGATGATCAACGTTGATTGGGAGAGCATCTCTGAGGAAGAAGAGAAAATCAAGAAAGAAGCAGCTACAATAAACCCGAAGAAACCATAATTCAAGACTTCTCTCGAAGATGAGAAGAACGAAGAATACAAATCAATGTACGAGAAGATTAACCACTATGTACACACTATGACCCTGACCCCGATCCATTCTCATAAAATCGAGGGTATGGTGGTCAAAGAAGTAAATAGCAGCGGTGCAAATCCAATCAAATTTTTCGGTGGCACTTCTTCTTCCAATACTAAAAGCAATGTACAATTTGAAGATGTCACTTCTTCCGAATTAATGGAATTACCTTTTGAGTGGTACTCTCCCTGTTTTCAAAATTAAATTCAGCGTGGTGTCTTACCTCGACAATGGACAAAAGGTCGATCACAACACTTCGAAATATTATGGAATAATGTCGGTCGGCCTCCCAATTCAAAACATGGTCCGGATTCGGCACAGTAGGTTCAGTTGACGATACGGAATTTTGTTTGGTTATCAGTTGCAAACCTAATGAGGATGCGTTTGGAAACTACAGAAGATCTTGAAGATTTACAAATTGGAGACGCTCCACCAGAATTCGAAGAAGAAATCAAATCTACAATAGATGAGTTAATGGAAGTTAACTTAGGTACTAACGAAAAGCCTAGACCAACCTTTGTTAGCTCCTTACTCAATAAAGAAGATTCTGAGGAAATGATCAAGATATTAATGGAATTCAAGGAATGTTTTGCTTGGAGTTATGATGAAATGCCAGGATTAGCTCCAGAAGTCGCAGTTCACAGACTAGGAGTGGATCCTACTTCCGTTCCAGTCAGACAAGCTTCCAGAAGAATGCGTTTGGAAATTGAACAACAAGTAATAGCCGAAGTTAAGAAGCTAATCGACGCTAAATTTGTCCGTAAAGAACAATATCCTACTTGGCTAGCCAATTTTGGTACCAGTCAGGAAGAAGAATGGTCAGATCAGAATCTGCGTGGTTTTCAGAGACTTGAACAAAGCATGTACAAAGGATGAATTTCCACTACCAATTCCAGAGTTAAAGATCGACATCGCTTCGACACATGAAATATTATCTTTCATAGATGGATCTTCAGGATACAACCAGATAAAGATGGCACCAGAAGACGAAAAGCTCATGGCATTCAGAACACAAATCAGAGTGTATTGCTACACAGTAATGCCATTCGGACTAAAGAACGCAGGAGCAACATACCAAAGAGCAATGACAAAGATTTTTGATGTGCTCATTCACAACCAAGTTGAGTGCTATGTGGATGATGTGGTCATCAAAAGCAAACTGAAGGAAGATCACCTGTATGATTTGAGAATTGTTTTCGAGCGACTGAGGCAATACAACCTTAAGATGAACCCCTTAAAATGCGCCTTCGGCGTTACCTCCGGGAAATTCTTAGGATTTATTGTCTGACATCGCGAAATTGAAATTGATCCGGAAAAGATTAAAGCTATCTTAGAAATGCGCCCCCCAAAACCTTAAAACAGCTACGATCCTTTCAAGGGAAGCTGGCATATCTTCGACGCTTTATCTCGAACTTGTCAGGTAGGTGTCAGCCCTTCTCGGCATTAGTTAAAAATGACGCCAAATTCGTTTGGGAAGAGAAATGCCAACGGGCCTTCGAGGACATTAAGCAATACTTAATGACACCTCCTGTCTTAGCAGCCCCAGTCTTAGGTAGACCGTTGATACTTTATACCACGGCTCTAGACGACTCCCTTGGAGCCCTGTTGGCGTAGGTCAATGATGAGGGAAAAGAAAATGCTCTCTACTACTTACGCCATCGTTTGATTCCGATGGAAGTAAAGTATCCTCCAATTGAGAAGCATTGTTTGGCCCTGATCTTCGCTGCACAGAAACTCAGGCATTACATGCTCTCTCATAAAGTCAACCTTATCTCGAAAGTTAATCCGTTGCAATATTTAATGACCCGTCCAACACTTGCGCGCAGACTTGCCGGGTGGTCGATGATCTATGTGCAATTCGACATAACTTTCGTTCCTCTTCGTGCCGTAAAGGGACAAGTTCTAGCGATTTCCTTGCAGGCACACCCTTTACCGGCAGATTCGCCTCTCGACGATGACTTGCCAGACGAACAAATAATGAGCCTAGAAGACACTGATGATCGACGTTGGGAACTATACTTTGACGGAGCATCCTCAACACAGAAAGACAAAGAATTGCAAATGATAGTGCCCGGTAAGGCAGGAATCGGGCTAATCTTTATAACACCGGAGCGGGGGATGTTAAGATACTCCTACCACTTAATAGAGCCGTGCACAAACAATGAGGCAGAATATGAAGCTCTCATAACAAGACTAGAACTAACCATTCAAATGGGAATAACAGATATCAACATCTACGGAGATTCTCAGTTGATCATTCAACAGGTCGCAGGACAATACAAAATTTTAAAACCAAGACTCGAGCAATACTTTTAGTATGCCGTGAAACTGTTGGAACAGATCCCCAGAAGAGAAAATGCTCTCGCAGATGCGCTAGCTCGCCTTGTAAAAGAATTTGCTTGCTTACAAGATGAGTCAGTTGAAGTGTTAGTTCAAGGACGACAGGTCCTATCACAGCTCGACATGGATATGATACAGAAATCAGAAAAAAATAGAGGAATCAGTTGCAACAGTGACGGAAAACACAGAAGATTGACGTCAGCCGCTAATAGACTATCTGCAAACAGGGAAATTACCAGACAATAAGTCATTAGCACATCAAATCAAGAAAAGAGCTCTGTCTTACGCATTAATAAACAGTACATTATACAGAAGGTCTTTTTATCAAATGTGGTTAAGATGCCTGAACGGGTCCGAGGCTCGTGAAATTGTCAAAGAGGTGCATTCAGGACTTTGTGGCGCTCATCAGTCGGGTCCGAAATTGAAAATGAAAATTAAAAGACTAGGGTATTACTGGCCCTCGATGATGACCGATTGCATGAAGATTGCCAAAAGTTGTAACCAGTGCCAAGTGCACGGAGTGGTTCTACACCAACCTCCAAACGTACTACATCTGACAATTGCGTCGTGGCCATTTGAGTGTTGGGGCATAGATATAGTGGGTCCGATAGAACCACCTTCTTCAAGAGGACATCGCTTCATCCATGCAGCTACATACTACTTTTCTAAATGGGCAGAAGCAGTTCCACTCAGAGAAGTAAAGGCAAACCACGTGCTACAGTTTTTCAAAAATCAAGTCGTCTACCGTTTCGGAGTACCGCGCAGAATCATTTCAGATAATGGATCCGCATTCAGAAGTACAAAGGTCAACAATTTTGTCAGAAGACATGGAATCGATTGGCGATACTCAACAATCTACTACCCAAGAGCAAACGGCTTGGCCGAGGCCTTTAATAAAACTCTCGTTCAGATTTTAAAGAAAACTTTGGACTACAACAAGAGAAATTGGCACGAGAAGTTGTTAGAAGCCTTATGGGCCTACAGGACGACTTTCAGGACTCCTACTCAGTCTACACCTTACACTTTAGTGTACGGGTTCGAGGCCGTTTTACCTTTGGAGGTCCAGCTTCCATCACTCAAGATTGCAGTTGCAAATAAAATTACTACAGAAGAAAATGCTAGATTACAATTGGAAGAACTGGAAAACTTGGAAGGAAAAAGACTTGCAGTACAACAAAATTTGGAACTGTACCAAGCTAAAATGAACCAGGCCCATGATAAACTAGTCCGCCCAAGAACTTTCAAAGTTAGTGACTTAGTTCTTGTTCTCAGAAGACCTATTCTTACACATCGCAAGATAGGAGGCAAATTTGAACCAACTTGGGAAGTGTCGTTTGTAGTTGAGGCAGTCTACTCAGGAGGCTCCTACCAACTTGTGAATTGCCAAGGAGAACGACAAATGCTTCTAATCAAAGGACGATATTTGAAGAAGTATTACGCAACCTGATGTTTCGAAGGGTGGCCTCTAAAATAGAGACTTATCCCTAGAAACACGGGTAAAGTAATCACTTTGTGACAGGGTCCGAACCCAAAAACATAAAAATGGATAAAATAAAAAATATATGTGCTAAAAATAAAATATGTCAAATCATAATAATAAAGTTTTACCCTTCCTTTCAAATCAAATCTTTTTCGTGGTCTTTCTTTATCTTTTCCTATTTTCCTTAAAAATTAAAAATGGAATAATTGAATAAGAATCTTCAGTGATAAATACTTTCTTAATGTTCTTGTTCTTAGTACAGCCCCTGATCCTTTCCTTGTTGTCTTCGCAGGGAAATGTCGAACAGGCGGTTGGTCCTAAACTTTAAAAATGGTGTGAGTCTCCCACTCGATGAAAAGAGGGTGAATGATGGAGCGAGTGATAGAAATTGATTCGACATCACACCGGCCGACTTCTACGATATGAAGAAAATGACTCGGGTCCCGATGGACCGAGAGGAGCTTCATAGCCGGACAAGTAATGAAGATGGATGGCCCAAGTCGCCAATCCGACAACAAGAAAAGAAAGACAAACACCGAGGAAAGCAAGAAAATCAAGTCAGCAGTTGCCACGGCAGAGGGCAGGCTCGTCAGTGCCGCGCCCGCAGAAATTCAAGAAGTGAGGAGAGCTATACTCACTGCTACTCAAAGAAGGAATAAAAATCATCGTAACCGCAAGATGTTGACTAAAATAGCAGCATATCAACATGAGGAAACAGCCACCTTCGCCAACACACACATTTCAAAGATGTCGGTTCATCAGGAACCTGAAAAGAGAGAACAAGTTCCAAGAACAACAGAAAGGATAAACGAGACGCCAGACAGAGCCATCAGTGGTAAGAAACCTTGTTGCGAGAGCAACCCCGGAGGATGTCCCGAGCGAGACAATCCACGAGGAGCCGATGTATGCGGGGAGAACGTGATGGGATTGAGCCATATCCCGCAATACGTTACTAGGCCTCGTCACTTGCAGATCATCCCAGAATATGAACTAGAAAGAATGCAAAATGTGGAGAAGAAGACTTTCGAATATTTTGAAAGGCTTAGAGGCAGAAGAATCAACATTTTGGAAGGCCTTGAGTTACACACAGATGTATTCTTAGAGTACGAGCAACAGCAGAGTGTGGATTGCATTCTAGAACTTCAGAAGATGGGTCAAGCAGGCCTTCTGAGAGAAAAAACTTATTCGGAACCCCAGAAATGGATGCCAAGGAAAAGAAGAGTCACAATACAATGCGGATGTTGCTATAACTTCGCAGAGGACAGAAAAGGAAATCCACCAGGGATACTCCGTCATAGTGAGGTGGATCCAATGCCGAGAATAATTAAAAGAATGGTGAAAAGAACGATAACGTGGAGGGTACGCGCAGCGATCGCATACCTAACAGTTGCATCATCAACATTTATCAGAAGGGAGACTGCATACCTCCACACATAGACCACCACGACTTCGTCAGACCTTTCTGCACAGTTTCATTCCTCAACCAATGCAATATCATGTTCGGTTCTGACCTCCGGATAACAGGCCTGGTAAGTTCCGAGGGCCGGTGGAGATACCACTTCCGGTAGGTTCCGTCATGATATTACAAGGAAATGAAGCAGACGTCGCAAAGCATTGCATACCGGGAGTACCGGTGGAGCGGATCTCCGTCACTTTTAGAAGGATGGATGACAGAAAGGCACCATACCAGTTCCAGCCAGATCCAGAATTGGAGAATCTCCAGCCCTACGAGCTGTGAGTTACATGGGAAATAGCACACTTCCAATGCACATCCATGCGACATTCCTGCCAAGGGTGACTTGGAAGGTGATGTTATTGACTGTGTATCACTTTATTCAGACATGGATTTGACAGACACTTTTTTGGATGGATCAACAAGAATCATACATAGTCCGTTTTGAGTCATGGATTGTATGAGAAATATGTCAGATCGAGTTGTATGATGTATCTTCAACAAGATTGGAATGAAAGTGACCATGTCACATTTTGCCTTCACCTCTTTTTGTGCAAATTGATTGGGAAACGCCATTAAAGTTAAATGAACTTCGAATAAAGAACAGAAAAGAAAAAAGGAAAATAAATAAGAACTTTCTTCCATAAAAATCCAAACATTAAAAAAAAAAGAATTTTAAATCCACATGAACACCAAATAAACAAAAAAATGGGATAGTTAAAGAACAAACAAAACAAATCTAAATCTCGAATTGAATTCCAGTTTACGTCCATGTTTTCAAATCCTCCAATCCTTCTTCAAATCAAGATCTATTCCAAACCTCTTCTGAAACCCTCTCTCGGGATGATTTCAGAATCACGAAGAATCTTCAATTTGATTCGGATGGCATAGGTTCGTACCCTTGGGCAAGCAATCAGACTTTGATTGATTCCCGTGGGATATGGAACACTTTCATATCTCATTTCAATCTCAGCAATCGGGATAGGCCTCCGCCCTACTCCCATCTCAACAATCGGGATAGGCTTTCGCCCTACTCCCATCTCAGCAATCGGGATAGGCTTCCGCCGTACTCCCATCTCAGCATTCGGGATAGGCTTCTGCCCTACTCCCATCTCAGCAATCGGGATAGGCCTCCGCCCTACTCCCATCTCAGCAAATCTCAGCATTCGGGATAGGCCTCCGCCCTACTCCCATCTCAGCAAATCTCAGCATTCGGGATAAGCCTCCGCCCTACTCCCACCTCAGCAAATCTCAGCAATTGGGATAGGTCTCCGCCCTACTCCCATCTCAGCATTCGGGATAGGCTTCCGCCCTACTCCCATCTCAGTAATCGGGATAAGCTTCCGCCGTACTCCCATCTCGGCATTCGGGATGAGGCACGCACTACTCCCATCTCGACGAATCGGGATAGGCTTCCGCCGTACTCCCATCTCAGCAATCGGGATAGGCTTCCGCCGTACTCCCATCTCAGCAATCGAGATAGTCTTCCGCCGTACTCCCATCTCAGCAATCTCAGCATTCGGGAATGGCTTCCGCCCTACTCCCATCTCAGCAATTATCAGCATATTCTCATCATTTCTCAGCATATTCTTAGCATTCTCAGTATTCTCAGCAATTCTCAGCACTCGGGATAGGCACAGTCCTACTCCTTTCTCAGCAATCTCAAAATTTGATCCTCTCAGCAAGAAATTGAAATTAAAGCACTCTGCATTTCAGATAGTCTTTATCTATTCTTCCTCAGCATTTGGGATAGGCTCAGTCCTAATCCTTCTCAGCATACACATTTGGAATAGGTTCAGTCCTGCTTCCTTCTCAGCATACAAATGCATTCGGATGGGCCTCCGCCCTACTCTTTTCTCCGCATAAAACCAAAATTGAAACTCAAATCAAAATTCAAACTCAAAATTAAAAGTTGAAATAAAAAAATGAAACGAATCTAAGATCCAATCTCTTGAAATCTTGTGATCTGAAATTCACCTCCCTTTTCCCCAACGAGAGTTCTAGAATCTTCAGTCTTGGAGATTTACTTGATACTCCCCAGCGGAAATTCTTCTACTTCTTCCTAAGTTTGTCACTTGGACGTCTGTGTTGGTTTTGTTGATCTCTTCGGTCAACACCAATACACGCGGTGTGCTTAGTTAGCACACCACACCTATTGGGGGTCCATTTGTTGACCTCATTTTTGATGAGGTCTTCTCTTCCCTCTTTAGTGTTTAGGATCTAGCCTTTGGCTTTTCCTTTGACTATCTTAAAGGACTAGAATTGGGACCCATCCCTTAGAAATTTGAACCACTTCTTGCCTCCTTGCAAACCCCACAAGCTTGATTGTAGACCCCTAATCACCTAGAGGGTTGAAATCGAATGTGAAGGTTTAAAGGATGAGTTCCACATAGGACTCTTTGGCCTTAGGACCACCCAGGTGGCTTGGTGCAGTGAGGGTTGACTTACACACTCACTACACTCTCACACACACAATCCAAATCCTAAAACCACACACATACCGAACTTGGCTCCTTGACTCATGTAGGTAATTCATATGGATGGACCTTAACCCCTAAGCCCCTGGCTAAGAGGGTTAGGAACAACATAGTGAATGCCTCCAATGAGTCCTCTCATGGCTCATATAGGCTTAACAAGGCTTCATGGATCAACCAAAGTACTTCCATTTCACTCATATTTGATCAATCTTCTTTTTTTTTTCAAAATTTCAATTTTTGACCCCAGGGACCCTACACCCATCAAACCTACTAAAAGCCCTCAAAATTGCCCAAATCCTCCAAAATTTCCAAATCTCCCAAAATTCCCCCAAATTAACCTTGAACATTTCCTTACCAATCAAATTGATCATCCATAGACAAAAATACAAAAAATTCCAAAAATACCCCCCAATACCCTCCAAATACCCAAAATGCCCCTCTTAGCCAAAAAAATCTGAAAATTCAGAAAATTCCCAGAAAATTCCAGAAAAGCCCAAATATTTCTAATTTCATTTTGTCCAACTACACCATGGGCCAATTTTTTGAATTTACCCCACTTCTACCAAAACCCCCAATTTAGCCCATTCTTAACCCAAGTGAACCCAATGTCAAACCAAATCTACCCAATTGACCCCAATTTTAGTCCAATTCAATTCTAAACTTCAATTTAATATTCACAATGTCAATTTTGACCAAATCCAAGTCCAATTTGGTTGACATTTGAATCCAATTTCACTTTTGAGCTTAAAGCCCAATTTGGACCCATGACCCAAACTTAGCCCAAACCAAACCAATTCAACTCCAATTGACCCCAAACCTTTTCTAAACCTTCCCTAACATCCCCACAAACAAAAACACTAACATAATTTGCCCAAAATTTGGACCCAACCCCCACTCAAATTCAACCCAAAACCAAAAAACCCAATTTTGACCTAAACCCAAACCAATCCCAAATAAGCCCAAGTCCCAAAACCAAAACCCAACCAAAGTTAAAACCTCTTTGAAAAACTCCCATAAACATTTCCCAACATTAATTTTACATCAATTTCACCCTTAGCCTAACATTGGCCAAAATTTGGCCAATTTGACCTACATTGGCCCATTTACCAAATGAACCCAAATTCAACCCAATTCAAACCCAAACCACCTCAAATTCATTTCAAATCACTCATGACACATCCCTAAACCAAACGCAACAATTATTTGGCCCAAAATTCTACCAAATTCCCATCCATGAATTCATTCTTAAACCTAAAGGCTCATTCCCTTAAGCCTTCCTAAAAGCCCATCCAAAATGATTTCAAAAAGCCCAAAATCCATATTGAAGCCCACATGACAATCCTCTATCATCATCCATTTGATAAAACCATCTCCTAAGTTCTAAATCCATGATGAAATAATTCCAAATCAAGCCATATGCCAAATCCCATCAAATCACCCCTAAATTACCAAAATTTCTAAAACCCTTTTTCATGTAAATGACCAAGCTTTGTCCCAAGCCACATGAAGCCATGAGCAAGCCATTTACAAGCCATATGAAGCCATGGAAGGTTTGACATGTGACCAAGCCATTAATGGAAAAAGGTGGGCCCCCTTTCCTAATCCTTTATTAAGCCTTTTTATCCATAACCATGTCACACACTAAACTATGTTTAGCCACCTCACCATGGATGGATTCTTCACCACTCCATGGCAGCTGACCCAACTGATCCCCCTGGCCCAAAATCAGACCATGGGAAGGTGAACCAAGCCCAAATACATGGGTTGACCAAATTGAACCCAAAATGAGCCTTTCCCCATTCCATTTCAATGCAGCCCCTTTACACATGTCAAACTCCAATTGACTGCACCATTGCCAACCCCTGACCCCACTGGTCATGATGGTGACCAGTGCCTGGTCGACCAGCCTCTAGGCCGCCGGAAAACACCATGGCCGAAAGCTCCATGTGAGCCAAAAAATTCAATTCTCCCTTGCTGACTTGTCTCAACCCAAATGGACATCATAGCTCTTCTTCTCCTCACCAGAGCAGCTGATCCCAGCCTTCAAACCCCCCTGGGAAGCCCTCCAGCCATGCCTATTTAAACACCACCTCCTCTCGGCCATGAGGGGTGCTGAACCAAAACTTACTGAAACCCTACCAAAATCATCCTGCCATTTCCTCTCTGTGAGCTCAATTTCAGAGTTGAAATTCAAGCCCAAAACCAGGACACTTCACCACAATGAGCCGATCTCCAAATTGATTGGCCTACACCTTCACCAGACCAAGAGGAGAAGTTTCCCAGCAAAAGCCCCCTCACCAGGCCAGCCATTGCTTCCAGCCTCCAAGCTTTGTGATCGGGCTTGGTCGAAATCATACATATAAAAAATAATTTTTGAGCTAATTCACTTTGAACAACCCTAATTGGCCTAAACACCCAAAATTGAACTTTAATTAATTAGGGTTAACCATTCATCAAATTAACTTAAAAACAATTCTCCAATGTCCTCTAGGGATAGGAGAACACCACATAAAAATTTGAGATCAATTGGACTTGGTTAGCCCCACCAAATGGGTTAATTAAGCCCCATGAATGAAATCAAACTTTAAAAATTCATAGCTCACAAAATACTTTTCAAAAATTTACAAAAATGGTTTTGGAGCTTCTCTGATATCAGAGGAACTTAGGAAAATTAAAATTATAATTTTCTAAAAAAGTTGATTTTTATCATTATTTTAATATTTTTATTAATTAAAAAATAATAAAAATCACAAAAATATTAAAAATCACCAAAATGTCATATTTTGAATTCTAAACACTTAGGAACAAACCAAATATTTTTCTTAAGTCTCTCGGATAAGATATTGAATTTTAAAGGTTTAATGTATTTTTTAATATTAAAAATGTATTTTTCAACCTTTTCACTAAAATAATTCTAATAAAACAAAGAAAAATTAGAAAATTAAAAAAATTGGTTTTCTGGTTTCTCTGATATCAGAGAGATTTTTGAAAAATATAAAATTCATTTTTCAACCTTTATTTTATTTTTAAATTAATTAATACTCCAAAACTCAAAATAATTCTAATAAATAAAATGTAATTCAAAAAATCACTAAATTTAGTCCAAATCGTCCTCTGGTCATTAGGAGTGCCCCATAATTTTCTGAATAACAGAAAAATTCCCTTGGTCATCTTATTGAATTTTCCTTGGAAATCCCTATTTTCTACAAAAAATAATTATATAAATAAATTAAATACAGAAAAATCACATTTTCTCCTCTAATGTCTTAATTGACATGTGAGTGAAGTCACATAAAAATTTCAAAGTTATTTAAGCTCAATTTAGTGAGTTATGTAATTATTAAGCTTGGAGGGCAAAATGGTAATTAAAATTTTAACCCTTAATTAAAACTTTAGGCTTAATAAAATGAGAGAGTAAAATATTTGATCCTAATCTGATTTGGATGATTGAAATTTAAATAATTAAAGGATAGAAACCCAACAATCATTTTTAAGAATAAACCTTAATCAATTAATTAATTAAATTTGGAAGATTAATAAAAATTGAAATTATTAAAATAGGGATATTATTTAGAAGACATTTATTCTTTAATTTAAGAGTCCCTAAATTAATCACTTTAATAATATTTAATTCCCAATTAAAATGATAATCAAAACTCAAGATTTAAAATGCTAAAAGACTTAATCATAAAATTAAATTAAAATTAAAATATTTAAACTAAATTAAATCAAAACTTCAATTAAATTAATACTTTAATAATTAAATTAAATCATCCTTAAAACATTAAAAATAAAAAATTAAATCAAATTAAAATTAAATTAAATCACAGTTAAATCAAAGTAAATTCAAGTTAAATTAATTTAAATTAAAACATATTAAATTAAATTAAATTAAATAAAAAAAATTAAATTAAAATAAAAATCAAAACTAAATTAAAATTAAAATTAAAATTAAAATTAAATTAAATTAAATTAAATTAAATTAAGTTAAATTGAATTAAATAAAATTGAATTAAACATAACATCACTTAAGACATAAAGAATTCAAAATAAATCTAAAAAAAACTTGAACACTATTCCAAACTTAAATCCATTAATTAAAATTAAATTAGAACACAAATCACTAAAACATCAATTTACCCTCAAAAGCTCTTGTTATCATAACTCCTAGATGGAGTATTAAGTAAAGTGTCACTTCATTCATAGGATATTCAAACATCCTAATTCATTGAGCAAAAGAACAAAACTTAATTAAACCGCGGATGATTAATCCACTTGATTAATTAAATCCATTTGGACTTAGAACAATCCTTGCAATATTGAAAAGATGTTTAAGATTCGTCTTAAGCAATTCCTCAATATGACGGGGTATTTCATAAGAACAATTGAACTTAATTATTCTCAGGTGCAGAAAATCATCCATAAAACAAAATTGGAAACCTAGACGTCATAGGAATGACTAGCTATAGGATTATGATCTTGGTAGAAAACCAAAAACCTTGCCCTTCACTTTACCTAGGTAATTCCTACAAATACTTAAAATGCTCTAACATGTGTTTCAAGTGCAGCTTGGAATGACGGGATGACCCTCCAGGTACGCTTTTATTTTATTGCAATTTGCCTTCTCGTAATTAATCGCATTGCACTTTCTTTTCTTGCATGATAGACAACAGTTGCATGAGAACTAAAACCTTTAGGATAGTCCCTAAACTAAAACCAAAACTAAATTAAAAATCACTGCAAGATAAAATTCACCACCAAAACATTTCAAAATATAAAATAACTCAAAATTTAATCACAAACAGAACACAAAACTACAATTGCAACTAAATTAAAACGTCTCGTTGAATGATCGGGAATACCTCGGATGATGTAACCCACGTGTTGCTAACGGGATTTCCCACGGTCTAAATGAAGGTGTGGAACTCATTCAGTTGAGTTTAGCAAATTCATCTGGACTAAGTGAATTCGATGAAAATAACTGTGTCGGGATGACGGAACCGTTGGATCTTAATCGGTTCTGTTATAATCAACTTTAAGATTTGTTTTAATTAAAATATTAAAAACACTCGGATTTTAAGATTTTATCTAAACCAAAACACTTCTCTCATCTCCTGATTTATGACTTCTAAAACTAAACCTCTGCAACAATAAAGAGCTCGGAGCATGGTGGGCAGCACGGCCATCGTCATCAGCAAAACTTGGGTCTACTCCAACAAAACCTTTCCTAGTTTTAAACAATATATCCATAGGATTTCGAGGTAGTTTGCCTAGTGCAACATAAATCCTCAACTCTTCGTTAAGCATTTGCATGATCATGTCATGTAAATTAAGCTCTAACTGGTCTTAGGACTCCGAGGTAGTCGTTTGGTATGACATAAACCCTCACATCTTCGAGGCTATTTGTATGATTTTATCATACAAATATAAGTCCGAATTAATTAAAATTATCAAGATTGAAATATCAGATAATATTAGGAGTTTCCCAAATCTAAGCCAAACAATAAGATAACCGGGAAGTTGCCAAGATTCTTCTTGGATCCTCAGCTTCTCCTACTTCTCTTCCATTGGATTCTCAAAAAATAAATTGTTCCAAATTTTGAGTCATTACCTTTTGAATATCCAAAATTCAATCCTTTGAAAACCTTAAACTTTGAAATTCTTGAGAGCAAAACCACTGATCATTATTGAGAGTTTTCTTAAGTGATTCCCGTCACTTAGGATGTAATTAACTATAGGGGCTTGCCCTTATAGGGAACTTTAAGAACCCAGGTAATATAAACCCTGCTTAATTCCTTTATATTAAGCAGGGGAACTTGTAGGCTTATAAAATTGGTTCGCAGACCAAACGGATGTCACAAATCATCTAGTTTATTTAACTGAGCCCCATCATCAATCAACGTGTCTATTCTCCAGGATAGATATACAGTTTGTGGTGTGGTGCTCGTTTATATAAACTATTCGGGATGTGAGATCAGTTTGATTTCATATCTTAAAATTTTCAAATTTAAAATTATTTTCAAAATCAAATACTACTTTTCGAATTATTTATTTAAACTAAATTAAAAATTCACCGACAATTTTTGTAGGTGACCCCCTTTTCAAAACACATAACCTAAAAATATGCCGACAACTATATCACCGATAGTGATGTGGTGCTGAGCCCCGACAAATCGTTTAACGAAGAGATTCACAAGTTCTGAAAAGGTCTTTACTTAACCGTTCGACAATTCTACGTACCAGTAGAAGGCAATCCCTGATAAACAACTGACGAACTGTCGGAAGAGTAAAGTGTCACTCCCATCGGCATTGCAGCAACTAGCACGAAAATGTGCAACATATTGCTGGGGGTTTCCTGTTCCATCAAATGTCTTAAACAGAGGTGGTACGAAGCCTTTCGGGTATTGGACTGTATCAAACTCTTCGGGGTAAGGTCTACCTGTTTGAATAGATGCTCCACTCTTAGACTGTGCTAGGGCCTCTCGCACCTGCTGTTCTACCATGCTCTTAATGTCCTTTTCTGGAATCATGCTTTGTGCAGGATCTTTCTTTTGTTGTTCATCTCCTTTGATGGATGTGATCTCTTTTTCTTCATCTGCAATATGGATAATTTATGGGGGTGTCTCTTTTTGAGGTTGTACCTGACTCTAGGGAGTGGCTAAGGCAGCAGCCATCTCTTCCATCCTCTTTGTCATTTAGGAAATTGTGTCATCTCTTTCCCGAATCTGTGCTCTCATCACTTCAGGTTCATCTCTTTCGGTAGCTGCCGGAGCACCTTGCGAAGCTGACGATGCTCGTGTCTCAACCATGTTGATCTCGGCATACTCCTCATCCATGAACTCTGATGAGTCCACTTCATCTCCTAATTCTTCTTATCTTTCTTTTTCTAACCGTCGGATGTCGGTCCTTAACTTGTCCATGGCATCCTCTAATGGCCTTTTCCGCACGGTCTTGCAGTCGTCTCGTGACGGTTGTTGAACTTCCTTCCCGGGAGTCCCCTTTATTGCAGTAGCACTTTCTTCTAATTCAAGTCTCCTAACGAGGCTTTTCTTCTCAGGACATTATTTTATTCTTAACTCGCTAGTAGTAGGTCGCCATACCATCCTTCTTGCAGCCGGAAGCCTAGGACAGGATGATCTGTCGGCTATATGCTGGAAGGTGGTATCCTTCTTAATTTGTAGACCGGATACAACAACGGGTGAACTGGCTTTTATTTTCTTCTTTGGTTTCTCTATGGCAGCAACAGGTTCTATTCGCGGTCCGAGGCGGGATTTAGCTGGCACCCGTCTTATCCTTCTTAAAATTTCTGACACAGGGCATCTTTCTTTCTTTGCCAATCTTTCTATCACAGCTTGCAGTTGAGCAAATGACGTAGTTTTATCCCTTTTCCTCTTGTAATTACTGCAGTATGCAGGTCAAGGTAATGCAGCGGCGATCTTACGGACATTCTCTTCATCTAATGCGGCAGAGAGAGGGTGAAACATGCTCCCTTCCAACAGAGGTATATACTCAAGCAGCTCTTATCTTTCCTTAGGAATTTCTTCTAGAAATGCAACTTCAGCACTTTGGCTTTCTTAATTCTGGTAATCTTTCTGCTTCTATTTCTCCTTTAAGTCCGAGTTAGGGGTGCAATTCTCGAACTGGACCCAATCTCAAAAATAGATGGTATTGTAGCAAAGTCTGTACCCTCCATGGTGACAGGCTCATCACATATTTAGATTTCCTTCCCCTTTAGTTTGACAGAAGTCGGGGTAGGTGCAGAGATGATTAGACCGGTGGGGGTAGAGACGACAGTCATCCTACGAACAGTAGTACTCCTTTCTGCTGGAATACTTTGTAGGGGAGGGAATTCTTGAGTCGATTTCAGGTTGAATTCAATCACGGGCTTTTCAGTTTCTGACACTTTGTCCATTAGTGTGAAGAGAGTGACATCAGCGAACTTAATATCTTTGTTGCCGAATCCTTGTCTGAAACGGATGATCCCATTGTCGGGCAGCTCATCCTTGTAAACGGCGAAGTTCATTCCAATGGTGAAGGAGAAGATTAGCTTTGGGGCAGTCATTTTCCGCAGGGCAGATTCTGAATGTCAGTCCCGAATTATGCATCTTTCCGTCGTAAAGTTTAGGACGAAAAAGAAAGAGTCTGAACTCATTTTCATATACCTTAGTGTATTTGTGATTTTTAAAAGAGATTGTTTATTAGGAGGTTCGTTTATTAGCGGGTTCGTTCGCTATAAACAAAACGATTGAAGGAAAAGGTTATAGAAAAGGTAACGGGCTCGATTTAGAATTGGAAAGGAAAAGAAAGTCTTATGCAAGACTTCTCGACTCGAAGGACTCGCTCCTAAACTAACAACTATCGGGGGTCCACCCCACCTCGGAAAAGAGGTAAAAGGATCTCGGAACCTCTCTCGTTTAGGGGTGTCTAAACGGATGCTCCTAAATCCGAGAGGAGTTGGCTATACTCGTTCAAGACAGAAATGAACGGGGTATTCCAACGGAAGAATGGTAGTTTTGGTCCACTAGGGATATGGACACACTACCGATTTATGAAAGCAAAACCATCTAATCAAAAATGGAGAGAGGAACTAGTCCCCAGCGGAGTCGCCAGAAGTTGTCGGCAAATTTTTAGGTTGTGTGTTTTATTTTGAAAAGGGGGTGGCCTAATAGAAATTGGTGGTGAATTTTAGATTTTAAATTTGATTTATATATATATATATATATATATATATATATATATATATATAATTTAGAAAGTAGCATTTGATTTTGAAAATAATTTTATGTTTGCAAATTTTAAGATATGAAATCAAACTGATCTCACATCCCGAATAGTTTATATAAACGAGCACCGCACCACAAACTGTATATCTATCCCGGAGAATAGACACACTGCTTGATGTTGGGGCTCGATTAAATAAACTAGAAGACTGCGAACCAACTTTATAAGCCGACAAGTTCCCCTACTTAATATAACGAAATTAAGTAGGGTTTATATTACCTGGGTTCTTAAAGTTCCTTATAAGAGCAAGCCCCTATAGTTAATTACATCCTAAGTGACGGGAATCACTTAAGAAAACTCTCGATGATGATCAGTGATTTTGCTCTCAAGAATTTCAAAGTTCAAGTTTTCAAAGGATCGGATTTTGGAAATTTCAATAAGGAAGGGATCAAATTTGGAACAATTTATTTTAGGAGTCCAAAGAAACGAAAGGTAGCGGATGTCACGGATTCGAGACAAGTCTCGATGAATTTCCAACTATCCTATTTGTTTGGCTTCAATTTGGGGGTTTATTTAATGTTGCAATCCTGCCAATTTTAATTAATTAAGACTTATATTCGTATGACATGATCAAACAAATAGCCTCGAAGATGTGAGAGTTTATGTCGTACCAAACAACTACCTCAGAATCCTAAGACTGGTTAGGGCTTAATTTGTATAACATGATTATGCAAATTCCTAATGAAAATGTTGAGGATTTATGTTGCACTAGGCAAACTACCTCGAAGTCCTATGGCTTGGTTATTTAATTCTAAAAATGTTTTGCTGAAGTAGACTCAAGTTTTGCTGATGACGATGGTCGAGCTGCCCAACATGCTCCGAGCTCCTTATTGTTGCAGAGGTTTAGTTTTAGAAGTCATAAATCAGGAGACGAGAGAAGTGTTTTGGTTTAGAGAAAATCTTAAAATCCAAGTGTTTTTAATATTTTAATTAAAACAAATCTTAAAGTTATTTTAACAGAACCGTTTAAGATCCCACGGTTCCGTCATCCCGGCACCGTTATTTTCATCGAATTCACTTAGTCCAGATGAATTTGCTAAACTCAACTGAATGAGTTCCACATTTTCATTTAGACCGTGGGAAATCCCGTTAGCAAAACGTGGATTACATCATCCGAGGTATTCCCGATCATTCAATGAGACGTTTTAATTTGGTTGTGATTGTAGTATTGTTGTTCTGTTTGTGATTAAATTTTCAGTTATTTTATATTTTAGAATGTTGTGGTGGTGAATTTTATCTTGCAATGACTTTTAATTTAATTTCGTTTCGGTTCGGGGACTACCCTAAAGGTTTTGGTTTTCATGCAACGAGTTTTATTTAACATGCAAGAAAAGTAAAGTACGATGCATGTAAGTAAATTGCAATAAAGTAAATTGCAATAAAATAAAAGCGTACCTGGAGGGTCTTTCCATCATCCTAAGCTGCACTTAAAACACATGTTAAGGCATTTAAATGTTTCAACAGATACCTAGGTAAAGCTAAGGAAAGGGTTTTGGTTGTCTACCAAATTCCTAATCCTATAACTAGTCATCTCCTATGACGTCCAGGTTCTTGGTTTGGTTTTAAAGATGATTTTCTTCATCAAAGAACAATTAGATTCAATTGTTCTTCTAAAACATCCCGTCATATTGAGAAAGTGCTTAGGACGAGTCCTAAACATCTTTTTAATATTTCTGGGATTGTTTTGAGTCCAACTAAATTTAATTGCACAAGTGAATTCATCATCGAGGAGTTTAGTTAAACTTTGTTTCTTGCTTAGTGAACTTAGGTATTTGATTACCTGATAAATGAAGTGACATCTCACTTAATACTCTATTTAAGAGTTATAATAATTAAAGCCTTTAAGGTTAAGTTGGTTTATCGAAAATCTTAATCATAATTAAAAATTTGAGTTAATGGTTTAAAGTGTTTTAATTTAATTAAGAGGTTTTAATTTTAAGTTTGGAATAGTGTTCAAATTATTTTAGACTTAATTCTTAATGATTTAATTTAGGTTTTTTGTTAGATGATTTTTAATTTAATTCAGTTTGATTTTAATTTAAATTTAATTTAAATTTAATTTTAATTTAATTTTATTTAATTTTAATTTAATTTTAATTTTAGTTTAATTTTGATTTTAATTTAACTTTAATTTTTAATTTAATTATAATTTTTAATTCAATTTTAGTTTAATTTTAATTTAATTTTAATTTAATTTTAATTTAATTTAATTTTATTTAATTTTAATCTTAGTTTAATTTTAATTTTAATTATAATTGTTAATTTGAATTATTATTTTAATTCTTAATTAGGAACTAAATATTATTAAAGTGATTTATTTAGGGATTTTTAAATTAAAGAATAAATATCCTCTTAATAATATCCCTATTTTAATAATCCAAATTTAAATATATTCTTTCAAAAATCTAAATCATTTAATTAATTAAAGTTTCATTTTTTGATATTTTCAAAGTGTTTAATGGGTTTCTACCCCTTAATTTCCCTAAGTTTCAATCATCCAAGAGAAAGTTAAAATCAAATATATTACCCTCCATTTTGATTAAACCTGAAGTTTTAATTAAGGGTTAAAATTTTTAATTACCTTTATGCCCTTTTAGAGCTTATTTATTTCATAACTCACTAAATTGAGCTCAAATGAATTTGAAATTTTTATGTCACCTCACTCACATATTAATTAAGATATTAGAGGAGAAAATGTGATTTTCTGAATTTAATTTATTTATATAATTATTTTTAGTAGTAAATAAGGGTTTTCAAAGAAAATTCAACAACATGACCAAGGAAAGGTTTCTGTCCTTAAGAAAATTATGGAATGTTTCTAATGACTAGAGGACCACTTGGACCAATTTTAGTGATTTTTTGAATTATATTTTATTTATTATATTTATTTTCACTTTTAGAGTATTAATTAATTATAAAATAAAATTAAAGTTGAAAAATAGATTTTATATTTTTCTTAAATTTCTCCGACCTAAGGGAGTTTAGAGGAACAAATTTTATAATTTTTTGATTTTTCTTTGAAAATGAATTTGAAATTTTTAAAATTCAATATCTTACACTAGGGACTTAGGAAAAATATTTGGTTTGTTCCTAAGTGATTAGGAGTCAAAATGTGACATTTTTATGATTCTTACTATTTTTATGATTTTTATTATTTTTTAATTATTAAAATATTAAAATATTATGAAAAATTAACTTTTTTAGAAAATTCCAATTTTAATTTTCCCAAACTTCCTTGATATCAGAGAAGCTCCAAAATCATTTTTGTGAATTTTTGGAAAGTAATTTTGGAGTTATGAATTTTTAAAGTTCCATTTTCTTATGAGTCTTAATCAACCCATTTGGTGGGGCCAATCAAGTCTAATTGGTTTCAAAATTTTATGTAATGTTTCTCTAACCATAAAGAGTAATGGAGAATTATTTTCAAGTCAATTTGGTGTGTGGTGAACCCTAATTAAATCAAATTCAATATTAGGGGTTTAGGCCAATTAGGGTTATTATGTATGAATTAACTCAAAATATATTTTTCATAAGGTCCTCTGGTCCTAAGAAATATTACCAAATTTTTCTAGAATTTATTTTTCAACATGCTAATTATTGTAATTAAAATACCTAAAACAGTGAGATGAACTTGAAAATTCAATAACTTTTCACAGAGATGGCCTCTGACCTTGAAAAATTTAGGAAATGTTCCCAAGATCAGAGGCTTGAAAAGCCCTATGGTCTCATGCCATGGTGAATTGTCTATGCAAATGAATAATCAAAATACTGAAAACAGTAAATAAATTATTAAAAATAAAATACTCATACAATTAACTTGATTTCTTTTCCACATTATTCTCCTCTATTCACTGAGCAAGAGGATATTTTTATTTTATTTTTGTGATTTTTCTATACAAAGATATGAATTTTTGAAGTTATGGTATTTAAATAATTCAAAAAAATACCCTAATTTCCTACTTATTCGACTTGGCGCCGCATCAAACTACGACGGATCAAAAGCCCACGCGTCATGCTCCCAATCGACGCCGCCACTTTATTCAGCAGCCACGCGTCCCGCTGTTCATGTACCATTGCGCCGTCCAACTTGATCTCGACCGTCTGCTCGATACACGTGCGATCCAACGGCTCCTGGTCATCATCTACGACTTGTGTGCACCCGTGACCATCCACACTAAAAACTTATGATCTCTCTTGATTCTCAATGGATTTTCGTGTTCTTATGCTCCATGGATTTGTGTTAAAGAGATGAACACATCCATACAGTTTATAGGCTATGAAATTAATCCAAACAAAATGGAGAATTGCTAGAAGCTCGGGAGGAAGAGTGAGTTCATACCTTTGCTCAAAGAAGTGAAGCTTCGATTTGAGAGTTGTGTCACCTTCGATTGAGTCCAAGCAAGCTCCAGATGAAGTCTCTGGCTCTGGGAATTGTCCAAGTATGAAAGGGACCAAGGCCGATCACAAAGCTTGGAGGCTGGAAGCAATGGCAGGCCTGGTGAGGGGACTTTTGCTGGTTAACTTTTCCTCTTGGTCTGGTGAAGGTTTAGGACCAATCAATTTAGAGATTGGCTCACTGTGGTTAAGTGTCCTATTTTTTGGGTGGATTTTCAACTCATAAATTAAGCTCTGTTAATGAGGATTAGGGCAAAGGAACACTGGGGATCAACTGCTCTGGGTTAGGAGAAGGTCGTGGAGCAATTTTGGCACAGTTTCCTTAAGGTCTGGTTCTTCTCTTCCTTTGGCCGAGAGGTGAGTGGGTTTAAATAGAGGTGGCTGGAGGGCCTCCCAGGGGGTTTAATGGCTTGGATCCACTACTTAGGGCAAGTGAAAAACAGCTACAATGGTCGTTGGGCATGGGACAGCTCAGCTAATTCAAATTGAATTTTTTATTCAAATTAAGCCTCTCGGCATCAGTGGTTTCGGCGATTGTGGTGGTCGGCCGTCCGAGGTCGGGTCGCCATCCTGATCAGGAGGGTCAGGGCTTGAACTTGGTGAAGTCATTTGGAGTTGGCCAAGTGTAAAGGGGCTTGTCGGCACTATTTTTAGGTTGAGTGTTCTATTTTGAAAAGGGGGTCGCCTAACAGAAGTTGTCGGCGAATTTTTAATTTAATTTAAATAAATAATTTGAAAAGTAGTATTTGATTTTTTGAAAATAATTTTAAATTTGAAGATTTTAAGATATGAAATCAAACCGATCTCACACCACTAAATAGTTTATATAAACGAGCACCACACCACAAACCATGTATCTATCCCTAAGGATAGACACCTGCTGCTCGACGGTGGGGCTCGATTAAACAAACTAAAAGATTTGTGACATCCGTTTGGTGCACGAACCAATTTTATAAGCCGACAAATTCCCTCGCTTAATATGAAAGCATTAAACGGGGTTTATATTACTCAGGTTCTTTAAAATTCCATATAAGGGCAAGCCCCTATAGTTAATTACATCTTAAGTGACGGTAGTCACCTAAGAAAACTCTCGATAATAATCAATAATTACGCTCTCAAGAATTTCAAAGTTTAAGTTTTCAAAGGATTGAATTTTGGAATTTCGGTAGGGAATGGATCAAGTTTGGAACATTTTGTTTTAAGAAATCAAAGGAAGAAAGGTAGGAGAAATTACGGATTCGAAGTGAACTTCGGTAATCTCCCGACTATCCTATTTTTTGGCTTGAATTTAGGAAAGTCCTAATGTCTATTTAATATTTTGATTTTGTCAATTTTAATTAATTAGGGCTTATATTTATATGATAGAATCATACAAACGGCCTCGAAGATGTGAGGGTTTATGTCGTATCAGATGACTACCTCGGAATCCTAAGACCGGTTAGGGTTTAATTCGCAATGCAAATGCCTAACGAAGAGATGAGGATTTATGTTGCACTAGGCAAACTACCTCGAAATCTTATGGCTTTGTTGTTTAATTCTAGGAAAGTTTTGCTGAAGTAGACTCAGGTTTCTGCGATGACGATGGCCGTCGTTGCCCACCATGCTCCGAGCTCCTTGTTGTTGCGAGAGGTTTAGTTTTAGAAGTCATAAATCGGGGGATGAGAAAAGTGTTTTGGTTTAGAGAAAATCTTAATTTCTAAGTGTTTTTTGTGTTTCAATTAAAACAAATCCTAAAGTTGATTATAACGACACCGGTTAAGATCCCACGGTTCCATCCTTCCGGCATCATTATTTTTATCGGATTCACTTAGTCCAGATGAATTTGCTAAACTCAACTAAATGAGTTCCACACTTTCATTTAGACCGTGGAAATCCCGTTAGCAACACGTAGGTTACATCATCCGAGGTATTCCCGATCATCCAACGGGACGTTTTAATTTAGTTGTAATTGTAGTTTTGTGTTCTGTTTGTGATTAAATTTTGAGTTGTTTTATATTTTGAAGTGTTGTGGCGGTGAATTTTATCTTGCGATGACTTTTAGTTTAGTTTTGGTTTCGGTTTTAGGGACTATCCTAAAGGTGTGGGTTTTCATGCAACAGTTGTTTATCATGCAAGAAAAGTAAGTGCAATGCGGTTAAATAAATTGCAATAATGTAAATTGCAAGAAAGTAAATTGCAATAAAATAAAAGCGTACCTGGAGGGTCTTCCCGTCATCCAATTGCTGCACTTAAAACACAATTAGAATATTTAAGCAAATTCCTAGGTAAAGCTAAGGGAAGGGTTATGGTTTTCTACCAAATTCCTAGTCCTATAGCTAGTCATTTCCTATGACGTCTAGGTTCCTTGGGTTTTGGTCTGAGGACGATTTTCTTCATCAAAGAACAATTAAGTTCAATTGTTCTTATGAACATCCTATCATATCGAGGAAGTGCTTAAGGCAAATCTTAAACATCTTTTCAATATTTCTAGGATTGTTTTAAGTCCAAATGAATTCAATTACACAAATGAATTAATCGTCCGAGGTTTAGTTAAGTTTTGTTATTATCTTACTCGGTGAACTAGGATATTTGAATGTCACTATAAGTGAAGTAACATTTCATTTAATGTTCCGTTTAGGAGTTATGACAACTAAAGCTTTCGAGGGTAAATTGGTGTTCAAATGGTTTGTGATTTAGTTTAATTTCAATTAATGGGTTTAAATTTGGAATAGTGTTCAAGTTGCTTTATATTCAATTTTCTTTCTGTTTTAGGTGATGTTATTTAATTCAATTTAATTTAACATTAATTTAATTTAATTTAATTTTAATTTTAATTTAATTTAATTTAATTCAATTTAGTTTGATTTGATGTTAATTTAATTTAGTTTAATTTGATTTAATTTCCTTTAATTTAATTTGATTTAATTTTAATTTAATTTGATTTAATTTAATTTAATTTAATTTAATTTAATATGTTTTAATTTAATTTAATTTAATTTAATTTAATTTAGTTAATCTTTAATTTAATTTAATTTGATTTAATTTAATTTAATTCAATTAATCTTTAATTTAATTTAATTTGATTTTTAATTTAATTTTATTTTTAACTTTAATTGAAATTTTAAAAGAGTTTAATAATTAAACTTTAGTTTAATGATTAGGTTTTTTTAATATTTTAAATTTGAGTTATCATTTTAATTAAGAATTAAATATTAATGAGATGATTAATTTAGGGATTTTTAAATTAAAGGATAAATCTCTTCCTAACAATATCCCTATTTTAATAATTCCAATTTTATTATTCTTCCCAAATTTAATCAATTATTTAATCAAGGTTTATTTCAATTATTTTAAATTGTTTAATGGGTTTCTACCCTTTAATTATTTAAATTTCAATCATCCAAATCAGATTAAGATCAAATATTTTACTTGTTAATTTTATTAAACCTAAAGTTTTAATTAAGGGTTAAAATTTTAATTACCATTTTGCCCTTTAAGCTTAATAATTTCATAACTCACTAAATTGAGCTTAAATGAACTTGAAATTTTTATGTGACTTCACTCATATGTCAATAAAGACATGAGAGGAGAAAATGTGATTTTTCTGTATTTAATTTATTTGTATAATTATTTTTGGTAGAAAATAGAGATTTCCAAGGAAAATTTAATAACATGACCAAGGGAAAGTTTCTATCCTTAAGAAAATTAGGGGACATTCCTAATGACCAGAGGACCACTTGGACCAATTTTGGTGATTTTTTGAATTATATTATTTTTATTATAATTTATTCAAGTTTTGGAGTGTTAATTAATTTAAAAATAAAATAAAGGTTGAAAAATGAATTTTATATTTTTCAAAAATCTCTCTGATATCAAGGAAACCAGAAAATCAATTTTTGTAATTTTATGATTTTTTCATGATTTATTATAATTATTTTAGTGAAAATGCTAGAAAATACATTTTTTTAATTTTGAAATTACCCTAGGGCTTTAAAATTTAATATCTCATTAAATAGACCGAAGAAAAATATGGGGTTTGTTCCTAAGTGATTAAAATTCAAAATGTGACATTTTGGTGAATTTTATTATTTTTGTGATTTTTATTATTTTTTAATTATTAAAAATATTAAAATAATATTAAAAATCAACTTTTTTAGAAAATTGAAATTTTAATTTTCTTAAATTCTCCTGATATCAGAGAGGCTCCAAAACCAATTTGGAGAATTTTTGAAAGGTATTTTGAAAGTTATGAATTTTTAAAGTTCAAATTGACTAAATGGCTTAATCAACCCATTTAGTAGGGCTAACCAAGTCCAATTGACTTCAAATTTTTATGGTGGGTTCCTCTAATCCTAAAGGTCAGTGGAGAATTAAGTTCAAGTCAATTTGATGTATGGTTAACTCTAATTAATTAGGGATCTATTTTGGGTGTTTAAGCTAATTAGGGCTATTTTAAATGAACTAACTTAAAACCTATTTTTCCTAGGGTCCTCTGGTCATAAGGGACATCACCAAATTTTCCAAGAATTTATTTCACAACATGCTAATTATTAGAATTAAAATACTCAAAACAGTAACATGAGTTTGAAAAATCACTAACTTCTCATAGGGATGGCCTCTGACTTTGGAAAATTCAAGGAATGTTCCCAAATTCAGAGGCTTCAAAATCCCTATGGTCTCATGCCATGGTGAATTTCCTACATGCATGGAGAATTAAAATAGTGCAGACAGTAAATAAATTATTAAAAATAAAATACTTGATGAAATTAAATGATTTCTTTTCCACATTATTCTCCTCTGTTCACTGAGCAAGTGGATATTTTTATTTTATTTTTATGATTTTCCTACACAAAGTTATGAATTTTTGAAGTTTAGGGAATTAAATAAATAGAAAAATGCCCTAATTTTCTATTTATCCACGCGGCGCCGTGTCAACCTCGGCAGCTCTGAAACGCCGCGTGTCGCGCCCCCATTCGACGCCGCCATCTGACTCAGCACTCCGGGTCCCGCGGTTCACGTACCATCTCCTGGTCCGACGCCATCCGAGCCGTCTGTCCGCGCGTGTATTAAATGGACGGCATCCGTTCATCGTTCCCGAGCGTCCTCACCCGAGGGCCATCCACACTAAATCCCTAATATCTCACTCGATACTCGATGGATTTTCATGTTCTTATGCTCTGTGGATTCGTCTTGAGAAGACGAACACATCCATACGGTTTATGTGGGATGAAATTTACTCAATAAAAATGGAGAATGATCAGAAGCTCGGGAAGAAGAGTGAGGCCATACCTTTGCTCGGAGAAGTGTGGCTTCGATTCGAGGGTTGTTTCACCTTCGATTGGATCCCGGCAAGCTCCGGATGAAGTCTCCCGGTCCGGTGAATTGTCTAAGTAGGATTTCGACCACGGCTCGATCACAAAGCTTGGAGGCTGGAGCAAGCTGGGTGGCCTGGAGATGGGGCTTTTGCTGATGGATACCTTCTCTTGGTCTGGTGAAGGTGTAGGACCAATCAATTTAGGAATTGGCTCACTGTGGAGAAGTGTCCTGGTTTTGGGCTTGGATTTCAACTCTGAAATTGAGCTCACAGAGAGTAAATGGCAGGGGGATTTCAGTGGGGATCAAGTGCTCTATGTATGGGGAGTAGTACTGGAACAATTTTGGCGAGTTTCCTTAAGGTTTGTTTCAGGCACCTCTCTTGGCCGAGAAGGGGTGGTGTTTAAATAGGAGAGGGTGGAGGGCCTCTCGGGGAGAGTTAGGGCTTGGGATCGAGCTGCTCTTGGCAAGAGAAGAACAGCTACTAATGGCCACTAGGGATGGGGCAGCTCGACGAGGAGAATTCAAAGTTGGCTCACATGTGAGCTCTCGGCCATGGTGTTTTCCGGCGACCCGGTGGCTGGCCGGCCAGTGCATTGGTCGATATCTTGTTCGGGTGGGTCGGGGCTGGGGTTTGGTGCATTCGATTGAGGTTTGACATGTGTAAAGTGGTTGAATCAAAGTAGAAAGGGAAGGGGCCATTTTAGCTTATTTTGGTCAACCCATGCAAATGGGTTGGGTGCACCTCCCCAAGACCTGGTTTTGGGCTGAGGAGGTCAGGTGGGTCAATCTCCCATGTGTGGTGGAGTCTCCATCAAGGATTAGGTGGCAAAGAATGGTTTAGAGTGTGACATGCATAAGGTAAAAAAAGGCTTAAGAAGGATTAGGAAAGGGGGTCCTCCTTTTTCCATTAATGGCTTGATCACATGTCAAACCCTCCATGGCTTCATGTGGCTTGTCCATGGCTTGCATGGTTTGTCTTTGGCTTGGGGAAAACTTGGTAAATTTCATGAAAATAGATTTTAGGAATTTTTGGTAATTTGATGGGAATTTGTATGAAACTTGATTTGGAATGATTTGATGATGAATTTAGGACTTATGTATTGAGTTTAATCGAAAGTATGATGAGGGGAAATGTCATATGGGCTTTGAGACCAATTTTGGGCCTTTGGATGTGGTAAAAGATGGGCTTTTAAAATGGTTTAAGGAATGGGCCTTTAAATTTAAAAATGAATTTATGGATGAGAATTTTGTAAAAAGTTTGGGCCGAATAATTGTTAGGTTTAGCTCATGGATGTGTCATGAGTGACTTGAAGCAAATTGGGGGTGATTTGGGTTTGAATTGGGTTGAATTTGGGCTCTTTTGGTGAATGGGCCAATATAGGTCAAAGTGGGCCAAGTTGGGCCAATGTTGGGCTAGGGTTGAAATTGATGTAAAATTAATGTTGAAAAATGTTTATGGGAGTGTTTCAAAGAGGTTTTGACTTTAGTTGGGCTTTGATTTTGGGGTTTGGGCTCATTTGGGTTAGGTTTGGGTTTAGGTCAAAATTGGGCCTTTTAGCTTTGGGTTGAATTTGAGTGGGGTTTGGGTCAAGATTTTGGGAAAATCATGTTAGTGTTTTGCTTTTGGGGATGCTAAGGAAGATTTAGAAAAGATTTGGGGTAAATTGGAGTTGAATTGGGTGAGTTTGGGTTATGTTTGGGTCATGGGTCCAAATTGGGGGCTTTGACAAAAGTAAGGTAAATTAACAAAATTGGCCCATGGTGCAGTTGAACAAAATGAAATTGGGAATATTTGGGATTTTTTGGAATTTTCTGGGAATTTTCTGAATTTTTGGATTTTTAGGTCAAGAGGGGTACTTTGGGTATTTGGAGGGTATTGGGAGGTATTCTTGGAATTTTTGGTATTTTTGGGTATGGATGATCAATTTGAGTGATGTGAAATTTTTTGGGATTGATTTTGGGGAATTTTGGGTGATTTGGAAATTTTGAAAAAATTGGGTAATTTCAAGGGCTTTGGGTAGGTTAGGCGGGTGTAGGGTCCCGGGGGTCAAAAATTGAAAATTTGGAAAATTGAAAATTTGGAAAATTGAAAATTTGGAAAATTGAAGATTGGGTAAATTTGAAGATTGGGTAAATTTGAAGATTGGGAAAATTTGAGTGGAATGAAATCATTTTGGTTGAGCCATGAAGCCACATCAAGCCTACATGAGCCATGAAGGGACTCATTTGAGGCATTCACTATGTTGTTCCTAACCCTCTTAGCCAAGGGCTTAGGGGTTAAGGACCATCCATGTGAATCACCTATATGAGTCAGGAGGTCAAGTTTGGTATGGGTGTGGTTTTAGGAGGTGTGTGAAAGTGTAGTGTATGAGTGTAGTGTGTGTGTAAGTCAGCCCCTTCACCAGACCAGGCCACCCAGGGCAGTCCTTAGGCCAAAGAGTCCTAGGGGAACTCATCCTTTAAACTTCCACATTTGATTTCAACCCTCTAGGTGATTAGGGGTCTACAATCAAGTTTGTGGAGTTTGCAGGGAGTTAAGAAATGGTTTGAAATTCTAGATGGTGGATCCCAATTCTAGTCCTCTAAGATAGTCAAAGGAAAAGCCTAAGGCTAGATCCTAAGTACTAAAAAGAAGAAGAGAAGACCTCATCAAAAATGAGGTCAACAAATGGACCCCCAATAGGTGTGGTGAGCCGACGGAGCACACCGCGCGTATTGGTGTTGACCGAAGCGATCGACAAAACCGAGCACGGATGTCCAAGTGACAAACTTAGGACGAAGTAGAAGAGTTTCCGCGGGGAGTGTCAAGTATATCTACGAAGCCGGAGATTCCCGAACTCTCGGCGGGAAAGGAAAAGGAGGTGAATTCCAAATCACATGATGCGGGGAATTTCGATTTAGATTTCATTTTGTTTTAATTTAAGTTCGGATGTGTAATTTTAGATTTTGATTTTTAATTTAGATTGAAGTTTGATTTAAAATTAATTTAAGAAAATTTGGATTTGAAAGGAGAATTGAAATCTAGGTTCCAATCTCGGGATTGCAAAGAAAACTGGAATTTAGGTACCAGCCTCGGAGTGAGAATCGGAGTTTAAGTGTCGATTGAAAAAGATGAGAATCAGAGTTTAGGTATTGATTTCGAATGGGATGAGAATATCAATCTCGAAAGAGAGTTGAAATTTAGGTATCGACCTCGAAAATGATGAGAATCAGAATTTAGGTACTGATCTCGGAATGAGAACTAGAATTTAGGTACCAGTCTCGGAAATGAGAGTTGAAATTTAGGTATCAATCTCGGAAGAGAGTCAAAATTTAGCTATCGACCTCGAAAATGATGAGAATCAGAATTTAGGTATTGATCACAGAATGAGAACTAGAATTTAGGTACTAGTCTCGAAATGAGAGCTGGAATTTAGGTACCAGTCTCGAAAGTTTAGAATTAAAATTTAGGTATCAATTCGAAAGAGAATCAAAATTTAGGTATCCATCTCGAATGAGAGTCGGAATTTAGTTATCGACCTCGAAGGAAGAGGACTGGAATTTAGGTACCAGCCTCGGAAATTTTTAATTGAAATTTAGGTATCAATTCGGATGAGAATCGAAATTTAGGTATCGATCTCGAAATGAGAACTGGAATTTAGGTACCAGTCTCGGAAATTTTGAATTGAAATTTAGGTATCAATTCGGATGAGAATCGAAATTTAGGTATCGATCTCGGAGTGAGAACTGGAATTTAGGTACCAGTCTCAGAAATTTTGAATTAAAATTTATGTATCAATTCGGATGAGAATCGAAATTTAGGTATCTATCTCGGAGTGAGAACTGGAATTTAGGTACCAGTCTCGGAAATTTTGAATTGAAATTTAGGTATCAATTCGGATGAGAATCGAAATTTAGGTATCGATCTCGAAATGAGAACTGGAATTTAGGTACCAGTCTCGAAAATTTTTGAATTGAAATTTACTGTGGAGATTTGGATTTAGCGAGAGATCGAAATGAGATATGAAAGTGTTTCATATCCCATGGGAATCGATCAAAGTCTGATTACTTGGCGAAGGGTACAAACCCATGCCATCCGGATCAAATTGAAAATTCTTCATGATTCTGAAATCATCCCGAGAGGGGGTTTCAAGGGAGGTCTAGAATAGATCTTGATTTGAAGAAGGATTGGAGGATTTGAGAAGATGGGTTTAAACTGGAATTCAATTTGAGCTTTAAATTTGTTTTGTTTGTCCTTTAACTATCCCGTTTTTTGTTGTTTGTTTGGTGTTCATGTGGATTTAGTGTTCGACATTTTTAGATTTTTTTTAGGAAAGTTTTCTTTTATTCTCTCTTTTTATTTCTTCTCTGTTCTTTGTTCAAAGTTCATTTAACTTTAATGGCGTTTCCCAGTCAATTTGCACAAAAGAGGTGAAGGCCAAAAAATGTGACATGGTCACTTTCATTCCAATCATGTCGAAGATACATCATACAACTCGATCCGGAATATATCTCATACAATCCATGTAGACTCAAAACGGACTATGTATGATCTTCCTCGATCCATCCAAAGAAGCATCCGTCGAAGATCCATGTACGAATAGTGGGGTACATGGTCGATAACATCACCTTCCAAGCCATCCTCGGCAAGGATGCCGTATGGATGTACATTGGAAGTGTGATATCTTCCATGTAACTCACGGCTCGTAAGACCGGAGGCTCTCTAGCTCCGGTCCGGTCGGAAACGGTAAGGTGTCTTCCTGTCATCCATCCTTCCGAAAGTAGCCGAGATCCGCTTCATCGGTACTCACGGTATGCAATGCTTAGCGATATCCGCTGCGTTGCCCTTTAGTATCATGACGGAACCTACCGGTAATGGTATCTTCACCGGCCCTCGGAACTCACCCGGGCTCGCTATCCGGAGGTCGGATCCGAACATGATGTTACACTCGTTCAGGAAAGAGACTGTGCAGAAAGGTCTGACAAAGTCGTGGTGATCTATGTGTGGGGGTATGCAGTCACCCTGCTTGTAGATGTTAATAATGCAGCTATTGGGTATGCAATCTACTGGCAGTACCCTCCATGTTATCAATCTCTTTACCATTCTCTTGATGACTAGTGGCATTGGATCCACTTGCCCATGACAGAGAATTCCCAGAGGGTTTCTCTTCCTGTCTTCCGCAAAGTTGTAACAACATCCACATTGTATTGTGATTCTTCCTTTCCCTGGCATCCATCTCCGGGGTTCTGAGTATGTGTTTTCCCTTAGGCCGCCTGCTCGGCCCATTCTTTTCAAATCTCGGATACAATCCACGATTTTCTGTTGTTCATACTCTGAGAATACGTCTGTATGTAGCTCGATGCCCTCTAGTATATTGATCCTTTTGCCTCTAATTCTCTCGAAGTATTCAAAGGTTTTCTTTTCGACATTCTATATTCTCTCCAGCTGGTATTCCAGAATTATCTGTAGATGGCGAGGCTTGGTGACATATTGTGGGATATACGGTTCAACCCCTTCACGCTCTCCTGCATACCTCGGCTCCTCGGGGATGATGTTCGTCGGGACATCCCCCGGGGTTGCTTCTGCAACAAGGTCATGCATTACTGGTGGTTTTATCTGGTAGTGTGGTAGTCTTCTTTCTTCTGATCTTTGTGAGATTTCTCTGGTCCTTTCTGTTATCCTAGGAGCTGGCCTCCTTTCTTTAGGTTCCTGGTGAACCGGTGTCCTTGAAGTGTACGTACTGGCAGTAGCAAATGTCTCGTCGTGCTGGTCCGCAGCTAGTTTTGTTAACATCTTACGGATACGGTGATTCTTATTTCTTCGTTGCGTTGCTGTGAGAGTAGCTCTTCGAACTTCTTGAATCTCTGTAGGCGCGGCGGCGACAAGCTCGCCCTCTGCTGTAGCGACTACAGACTTCATTTTCTTATCTTCTTCAGTGTTTGCCTTTCTTTTCTTGCTGCTGGATTGGTGGCTTGGGCCACCCACTTTCATCACTGTCTGCCCGGGCAGCTCTTCTCGGTCAACTGGGACCCAGTCACTTTCCTCGTACTGTAGGCCTGCTGGTGCGAAATCTGAGTCAATCTCGATTATCGCTCCATCTTTCACCCTCTTTTCATTGAGTGCAAGGCTTGCGCCATTTCTAAAGTTCAGGACCAACCGCCCGTTCGACATTTCCCTGTGAAAAGACAAGGAAAAGGATCAGGGGTTGTACTAAGAACAAGAACATTAAGAAAATGTTTATTAAAGACATTTTTTTTATATTTTCAAATTTAACAGGAATGAAGTGGGAAAAATCAGGAAATAGATCTTGATTTGGAGAAGAAAACAAGGAAAACTTTATTATCATGATTTTATTTATCTTAGCACATTTTATTATTTTTGGGTTCGGACCCAATCATAAGTAATTACTTCGCCCGTGTTTCTTAGGGATGAAGAATTCGTTCCTTCGAAACATCGAGTAGCGTAATACTTTTTCAAGTACCTTCCGTTGATCGGAAGCATATGTCGTTCTCACCGACAATTCACTAGGTCGGTAGGAACCTCCCGAGTATACTTGCTTCAACCACAAACGGCCCTTCCCGAGTGGGTTCAAATTTTCCTCCTATCTTGCGGTGTGCAAGAATAGGTCTCTTGAGAACGAGAACTAAGTCACCAACTTTGAAGGTTCTTGGGCGGACCAGTTTGTCATGGGCTTGAACCATCTTAGCTTGGTATAGTTCTAAATTCTGTTGCGCTGCAAGTCTTTTCCCTTCCAGGCTTTCTAATTCTTCTAGTCGTAATTTGGCATTCTCTTCTGTTGTGATCTTGTTTGCAACTGCAATTCTGAGTGAAGGAAGCTGAACCTCTAAAGGTAACACTGCCTCGGACCTATACACCAGAGCGTAAGGTGTAGCTTGAGTAGGAGTCCTGAAGGTTGTCCGGTAGGCCCATAAGGCTTCTAACAACTTCTCGTGCCAATTTCTCTTATTATCGTCCAAAGTTTTCTTTAAGATTTGAACGAGGGTTTTATTAAAAGCCTCAGCGAGGCCATTTGCTCTTAGGTAGTAAATTGTTGAGAATCGCCAGTCAATTCCGTGTCTCCTGACAAAATTATTGATTTGCGTGCTTCTGAATGGTGACCCATTATCCGAGATAATCCTGCGCGGTACTCCGAAACGGTAGACAACTTGGTTCTTGAAAAACTGTAGCACGTGGTGTGCTTTCACTTCTCTAAGTGGAGCCGCCTCGCCCACTTGGAAAAGTAATCCGTAGCCGCAAGAATGAAGCGATGTCCTTTTGAAGATGGCGGTTCTATCGGACCCACTATATCTGTGCCCCAACATTCAAATGGCCACGACGCAATTGTCGGATGTAGCACATTTGGAGGTTGGTGTAGAACCACTCCGTGCACTTGGCATTGGTGACACTCTTGGCGATTTTCATGCAGTCGGTCATCATCGAGGGCCAGTAGTACCCTAGTCTTTTAATTTTCATTTTCATCTTCGGACCCGGCGGTGAGTGCCACAGAGTCCTGAATGCACCTCTTTAACGATTTCACGGGCCTCGGACCCGCTTAGGCACCTTAGCCACATTTGATCAAAAGACCTTCTGTATAATGTGTTGTTTATCAATGAGTAGGACAGAGTTCTTTTCTTGATCTGATGGGCTAGCGACCTATCATCTGGTAGTTTTCCTGTTTGCAGGTAGTCTACTAATGGGTGTCGCCAATCTTCGTGTTTTACATCATCATTGCAATTGCTTCTTCTTCTTTCTCGATTTGTGTATCATGTCCATGTTGGTCGTGATAGGACTCGACGTCCGTGAACCGACACTTCCATCGATTCATCTTGCAAACGGGCAAATTCTTTTGCGAGACGGGCTAAAGCATCTGCTAAAACATTTTCTTTCACAGGAATTTTGTAGATTGTCACATTCGGAATCCGTTCCAACAAGTTTGTATGGCATACTTGGAAGTATTGCTCGAGTCTTGGCTTTATAATTCTGTATCGTCCGGCGATCCGTTGAATGATCAATTGCGAATCCCCGTAGATGTTGATGTCCGTTATCCTCTATTTGAATAGTTAATTCCAGTCCCGTTATGAGGGCTTCGTATTCTGCTTCATTATTTGTACACGGTTCTGTCAAGTGGTAGGAGTATCTTAACATCCCCCGCTCCGGTGTTATAGAGATTAGCCCGATTCCTGCCTTACCGGGCACTATCATTTGTGATTTTCTGTCTTTGTGTGCTGAAGATGCTCCGTCGAAATATAATTCCCAACGTCGATCATCAGGGTCTTCTAGGCTCATTCTTTGTTCATCTGGCAAATCGTCATTGAGAGGAGATTCTGCCGGCAAAGGGTGTGCTGCGAGAAAGTCTGCTAAGACTTGTCCCTTTACGGCACAAAGAGGCACGAAAGTTATATCGAATTGCAATAATATCATTGACCATCTGGCAAGTCTGCCGGAAAGTGTTGGACGAGTCATCAAGTATTGTAATGGATTAAATTTCGAGATCAGGTTGACCTTATGAGAAAGCATGTAGTGCCTGAGCTATTGAGCGGCGAAGATCAGGGCCAAACAATGCTTTTCAATTGCGGGATACCTTATTTTCGTCGGAAGTAAACGACGGCTTAAGTAGTAAAGAGCATTTTCTTTACCCTCATCATTGACACAGGCTAACGAGGCTCCGAGAGAGTCGTCTAAAGCCGCGGTGTAAAGTACCAATGGTCTACACCGAGACCTGGGGCTGCTAAGACAGGAGGTGTCATTAAATATTGTTTAATGTCTTCGAAGACCTTCTTGCATTTCTCTTCCCAAATGAATTTGGCGTCCTTTTTAACTAGTGCCGAGAAAGGCTGACACCTACCTGACAAGTTCGAGATAAAGCGTCGAAGATATGCCAACTTTCCTTGAAAAGATCGTAATTGTTTTAAGGTTTTGGGAGGCGGCATTTCTAAGATAGCTTTAATCTTTTCCGGGTCGATTTAAATTCCACGATGTCGGACAACGAATCCTAAGAATTTCCTGGAGGTGACGCCGAAGGCGCATTTTAAGGGATTCATCTTAAGGTTAAATTGGCTTAATCGTTCGGAAACAATTCTCAAATCATACAGGTGGTTTTCCTTTACTTTGCTTTTGATGACCACATCGTCCACGTAGCATTCGACTTAATTATGGATGAGATCATCAAAAATTCTTGTCATCGCTCTCTGGTATGTTGCTCCTGCGTTCTTCAGTCCAAATGGCATCACTGTGCAGCAATATACTCCGATCGGCGTTCTGAATGCTGTAAGCTTTTCATCTTCCGGAGCCATTTTTATCCGGTTGTATCCCGAAGATCCATCCATGAATGAGAATATCTCGTGCGTCGAAGCAATGTCGATCATTAGTTCCGGGATCGGTAGAGGAATTCATCCTTTCAACATGCCTTGTTTAAATCTCCGAAGTCCACACAAATTCGATCCGACCATTCTTCTTTCGATCGGCACCACATTGGCTAACCAAGTCGGGTATTGTTCTTCACGGACAAATTTAGCGTCTATTAGCTTCTTAACTTCGGTTATGACTTGTTGTTCGATTTCTAGACGCATTCTTCACGGGACCTTGTCGGCGGGACGAAGTAGGATCCACTCCTAGCTTATGGATTGCGACCTCCGGAGCTAATCACGGCATCTCATCGTAGCTCCAAGCAAAACAGTCTTTAAAGTCCATTAATAACTTGATTATTTCTTCGGAGTCTTCTTTATTGAGTAAGGAGCTGACAAAGGTAGGTCTAGGCTCTTCGCTAGTACCTAAGTTAACTTCCGTTAACTCATCTATTGTAGATTTAATCTCTTCTTCAAATTCTGATGGAGCGTCTCCAATTTGTAAATCTTCGAGTTCGTCTGTAGTTTCCATGCAGTTTTCATTAGGTTCGCAAGTGACAACTAGGCAAAATTCAGTATCATCAACTGATCCTACTGTACCAAATCCGAGTCCATGTTTTGAATTGGGTGGACGACCGGAGTTATTCCATAATTTTTCAAAATGTTGTGATTGACCTTTTGTCCATTGTCGAGGTAAGAAACCACGTTGAATTAAACTTTGAACACAAGGAGAGTACCACTCAAAAAGGTAATTCCATTAATTCTGATGAAGTGACATCTTCAAATTGTACATTATGCTCAGTTTTGGAGGAAGTAGCACCACGGCAGAATTTGATTGGCTTAGCACCACCGCTACGTACCTCTTTGACCACCATACCCTCGATCTTCTTAGAATGGATCGGGGTCAGGGTCATAGTATGTACATAGTGGTTAATCTTCTCGTACATCGATTTGTATTCTTCGTTCTTCTCATCTTCGAGGGAGATCTTCAATTGCGGTTTCTTCCGACTTATTGTTGCAGCTTCTTGCTTGATTTCTTTTTCTTCTTCAGAACTATCTTCCCAATCAACATTGATGGCTGGTTTCCTCTGTCCAACTTTCCTAACGTCTCTACCACGGCCTCGTCCCCGGCCTCGACCTAGGATGCGAGTTGTGGAGAAACCTTCACCATCTCGCCGGAAGGGAGTGGTGAGTGACTGTTGGACTAGAACTTCGGAGTTCTTCATTGTCCCGAACTTTCTTTGCTTCATTTGTTATGGTATCTCCGGAGAAGATTGTTTTCTTCGGTGGTGCATAATAAGCTGCGTCTTCATGGATTCCAATTTCATGTACGGAGAATGGTTGTAAGTCACCTTTGATGCATTGTTCTCCTCCATCGTAGTATTTGATGCACTGATGTAGAGATGATGGTACCATCCTGTTTTCATGTATCCATGGTCGGCCTAGTAGAGCGTTGAACGACGTTTCTGAATCAATTATGTGAAATGTTGCGGTTGTCTTTGCTAAGTCACCGGTCTTCATTAGTAGCGTTATTGACCCGAGGGCTCTTTCTCCTTTCTGGTTGAATCCTTTTAATAACATTTTGTCGGCCTCGAGCTCACGAGCATCAATTTCCAAATATGCTAGTGTTCGAAGACTCATTATATTGATTGATGCTCTTGGATCCACCAATACTGCGAGAGCGTAAACTTCCCGATTGTAACTCGAAATGTACAACGGTCGGTTGTGATCCGCTCGTCCCAAGTAGTAGGTCATTGTCCGTGAAGGTAACACCTCGTTGTTCCTTTAACGAGCAAACCTCATCTAAGGAATCTCCGGCCATTTGAGCTAAGCAAATTTCCGGATCAAGTAAGGCCTTGATCGAGCTTCTCTCATCTCCTTTGATAAGATGAGAGCGTCGTAGATGCTCAGTTTGGCCGGTAGTTTCCTAAGGTGGGCTAGCACGTTGTAATCCACTTTATTTCCATGTGTCTCGGCTTCTTCTTGAATGGGTATTTCTTCTGCCGGGGTTGATTCCTCTTGAACAACCACTTGCTTTCCTTTGTCCTTTGGACCCATTCTCAGAGGTAGAACTCTTCCACTTCTTAAGTTAACTTCTGTAATTTCTTCTGAATCTAGTGTTGAGCTTGCTGGTGTTTCTTCTTGAAATGGAATGACAGGCTCTTCCGGGTTAGCTTCAGAGTCTGAAGGCTCTAATTCTATTGTGACTGGAGCTCCTCGAAACTCGCAGATAGATTCGTTGCTTGTTGAACTCTCGTAGCCTCCTTGATGGATGTCTTCTTTGTCATTTTGATCATCGAGATTGTGTATGATTTGAGAATTGTCGTTGTAATCGAAATTGATGTTCGGATTGTCGTTAGTTACGTAATTGTTAGAAACAGTCAAAACGTAGCCAACGCCATCACCCTTATCATTATATGATCCCACCGAAGTGAGCAGATAATCATATAGAGTCGGAGGTTCGAGGGATTTCTCCCCGAATGCGAAACAACTATCCTAGGATAAGCGGCCCCTAGTCTAGCCTTAGGAGCCTCGGTCCTCTCTTCTTCGTCAATTTTCTTCTTCTCTTCGATCGTCTCCTATTGAGGTGGTTCTTCATCGCAAGTGATAGTGCCAACTTGACATGTTTCGAACTACGAATTGAAGCTCGCACCGAAGCGGTTTGGATCTTGTCTAAAATCTTTTCGAAGACCTTGTCCAAGCGGTAGTCCATCCATCGTCAGTCGTATAGGGATCTATCGGAATGATGGGATCAGTTGAGACAACATTGACGGAACCTCCTTTCTGGGGTTCCTTCATGTACTCCTTCGGGATTGTTATATTTCCTTTTCGAAGATTGTCATTGAGCAAACTTTTGAAAGTAATGCAATCTTCTATCTTGTGTCCAAGCATCTGGTGATAAGGGCAAAAGTTGGGATCACTTTTCTTGTTGACTTCTTCCGGTCTCTTAGGCTCTAGCAGCTGGAAATCTGGAGTTTTTATCAGACTACGGAACATTGTCGGCACTGCTTCATTCTTGAATGGATATTCCCTGCTCAGAAGCTCCCTTAATGTACGTTGCGGACGAGGCGGTTGTTCATACTGTGGAGATGACTGATAGCTGGGTCGGGGTTGTTGATAATTCTGTTGAGGTTACTGTGGCCGTTCGGACTATATTTGTATCGGTTGCTTGCCTTTGTCGACTGCTGCAACGATCCCAGATTTCTTTTCAAAAGTCTTCACAGGCTTTTGCTTGTCTGTCTTATCGGCGAAACTTAATTGCTTTGCCTCCTCTTGCAAGCTTCCGGCCTTGCTTAACAACTTCTCGAAAGTCTTAATAGTGAATCCTTTGAGGAGAAGTGCTATCGGGCCGTGAATGCTTTTCAGTAAGATGCCGACTGCATGTTGTTCTTATAATTGTGGTTCACACTTCATGCTTAAGTTCCTCCCTCGAAGTATGTAATCCACCAAAGTTTCGTTCGGCTTCTGCTTCTCTACCACTAAATCACCTATAGTGATGTGGTGCTGAGCTCCGGTGAATCGCTTGATGAAAAGGTTTTCTAGTTCTGAGAATGTCTTCACTGAACCATTTGGTAATCCGCATACCAATCAAAGGCGATCCACGACGAGCTGCTCGACGAAGCCGTCGGAAGAGTAATGCATCGCTCCCGCCGGCATTGCAACAACTAGCACGAAAGTGTGCAACATGCTGTCGGGGGTTCCCGGTTCCATCAAAGGTCTTGAACAGAGGTGGTACGAAGCCTTTTGGGTATTGAACAACGTCGAATTCTTCCGTGTAAGGTCTACCCGTCCGAATAGATGCCCCGCTCTTTGATTGTGCTAAGGCTTCTCGCACTTCGTTGTTCCACCAAGCTCTTGATATCTTTTTACGGAATCATACTTTGTGTTGTATCATTCTTTAGTCTGCTCATACCCTTTGACGGATGTAATCTCCTTTCCTCCGTCCGCAATGTGAATGACCTGCGGGGTGTTTCTCTTTGGGGTTGCACTTGACTCTGGAGAGTGGCTAGGGCTATAGCCATCTCTTCCATCCTCTTCGCCATTTGGGCGATCGTATCGTCTTTCTCCTGAAGCCGTCTTCTCATCACTTCGACTCCTCTCTTTACGCGGCTGCGGAGAGCACCTTGTGAAGGCGACGAAGCTCGTGTTTCGACCATGTTGATTTCTGCATACTCATCGTCCATGAATTCGATGAATCAATCTCGTCTCCGAATTTCTCTTCTCTTTCTTTTGCTAGTCGTCGAATATCGGTCCTCGACTTTTTCATAGCGTCCTCTAGCGGTCTTTTACGTGCATCTTCACGAGCTGTCGTGTGATAGGCTGTCGGGTTCCCTTCTCACGAGTCCCCTTTACTGCGGTAGCACTTTCTTCGGATTCAAGTCTCTCGACGAGACTTTCCTTCTCGAGCTGTTGTTTCGATCTTAGTCGTCCAGGTAGTGGGATGCCATACCATCCTTCTAGCGAGCAGGATGCTAGGACCGGATGGTCCGTCGGCCAAATGCTTTGGAAGGTGGTATCCTCCCTAATCCGCAACCCCGAAACAACGATAGGCGGACTAGCCTTCATCCTTTTATTTGGCTTTTACGCTAACGATGGCGGGTTCTACTCGTGGCCCAAGACGGGATTTGGTCGGCACCCACCCTATCCTTCGTAGAATCTATGATACGGGGCATTTCTCTTTCTTTGCTAGCTTCTCGATCACAGTTTGTAGTCGGGCAAATGGCGTGATCCTAGCCCTTTTCTTTCTGCTGTCATCGTAGTATGCTGGTCGAGGTAATGTAGAAACAATCATGCGGACATTTTTCTCGTCAGCTGCGGCGGAAAGGGGATGGAATCTACTTCCTTCCAAAAGGGGTGTATCTTCAGGCAATGGTATGTATTCAGGTAGTGGTGTGTACTCGGGGATTTCGGGATTTCCTCCGGAAAGCAACTTCGGCGGCTACGGCCTTCCTGGAAATCTTCCTACTTCGTTCCTTCTTTGGGTCCGTGTTAGTGATGGAATTCTTGAGTTGGACCCGATTTCAAAACGAAGGTCTCGCGGGAAAGTACGTACCCTCTACGGTAACGGGTTCACCATAGTTACGGATTTCCTTCCCTTTAATTTGACGAAGCCGGGGTAGGTGCGAAACAACTAGACCGGTGGGGGTAGCAAGAACGGTCCTCCTGCGAACGAGCGGTACTCCTCTCGGTCGGGATCTTTTGAGGGGAGGAAACTCTTGGGTTGACCTAAGGTTGAACTCGATCAGCGGCTTCTTAGCTTCAGATACTCTGTTTGTCAGCGCGAAAAGGGAAACGTCGGTGATCTTGACATTCGTGTTCTCGAATCCTTGTCCAAACTGAATGATCCCTTTGTCGGGTAGCTCATCCTTATAAACAGCGAAGTCCAGTCCATTGGTGAAGGAGAAAATCAGCTTTGGGGCTTCCATTTCTGCAGGGTAGATTCGGTTTGTCGGACCCGAGTTATGCTTCTTCTCATCGGGATGAAAAGAAAGGAATCGAAAGAGTCCGAACACATTCTTGTTCATGTATTTATAAGAAGGAATCATTTGTTAAAAGAGTCATTCATTAGGGGGTTTGTTTATTTAGAACGGAATGTTCGAAGGTGTAGAGAAGGTAAGGAATCCGATTCGAGTTCGAAAGGAAAAGAAAGTCTTATGCAAGACTTCTCGACTCGAAGGATCACTCCTAAACTAACACCTACTGGGGGTCCACCCCACCTCAGAAATGAGGTAAAAGGATCTCAGAACCTCTCTGTTTAGGGGTGTCTAAACAGTGGTTCCTAAATCCTAGAGAATGTTGGTTATACTTGTTCAAGGTAGAAATGAACATGGTATTCCAACGGAAAGAAGGGTAGTTTGATCCACAAGGGACATGGATACACTACCGATTTTTGAAAGCAGAATTGTCTGATTAAAATGGAGAGAGGAATTGTCCCCAGCGGAGTCACCAGAAGTTGTCGGCACTATTTTTAGGTTGTGTGTTATATTTTGAAAAGGGGGTCGCCTAACAGAAGTTGTCGGCGAATTTTTAATTTAATTTAAATAAATAATTTGAAAAGTAGTATTTGATTTTTTGAAAATAATTTTAAATTTGAAGATTTTAAGATATAAAATCAAACTGATCTCACACCCTAAATAGTTTATATAAATGAGCACCACACCACAAACCATGTACCTATCCCTAAGGATAGACACACTGCTTGACGGTGGGGCTCGATTAAACAAACTAAAAGATTTTGACATCCGTTTGGTCCGCGAACCAATTTTATAATCCGACAAATTCCACTGCTTAATATGAAAGCATTAAACGGGGTTTATATTACTCGGGTTCTTTAAAATTCCCTATAAGTGCAAGCCCCTATAGTTAATTACATCTTAAGTGACGGAGTCACCTAAGAAAACTCTCGATAATAATCAATAATTACGCTCTAAAGAATTTCAAAGTTTAAGTTTTCAAAGGATTGAATTTTGAAATTTCAGTAGGGAATGGATCAAGTTTGGAACATTTTGTTTTGAGAAATCAAAGGAAGAAAGGTAGGAGAAATTACGGATTCGAAGTGAACTTCGGTAATCTCCCGACTATCCTATTGTTTGGCTTGAATTTAGGAAAGTCCTAATGTCTATTTAATATTTTGATTTTGTCAATTTTAATTAATTAGGGCTTATATTTATTTGATAGAATCATACAAACGGCCTCGAAGATGTGAGGGTTTATGTCGTATCAGATGACTACCTCGGAATCCTAAGACCGGTTAGGGTTTAATTCGCAATGCAAATGCCTAATGAAGAGTTGAGGATTTATGTTGCACTAGGCAAACTACCTCGAAATCCTATGGCTTTGTTGTTTAATTATAGGAAAGTTTTGCTGAAGTAGACTCAGGTTTTGCTGATGACGATGGCCGTGCTGCCCACCATGCTCCGAGCTCCTTGTTGTTGCAGAGGTTTAGTTTTAGAAGTCATAAATCAGGGGATGAGAAAAGTGTTTTGGTTTAGAGAAAATATTAATTTCCAAGTGTTTTTTGTGTTTCAATTAAAACAAATCTTAAAGTTGATTATAACGACACCGGTTAAGATCCCACGGTTCCATCCTTCCGGCATCATTATTTTTATCGGATTCACTTAGTCCAGATGAATTTGCTAAACTCGACTAAATGAGTTCCACACTTTCATTTAGACCGTGGGAAATCCCGTTAGCAACACGTAAGTTACATCATCCGAGGTATTCCCGATCATCCAACAGGACGTTTTAATTTAGTTGTAATTGTAGTTTTGTGTTCTGTTTGTGATTAAATTTTGAGTTGTTTTATATTTTGAAGTGTTGTGGCGGTGAATTTTATCTTGCGATGACTTTTAGTTTAGTTTTGGTTTCAGTTTTAGGGACTATCCTAAAGGTGTGGGTTTTCATGCAACAGTTGTTTATCATGCAAGAAAAGTAAGTGCAATGCGGTTAAATAAATTGCAATAATGTAAATTACAAGAAAATAAATTGCAATAAAATAAAAGCGTACCTGGAGGGTCTTCCCGTCATCCCAAGCTGTACATAAAACACAATTAGAATATTTAAGCAAATTCCTAGGTAAAGCTAAGGGAAGGGTTATGGTTTTCTACCAAATTCCTAGTCCTGTAGCTAGTCATTTCCTATGATGTCTAGGCTCCTTGCGTTTTGGTCTGAGGACGATTTTCTTCATCAAAGAACAATTAAGTTCAATTGTTCTTATGAACATCCTATCATATCGAGGAAGTGCTTAAGGCAAATCTTAAACATCTTTTCAATATTTCTAGGATTGTTTTAAGTCCAAATGAATTCGATTACACAAATGAATTAATCGTCTAAGGTTTAGTTAAGTTTTGTTATTATCTTACTCAGTGAACTAGGATATTTGAATGTCCTATAAGTGAAGTAACATTTCATTTAATGTTCCGTTTAGGAGTTATGACAACTAAAGCTTTCGAGGGTAAATTGGTGTTCAAATGGTTTGTGATTTAGTTTAATTTCAATTAATGGGTTTAAATTTGAAATAGTGTTCAAGTTGCTTTATATTCAATTTTCTTTTCGTTTTAGGTGATGTTATTTAATTCAATTTAATTTAACTTTAATTTAATTTAATTTAATTCAATTTAGTTTGATTTGATGTTAATTTAATTTAGTTTAATTTTATTTAATTTCCTTTAATTTAATTTGATTTAATTTTAATTTAATTTGATTTAATTTAATTTAATTTAATTTAATTTAATATATTTTAATTTAATTTAATTTAATTTAATTTAATTTAATTTAGTTAATCTTTAATTTAATTTAATTTGATTTAATTTAATTTAATTTGATTTTTAATTTAATTTTATTTTTAACTTTAATTGAAATTTTAAAAGAGTTTAATAATTTAACTTTAGTTTAATGATTAGGTTTTTTTAATATTTTAAATTTAAGTTATCATTTTAATTAAGAATTAAATATTAATGAGATGATTAATTTAGGGATTTTTAAATTAAAGAATAAATCTCTTCCTAACAATATCCTTATTTTAATAATTCCAATTTTATTATTCTTCCCAAATTTAATCAATTATTTAATTAAGGTTTATTTCAATTATTTTAAATTGTTTAATGGGTTTCTACCCTTTAATTATTTAAATTTCAATCATCCAAATCAGATTAAGATCAAATATTTTACTTGTTAATTTTATTGAACCTAAAGTTTTAATTAAGGGTTAAAATTTTAATTACCATTTTGCCCTTTGAGCTTAATAATTTCATAACTCACTAAATTGAGCTTAAATGAACTTGAAATTTTTATGTGACTTCACTCATATGTCAATAAAGACATGAGAGGAGAAAATGTGATTTTTCTGTATTTAATTTATTTGTATAATTATTTTTGGTAGAAAATAGAGATTTCCAAGGAAAATTTAATAACATGACCAAGGGAAAGTTTCTATTCTTAAGAAAATTAGGGGACATTCCTAATGACCAGAGGACCACTTGGACCAATTTTGGTGATTTTTTGAATTATATTATTTTTATTATAATTTATTCAAGTGTTGGAGTGTTAATTAATTTAAAAATAAAATAAAGGTTGAAAAATGAATTTTATATTTTTTAAAAATCTCTCTGATATCAAGGAAACCGGAGAATCAATTTTTGCAATTTTCTGATTTTTCCATGATTTATTATAATTATTTTAGTGAAAATGCTAGAAAATACATTTTTTTAATTTTGAAATTACCCTAGGGCTTTAAAATTTAATATCTCATTAAATAGACCTAAGAAAAATATGAGTTTGTTCCTAAGTGATTAAAATTCAAAATGTGACATTTTGGTGAATTTTATTATTTTTGTGATTTTTATTATTTTTTAATTATTAAAAATATTAAAATAATATTAAAAATCAACTTTTTTAGAAAATTAAAATTTTAATTTTCTTAAATTCCCCTAGCATCAGAGAGGCTCCAAAACCAATTTGGTGAATTTTTGAAAGGTATTTTTAAAGTTATGAATTTTTAAAGTTCAAATTGACTAAATGACTTAATCAACCCATTTAGTAGGGCTAACCAAGTCCAATTGAAATCAAATTTTTATGGTGGGTTCCTCTGATCCTAAAGGTCAGTGGACAATTGATTTCAAGTCAATTTGATGTATGGTTAACTCTAATTAATTAGGGATCTATTTTGGGTGTTTAAGCCAATTAGGGCTATTTTAAATGAACTAACTCAAAACCTATTTTTCCTAGGGTCCTCTGGTCATAAGGGACATCACCAAATTTTCCTAGAATTTATTTCACAACATGCTAATTATTAGAATTAAAATACTCAAAACAGTAACATGAGTTTGAAAAATCAATAACCTCTCATAGGGATGGCCTCTGACTTTGGAAAATTCAGGGAATGTTCCAAAATTTAGAGGCTTCAAAAGCCCTATGGTCTCATGCCATGGTGAATTTCCTACATGCATGGAGAATTAAAATAGTGCGAACGAGTAAATAAATTATTAAAAATAAAATACTTGATGAAATTAAATGATTTCTTTTCCACATTATTCTCCTGTGTTCACTGAGCAAGAGGGTATTTTTATTTTATTTTTATGATTTTCCTACACAAAGTTATGAAGTTTTGAAGTTTAGGGAATTAAATAAATAGAAAAATACCCTAATTTTCTATTTTTCCACGCGGCGCCGCGTCAACCTCGGCAGCTCGGAAACGCCGCGTGTCGTGCCCCCATTCGACGCCGCCATCTGACTCAACGCTCCGGGTCCCGCGGTTCACGTACCATCTCCTGGTCCGACGCCATCCGAGCTGTCCGTCCGCGCGTGTATTAAATGGACGGCATCCGTTCATCGTCCCCGAACGTCCTCACCCGAGAGTCGTCCACACTAAATCCCTAATATCTCACTCGATACTCGATGGATTTTCGTGTTCTTATGCTCTGTGGATTCATCTTGAGAAGACGAACACATCCATACGGTTTATGTGGGATGAAATTTACTCAATAAAAATGGAGAATGTTCGAAGCTCGGGAAGAAGAGTGAGGCCATACCTTTGCTCGCAGAAGTGTGGCTTCGATCCGAGGGTTGTTTCACCTTCGATTGGATCCCGGCAAGCTCCGGATGAAGTCTCTCGGTCGCAGTGAATTTCCTAAGTAAAATTTTGACCACGGCCGATCACAAAGCTTGGAGGCTCGGAGCAAGCCGGGTGGCTCTGGAGATGGGGCTTTTGCTTGGTGGATACCTTCTCTTGGTCCGGTGAAGGTGTAGGACCAATCAATTTGGGGATTGGCTCACCGTGGAGAAGTGTCCCGGTTTTGTGCTTGGATTTCAACTCCGAAATTGAGCTCGCGGAGAGTAAATGGCAGGGGATTTCGAGTGGGGATCAAGTGCTCTATGTATAGGGAGTAGTCGGAACAATTTTGGCGAGTTTCCTTAAGGTTTGTTTCGGCACCTCTCATGGCCGAGAAGGGGTGGTGTTTAAATAGGAGAGGGTGGAGGGCCTCTCGGGGAGAGTTAGGGCTTGGGATCGCTCGCTCTTGGCAAGAGAAGAACAGCTACAATGGCCATTGGGGATGGGGCAGCTCAGCAAGGTAGAATTCCAAAGTTGGCTCACATGTGAGCTCTCGGCCATGGTGTTTTCCGGCGACCTGATGGCTGGCCGGCCAGGCATTGGTCACCATCTTGTTCAGGTGGGTCAGGGCAGGGGTTTGGTGCATTCAATTGAGGTTTGACATGTGTAAAGTGGTTGAATCAAAGTAGAAAGGGGAAGGGGCCATTTTAGCTTATTTTGGTCAACCCATGCAAATGGGTTGGGTGCACCTCCCCAAGACTCGGTTTTGGGCCGAGGAGGTCGGGTGGGTCGATCTCCCATGTGTGGTGGAGTCTCCATCGAGGATTAGGTGGCAAAGCATGGTTTAGAGTGTGACATGCTTAAGGTAAAAAAAGGCTTAAGAAGGATTAGGAAAGGGGGTCCTCCTTTTTCCATTAATGGCTTGATCACATGTCAAACCCTCCATGGCTTCATGTGGCTTGTCCTTGGCTTGCATGGCTTGTCTTTGGCTTGGGGAAAGCTTGGTCAATTTCATGAAAATGGATTTTAGGAATTTTTGGTAATTTGATGGGAATTTGTATGAAACTTGATTTGGAATGATTTGATGATGAATTTAGGACTTATGTATTGAGTTTAATCGAAAGTATGATGAGGGGAAATGTCATATGGGCTTTGAGACCAATTTCGGGCCTTTGGATGTGGTAAAAGATGGGCTTTTAAAATGGTTTAAGGAATGGGCCTTTAAGTTTAAAAATGAATTTATGGATGGGAATTTTGTAAAGCGGTTGGGCCAAATAATTGTTGGGTTTAGCTCATGGATGTGTCATGAGTGACTTGAAGCAAATTGGGGGTGATTTGGGTTTGAATTGGGTTGAATTTGGGCTCTTTTGGTGAATGGGCCAATATAGGTCAAAGTGGGCCAAGTTGGGCCAATGTTGGGTTAGGGTTGAAATTGATGTAAAATTAATGTTGAAAAATATTTATGGGAGTGTTTCAAATAGGTTTTGACTTTGGTTGGGCTTTGATTTTGGGGTTTGGGCTCATTTGGGTTAGGTTTGGGTTTAGGTCAAAATTGTCCTTTTAGCTTTGGGTTGAATTTGAGTGGGGTTTGGGTCAAGATTTTGGGAAAATCATTTTAGTGTTTTGCTTGTGGGGATGCTAAGGAAGATTTAGAAAAGATTTGGGGTTAATTGGAGTTGAATTGGGTGAGTTTGGGTTAGGTTTGGGTCATGGGTCCAAATTGGGGGCTTTGACAAAAGTATGGTAAATTGATAAAATTGGCCCATGGTGCAGTTGAACAAAATGAAATTGGAAATATTTGGGATTTTCTGGAATTTTCTGGGAATTTTCTGAATTTTTGGATTTTTAGGTCAAGAGGGGTACTTTGGGTATTTGGAGGGTATTGGGAGGTATTCTTGGAATTTTTGGTATTTTTGGGTATGGATGATCAATTTGAGTGATGTGGAAATGTTTGGGATTGATTTTGGGGAATTTTGGGTGATTTGGAAATTTTGAAAAAATTAGGTAATTTCAAGGGCTTTGGGTAGGTTAGGCGGTTGTAGTGTCCCGGGGGTCAAAAATTGAAAATTTGGAAAATTGAAGATTGGGTAAATTTGAGTGGAATGAAATCATTTTGGTTGAGCCATGAAGCCACATCAAGCCTACATGAGCCATGAAGGGACTCATTTGAGGCATTTACTATGTTGTTCCTAACCCTCTTAGCGAAGGGCTTAGGGGTTAAGGACCATCCATGTGAATCACCTATATGAGTCAGGAGGTCAAGTTAGGTATGGGTGTGGTTTTAGGAGGAGTGTGAAAGTGTAGTTTATGAGTGTAGTGTGTGTGTAAGTCAGCCCCTTTACTGCACCGAGCCACCGCAGGGCGATCCTAAGGCCAAAGAGTCCTATAGGAACTCATCCTTTAAACTTCCACATTTGATTTCAACCCTCTAGGTGATTAGGGGTCTACAGTCAAGTTTGTGGAGTTTGTAGGGAGTTAAGAAGTGGTTTAAAATTCTAGATGGTGGATCCCAATTCTAGTCCTCTAAGATAGTCAAAGGAAAAGCCTAAGGCTAGATCCTAAGTACTAAAAAGAAGAAGAGAAGACCTCATCAAAAATGAGGTCAACAAATGGACCCCCAATAGGTGTGGTGAGCTGACGGAGCACACCGCGCATATTATTGTTGACCGAAGCGATCAGCAAAACCAACACAGATGTCCAAGTGACAAACTTAGGATGAAGTAGAAGAGTTTCCGCTGGGGAGTGTCAAGTATATCTCTGAAACTGGAGATTCCTGAACTCTCGGCTGGGAAAGGAAAAGGAGGTGAATTCCAAATCACATGATCTGGAGGAATTTCGATTTAGATTTCATTTTGTTTTAATTTAAGTTCGGATGTGTAATTTTAGATTTTGATTTTTAATTTAGATTGAAGTTTGATTTAAAATTAATTTGAGAAAATTGTGATTTGAAAGGAGAATTGAAATCTAGGTTCAAATCTCGGGATTGCAAAGAAAACTGGAATTTAGGTACCAGCCTCGGAGTGAGAATCGGAGTTTAAGTGTCGATTGAAAAAGATGAGAATCAGAGTTTAGGTACTGATTTCGAATGGGATGAGAATATCAATCTCGAAAGAGAGTCGAAATTTAGGTATCGACCTCGAAAAGGATGAGAATCAGAATTTAGGTACTGATCTCGGAATGAGAACTAAAATTTAGGTACCAGTCTCCGAAATGAGAGTTGAAATTTAGGTATCAATCTCGGAAGAGAGTCAAAATTTAGCTATCGACCTCAAAAATGATGAGAATCAGAATTGAGGTACTGATCTCAGAATGAGAACTAGAATATAGGTACTAGACTCGAAATGAGAGCTGGAATTTAGGTACCAGTCTCGAAAGATTAGAATTAAAATTTAGGTATCAATTCAAAAGAGAATCAAAATTTAGGTATCGATCTCGAATGAGAGTCGGAATTTAGGTACCGACCTCGAAGGAAGAGGACTAGAATTTAGGTACCAGCCTCGGAAATTTTGAATTGAAATTTAGGTATCAATTCGGATGAGAATCGAAATTTAGGTATCGATCTCGAAATGAGAACTGGAATTTAGGTACCGAGTCTCGGAAATTTTGAATTGAAATTTAGGTATCAATTCGGATGAGAATCGAAATTTAGGTATCGATCTCGGAGTGAGAACTGGAATTTAGGTACCAGTCTCGGAAATTTTGAATTGAAATTTAGGTATCAATTCGGATGAGAATCGAAATTTAGGTATCAATCTCGGAGTGAGAACTGAAATTTAGGTACCATTCTCGGAAATTTTGAATTGAAATTTAGGTATCAATTCGGATGAGAATCGAAATTTAGGTATCGATCTCGAAATGAGAACTGGAATTTAGGTACCAGTCTCGGAAATTTTTGAATTGAAATTTACTGTGGAGATTTGGATTTAGCGGGAGATCGAAATGAGATATGAAAGTGTTTCATATCCCATGGGAATCGATTAAAGTCTGATTTCTTGGCGAAGGGTACAAACCCATGCCATCCGGATCAAATTGAAAATTCTTCATGATTCTGAAATCATCCCGAGAGGGGGTTTCAAGGGAGGTCTAGAATAGATCTTGATTTGAAGAAGGATTGGAGGATTTGAGAAGATGGGTTTAAACTGGAATTCAATTTGAGCTTTAAATTTGTTTTGTTTGTCCTTTAACTATCCCGTTTTTTGTTGTTTATTTTGTGTTCATGTGGATTTGGTGTTCGACATTTTTAGATTTTTTTTAGGAAAGTTTTCTTTTATTCTCTCTTTTTATTTCTTCTCTTTTCTTTGTTCGAAGTTCATTTAACTTTAATGGCGTTTCCCAGTCAATTTGCACAAAAGAGGTGAAGGCCAAAAAAATGTGACATGGTCACTTTCATTCCAATCATGTCGAAGATACATCATACAACTCGATCCGGAATATATCTCATACAATCCATGTAGACTCAAAACGGACTATGTATGATCTTCGTCGATCCATCCAAAGAAGCATCTGTCAAAGATCCATGTCTGAATAGTGGGGTACATGGTCAATAACATCACCTTCCAAGCCATCCTTGGCAAGGATGCCGTATGGATGTACATTGGAGGTGTGATATCTTCCATGTAACTCACAGCTCATAAGGTCGGAGGTCGTCTAGCTCCGGGTCCGGTCGGAAACGGTAAGGTGTCTTCCTGTCGTCCATCCTTCCGAAAGTAACCGAGATCCGCTTCATCGGTACTCCTGGTATGCAATGCTTTGCGATATCCGCTCCGTTGCCCTTCGGTATCATGACGGAACCTACCGGTAATGGTATCTTCACCGGCCCTCGGAACTCACCCGGGCCTCGCTATCCGGAGGTCGGATCCGAACATGATGTTACACTCGTTCGGGAAAGAGACCGTGCGAAAGGTCCGACAAAGTCGTGGTGATCTATGTGTGGAGTTATGCGATCACCCCGCTTGTAGATGTTAATAATGCGACTATTGGGTATGCAATCTGTGGCGATACCCTCCATGTTATCAATCTCTTTACCATTCTCTTGATGACTAGTGGCATCGGATCCACTTGCCCATGACGGAGTATTCCCGGAGGGTTTCCCTTCCTGTCTTCCGCAAAGTTGTAACACATCCACATTGTATTGTGATTCTTCCTTTCCCTGGCATCCATCTCCGGGGTTCTGAGTATGTGTTTTCCCTTAGGCGGCCTGCTCGGCCCATTCTTTTCAAATCTCGGATACAATCCACGATTTGCTGTTGTTCATACTCTGAGACTACGTCTGTATGTAGCTCGAGGCCCTCTAGTATATTAATCCTTTTGCCTCTAATTCTCTCGAAGTATTCAAAGGTTTTCTTTTCGACATTCTGTATTCTCTCCAGCTCGTATTCCAAAATAATCTACAGATGGCGAGGCCTGGTGACATATTGTGGGATATACGGTTCAACCCCTTCACGCTCTCCTGCATACCTCGGCTCCTCGGGGATGATGCTCATCGGGACATCCCCCGGGGTTGCTTCTGCAACAAGGTCATGCATTACTGGTGGTTTTATCTGGTAGCACAGTAGTCTTCTTTCTTCGATTTTTGTGAGATTTCTCCGGTCCTTTACGGTTATCCTCAGGAGCTGGCCTCCTTTCTTCCGGTTCCTGGAGAACCGGTGTCCTTGAAGTGTACGTGCGCGTGCATAGCAAGCTGTCTCGTCGCGCTAGTCCGCAGCTAGTTTTGTTAACATCTTACGAATACGGTGATTCTTATTTCTTCGTTGCGTTGCTGTGAGAGTAGCTCTTCGAACTTCTTGAATCTCTGTGGGCGCGGCGCTGAAAAGCCTGCCCTCTGCTGTAGCGACTACAGACTTCATTTTCTTATCTTCTTCAATGTTTGCCTTTCTTTTCTTGCTGCTGGATTGGTGGCTTGGGCCACCCACTTTCATCACTGTCCGCCGGGCAGCCTCTTCTCGGTCAGCCGGGATCCGATCACTTACCTCGTCTCGTAGGCCTGTCGGTGCGAAATCCGAGTCAATCTTGATTATCGCTCCATCTTTCACCCTCTTTTCATCGAGTGCAAGGCTTACGCCATTTCTAAAGTTCAGGACCAACCGCCCGTTCGACATTTCCCTGTGAAAAGACAAGGTAAAGGATCAGGGGCTGTACTAAGAACAAGAACATTAAGAAAATGTTTATTAAAGACATTTTTTTTTATATTTTCAAATTTAACAGGAATGAAGTGGGAAAAATCAGGAAAGAGATCTTGATTTGGAGAAGAAAACAAGGAAAACTTTATTATCATGATTTTATTTATTTTAGCACATTTTATTATTTTTGGGTTCGGACCCAATCTTAAGTAATTACTTCGCCCGTGTTTCTTAGGGATGAAGAATTCGTTCCTTCGAAACATCAGGTAGCGTAATACTTTTTCAAGTATCGTCCGTTGATCGGAAGCATATGTCGTTCTCCACGACAATTCACTAGGCTGGTAGGAACCTCCACGAGTATACTTGCTTCAACCACAAACGACCCTTCCCAAGTGGGTTCAAATTTTCCTCCTATCTTGCGGTGTGCGAGAATAGGTCTCTTGAGAATGAGAACTAAGTCACCAACTTTGAAGGTTCTTGGGCGGACCGGTTTGTCATGGGCTTGAACCATCTTAGCTTGGTATAGTTCTAAATTCTGTTGCGCTGCAAGTCTTTTCCCTTCAAGGCTTTCTAATTCTTCTAGTCGTAATTTGGCATTCTCTTCTGTCGTGATATTGTTTGCAACTGCTATTCTGAGTGAAGGAAGCTGAACCTCTAAAGGTAACACTGCCTCGGACCCATACACCAGAGCGTAAGGTGTAGCTTGAGTAGGAGTATTGAAGGTTGTCCGGTAGGCCCATAAGGCTTCTAACAACTTCTCGTGCCAATTTCTCTTATTATCATCCAAAGTTTTCTTTAAGATTTGAACGAGGGTTTTATTAAAAGCCTCAGCGAGGCCGTTTGCTCTTGGGTAGTAAATTGTTGAGTATCGCCAGTCGATTCCGTGTCTCCTGACAAAATTATTGATTTGCGTGCTTCTGAATGCTGACCCATTATCCGAGATAATCCTGCGCGGTACTCCGAAACGATAGACAACTTGGTTCTTGAAAAACTGTAGCACGTGGTGTGCTTTCACTTCTCTAAGTGGAACTGCCTCTGCCCACTTGGAAAAGTAATCTGTAGCCGCAAGAATAAAGCGATGTCCTTTTGAAGATGGCGGTTCTATCGGACCCACTATATTTGTGCCCCAACATTCATATGGCCACGACGCAATTGTCGGATGTAGCACATTTGGAGGTTGGTGTAGAACCACTCTGTACACTTGGCATTGGTGACAGCTCTTGGCGATTTTCATGCAGTCGGTCATCATCGAGGGCCAGTAGTACCCTAGTCTTTTAATTTTTATTTTCATCTTCGGACCCGATCGGTGAGCGCCACGGAGTCCTGAATGCACCTCTTTAACGATTTCACGGGCCTCGGACCCGCTTAGGCACCTTAGCCGCATTTGATCAAAAGACCTTCTGTATAATGTGTTGTTTATCAATGCGTAGGACAGAGTTCTTTTCTTGATCTGATGGGCTAGCGACCTATCATCTGGTAGTTTTCCTGTTTGCAGGTAGTCTACTAATGGCTGTCACCAATCTTCTGTGTTTTCTATCGCTGTTGCAACTGCTTCTTCTTCTTTTCCTGATTTGTGTATTGTGTCTATGTTGAGCTGTGATAGGACCTGACGTCCGTGAACTGACACTTCCACTGATTCATCTTGCAAACAGGCAAATTCTTTTGCAAGACGGGCTAAAGCAATTTCTTTCCTGGGAATTTTGTAGATTGTCACATTCGGAATCTGTTCCAACAGCTGTATGGCATACTGTAAGTATTGCTCGAGTCTTGGCTTTAAAATTATGTACTGTCTGGCGATCTGTTGAATGATCAATTGCGAATCCCCATAGATGTTGATGTCTGTTATCCCCATTTGAATAGTTAATTCCAGTCCCGTTATGAGGGCTTCGTATTACGCTTCATTGTTTGTACACGGTTCGTCAAGTGGTAGGAGTATCTTAACATCCCTCGCTCCGGTGTTATAAAGATTAGCCCGATTCCTGCCTTACCGGGCACTATCATTTGCGATTTTCCGTCTTTGTGTGCTGAAGATGCTCCGTCGAAATATAATTTCCAACGTCGATCATCAGGGTCTTCTAGGCTCATTATTTTTCATCTGGCAAATCGTCATTTAGAGGAGATTCTGCCGGCAAAGGGTGTGCTGCGAGAAAGTCTGCTAAGACTTGTCCCTTTACGGCACGAAGAGGCACGAAAGTTATATCGAATTGTAATAATATCATTGACCATCTGGCAAGTCTGCCGGAAAGTGTTGGACGAGTCATCAAGTATTGTAATGGATTAAATTTCGAGATCAGGTTGACCTTATGAGAAAGCATGTAGTGCCTGAGCTTTTGAGCGGCGAAGATCAGGGCCAAACAATGATTTTCAATTGTGGGATACCTTATTTCCGTCGAAAGTAAACGACGGCTTAAGTAGTAAAGAGCATTTTCTTTACCCTCATCATTGACTACAGGCTAACGGGGCTCCGAGAAAGTCGTCTAAAGCCGCGGTGTAAAGTACCGACGGTCTACACGAGACCGGGGCTGCTATGATAGGAGGTGTCATTAAATATTGTTTAATGTCTTCGAAGGCCTTCGGCATTTCTCTTCCCAAATGAATTTGGCGTCCTTTTTAACTAGTGCCGAGAAAGGTCGACACCTACTCGACAAGTTCGAGATAAAGCGTCGAAGATATGCCAACTTTCCTTGAAAAGATCGTAATTGTTTTAAGGTTTTCGGAGGCGGCATTTCTAAGATAGCTTTAATCTTTTCCGGGTCGATTTCAATTCCACGATGTCGGACAACGAATCCTAAGAATTTCCCAGAGGTGACGCCGAAGGCGCATTTTAAGGGATTCATCTTAAGGTTAAATTGCCTTAATCGTTCGAAAACAATTCTCAAATCATACAGGTGGTTTTCCTTTACTTTGCTTTTGATGACTACATCGTCCACGTAGCATTCGACTTGATTATGGATAAGATCATCAAAAATTCTTGTCATCGCTCTACGGTATGTTGCTCCTGCGTTCTTCGGTCCAAATGGCATCCATTGTGTAGCAATATACTCCGATCGGCGTTACGAATGCTGTAAGCTTTTCATATTCTGGAGCCATTTTTATCTGGTTGTATCCTGAAGATCCATCCATGAATGAGAACATCTCATGCGTCGAAGCAATGTCGATCATTAGTTTTGGGATTGGTAGAGGGAATTCATCCTTTGGACATGCCTTGTTTAAATCTCTGAAGTCCACACAAATTCTGATCTGACCATTCTTCTTTCTGACTGGCACCACATTGGCTAACCAAGTCGGGTATTGTTCTTCACGGAAAAATTTAGCGTCTATTAGCTTTTTAACATCGGCTATGACTTGTTGTTTTATTTCTAGACACATTCTTCTAGGACCTTGTCTGACTGGGACAGAAGTAGGATCCACTCCTAGCTTATGGACTGCGACCTCTGGAGCTAATCCTGGCATCTCATCGTAGCTCCAAGTAAAACAGTCTTTAAATTCCATTAATAACTTGATTATTTCTTTGGAGTCTTCTTTATTGAGTAAGGAGTCGACAAAGGTAGGTCTAGGCTCTTCGCTAGTACCTAAGTTAACTTCCGTTAACTCATCTATTGTAGATTTAATCTCTTCTTCGAATTCTGATGGAGCGTCTCCAATTTGTAAATTTTCGAGTTCGTCTGTAGTTTCCATGCAGTTTTCATTAGGTTCGCAAGTGACAACTAGGCAAAATTCAGTATCATCAACTGATCCTACTATACCTAATCCGAGTCCATGTTTTGAATTGGGTGGATGACCGGAGTTATTTCATAATTTTTCAAAATGTTGTGATTGACCTTTTGTCCATTGTCGAGATAAGAAACCACGTTGAATTAAACTTTGAACACAAGGAGAGTACCACTCAATAGGTAATTCCATTAATTCTGATGAAGTGACATCTTCAAATTGTACATTATGCTCAGTTTTGGAGAGTTTATAATTATTTTTGGTAGAAAATAGAGATTTCCAAGGAAAATTTAATAACATGACCAAGGGAAAGTTTCTGTCCTTAAGAAAATTAGGGGACATTCCTAATGACCAGAGGACCACTTGGACCAATTTTGGTGATTTTTTGAATTATATTATTTTTATTATAATTTATTCAAGTTTTGGAGTGTTAATTAATTTAAAAATAAAATAAAGGTTGAAAAATGAATTTTATATTTTTCAAAAATCTCTCCGATATCAAGAAAACCGAGAGAATCAATTTTCGCAATTTTCCGATTTTTCCATGATTTATTATAATTATTTTAGTGAAAATGCTAGAAAATACATTTTTTAATTTTGAAATTACCCTAGGGCTTTAAAATTTAATATCTCATTAAATAGACCTAAGAAAAATATGGGGTTTGTTCTAAGTGATTAAAATTCAAAATGTGACATTTTGGTGAATTTTATTATTTTTGTGATTTTTATTATTTTTTAATTATTAAAAATATTAAAATAATATTAAAAATTAACTTTTTTAGAAAATTGAAATTTTAATTTTCTTAAATTCCCCTAGTATCAGAGAGGCTCCAAAACCAATTTGGTGAATTTTTGAAAGGTATTTTGAAAGTTATGAATTTTTAAAGTTCAATTTGACTAAATGGCTTAATCAACCCATTTAGTAGGGCTAACCAAGTCCAATTAACTTCAAATTTTTATGGTGGGTTCCTCTAATCCTAAAGGTCAGTGGAGAATTAATTTCAAGTCAATTTGATGTATGGTTAACTCTAATTAATTAGGGATCTATTTTGGGTATTTAAGCCAATTAGGACTATATTAAATGAACTACCTCAAAACCTATTTTTCCTAGGGTCCTCTGGTCATAAGGGACATCACCAAATTTTCCTAGAATTTATTTCACAACATGCTAATTATTAGAATTAAAATACTCAAAATAGTAACATGAGTTTGAAAAATCAATAACTTCTCATAGGGATGGCCTCTGACTTTGGAAAATTCAGGGAATGTTCCCAAATTCAGAGGCTTCAAAAGCCCTATGGTCTCATGCCATAGTGAATTTCCTACATTCATGGAGAATTAAAATAGTGCAGACAGTAAATAAATTATTAAAAATAAAATACTTGATGAAATTAAATGATTTCTTTTCCACATTATTCTCCTCTCGTTCACTCGAGCAAGAGGGTATTTTTATTTTATTTTTATGCTTTTCCTACACAAAGTTATGAATTTTTGAAGTTTAGGGAATTAAATAAATAGAAAAATACCCTAATTTTCTATTTATCCACGCGGCGCCGCGTCAACCTCGGCAGCTCCGAAACGCCGCGTGTCGTGCCCCCATTCGACGCCGCCATCTAACTCAGCACTCCGGGTCCCGCGGTTCACGTACCATCTCCTGGTCCGACGCCATCCGAGCCGTCCGTCCGCGCGTGTATTAAATGGACGACATCCGTTCATCGTCCCCGAGCGTTCTCACTCGAGAGCCGTCCACACTAAATCCCTAATATCTCACTCGATACTCGATGGATTTTCGTGTTCTTATGCTCTGTGGATTCGTCTCGAGAAGACGAACACATCCATATGGTTTATGTGGGATGAAATTTACTCAATGAAAATGGAGAATGTTCGAAACTCGGGAAGAAGAGTGAGGTCATACCTTTGCTCGAGGAAGTGTGGCTTCGATCCGAGGGTTGTTTCACCTTCGATTGGATCCCGCAAGCTCCGGATGAAGTCTCTGCAGTCCGGTGAATTACCTTAGTAGGATTTTGACCACGCACGATCACAAAGCTTGGAGGTTGGAGCAACTGGGTGGCCTGGAGATGGGGCTTTTGCTGGTGGATACCTTCTCTTGGTCTGGTGAAGGTGTAGGACCAATCAATTTGGGGATTGTCTCACTGTGGAGAAGTGTCCTGGTTTTGGGCTTGGATTTAAACTCTGAAATTGAGCTCGCGAGAGTAAATGGCGGGGAGATTTCGAGTGGGGATCAAGTGCTCTATGTATGGGGAGTAGTACGGAACAATTTTGGCGAGTTTCCTTAAGGTTTGTTTCAGCACCTCTCATGGCCGAGAAGGGGTGGTGTTTAAATAGGAGAGGGTGGAGGGCCTCTCAGGGAGAGTTAGGGCTTGGGATCAGCTGCTCTTGGCAAGAGAAGAACAGCTACAATGGCCATTGGGGATGGGGCAGCTCAGCAAGGTAGAATTCCAAAGTTGGCTCACATGTGAGCTCTCGACCATGGTATTTTCCGGCGACACGGTGGCTGGCCGGCCGAGCATCGGTCACCATCTTGTTCAGGTGGGTCGGGGCGGGGGTTTGGTGCATTCAATTGAGGTTTGACATGTGTAAAGTGGTTGAATCAAAGTAGAAAGGGAAGGGGCCATTTTAGCTTATTTTGGTCAACCCATGCAAATGGGTTGGGTGCACCTCCCCAAGACCCGGTTTTGGTGCTGAGGAGGTCGGTGGGTCAATCTCCCATGTGTGGTGGAGTCTCCATCAAGGATTAGGTGGCAAAGCATGGTTTAGAGTGTGACATGCTTAAGGTAAAAAAGGCTTAAGAAGGATTAGGAAAGGGGTCCTCCTTTTTCCATTAATGGCTTGATCACATGTCAAACCCTCCATGGCTTCATGTGGCTTGTCCATGGCTTGCATGGCTTGTCTTGGGCTTGGGGAAAGCTTGGTCAATTTCATGAAAATGGATTTTAGGAATTTTTGGTAATTTGATGGGAATTTGTATGAAACTTGATTTGGAATGATTTGATGATGAATTTAGGACTTATGTATTGAGTTTAATTGAAAGTATGATGAGGGGAAATGTCATATGGGCTTTGAGACCAATTTTGGGCCTTTGGATGTGGTAAAAGATGGGCTTTTAAAATGGTTTAAAGAATGGGCCTTTAAGTTTAAAAATGAATTTATGGATGGGAATTTTGTAAAGAGGTTGGGCAAAATAATTGTTGGGTTTAGCTCATGGATGTGTCATGAGTGACTTGAAGCAAATTGGGGGTGATTTGGGTTTGAATTGGGTTGAATTTGGGCTCTTTTGGTGAATGGGCCAATATAGGTCAAAGTGGGCCAAGTTGGGCCAATGTTGGGCTAGGGTTGAAATTGATGTAAAATTAATGTTGAAAAATGTTTATGGGAGTGTTTCAAAGAGGTTTTGACTTTGGTTGGGCTTTGATTTTGGGGTTTGGGCTCATTTGGGTTAGGTTTGGGTTTAGGTCAAAATTGGGCCTTTTAGCTTTGGGTTGAATTTGAGTGGGGTTTAGGTCTAGATTTTGGGAAAATCATGTAAGTGTTTTTCTTGTGGGGATGCTAAGGAAGATTTAGAAAAGATTTGGGGTTAATTGGAGTTGAATTGGGTGAGTTTGAGTTAGGTTTGAGTCATGGGTCCAAATTGGGGGCTTTGACAAAAGTAAGGTAAATTGACAAAATTGGCCCATGGTGCTGTTGAACAAAATGAAATTGGGAATATTTGGGATTTTCTGAATTTTTGGATTTTTAGGTCAAGAGGGGTACTTTGGGTATTTGGAGAGTATTGGGAGGTATTCTTGGAATTTTTGGTATTTTTGGGTATGGATGATCAATTTGAGTGATGTGGAAATGTTTGGGATTGATTTTTGGGAATTTTGGGTGATTTGGAAATTTTGAAAAAATTGGGTAATTTCAAGGGCTTTGGGTAGGTTAGGCGGGTGCAGGGTCCCGGGGGTCAAAAATTGAAAATTTGGAAAATTGAAGATCGGGTAAATTCTGAGTGGAATGAAATCATTTTGGTTGAGCCATGAAGCCACATCAAGCCTACATGAGCCATGAAGGGACTCATTTGAGGCATTCACTATGTTGTTCCTAACCCTCTTAGCCCAAGGGCTTAGGGGTTAAGGACCATCCATGTGAATCACCTATATGAGTCGGGAGGTCGAGTTAGGTATGGGTGTGGTTTTAGGAGGTGTGTGAAAGTGTAGTGTATGAGTGTAGTGTGTGTGTAAGTCAGCCCCTTCACTGCGACCAGGCCACCTGTAGGCGGTCCTAAGGCCAAAGAGTCCTATGGGAACTCATCCTTTAAACTTCCACATTCGATTTCACCCTCTAGGTGATTAGGGGTCTACAGTCAAGTTTGTGGAGTTTGCAGGGAGTTAAGAAGTGGTTTGAAATTCTAGATGGTGGATCCCAATTCTATTCCTCTAAGATAGTCAAAGGAAAAGCCTAAGGCTAGATCCTAAGTACTAAAAAGAAGAAGAGAAGACCTCATCAAAAATGAGGTCAACAAATGGACCCCCAATAGGTGTGGTGAGCTGACGGAACACACCGCGCGTATTGGTGTTGACCGAAGCGATCAGCAAAACCAACACAGATGTCCAAGTGACAAACTTAGGACGAAGTAGAAGTGTTTCCGATGGGGAGTGTCAAGTATATCTCTGAAACTGGAGATTCCTGAACTATCGCTGGGGAAAGGAAAAGGAGGTGAATTCCAAATCACATGATCTGGGGGAATTTCGATTTAGATTTCATTTTGTTTCAATTTAAGTTCGGATGTGTAATTTTAGATTTTGATTTTTAATTTAGATTGAAGTTTGATTTAAAATTAATTTGAGAAAATTTGGATTTGAAAGGAGAATTGAAATCTAGGTTCCAATCTCGGGATTGCAAAGAAAACTGGAATTTAGGTACCAGCCTCGGAGTGAGAATCAGAGTTTAAGTGTCGATTGAAAAAGATGTGAATCAGAGTTTAGGTACTGATTTCGAATGGGATGAGAATATCAATCTTGAAAGAGAGTCGAAATTTAGGTATCGACCTCGAAAAGGATGAGAATCAGAATTTAGGTACTGATCTCGGAATGAGAACTAGAATTTAGGTACCAGTCTCGGAAATGAGAGTTGAAATTTAGGTATCAATCTCGGAAGAGAGTCAAAATTTAGTTATCGACCTCGAAAATGATGAGAATCAGAATTTAGGTACTGATCTCAGAATGAGAACTAGAATTTAGGTACTAGTCTCCAAATGAGAGTTGGAATTTAGGTACCAGTCTCAAAAGTTTAGAATTAAAATTTAGGTATCAATTCGAAAGAGAATCGAAATTTAGGTATCGATCTCGAATGAGAGTCGGAATTTAGGTACCGACCTCGAAGGAAGAGGACTGGAATTTAGGTACCAGCCTCGGAAATTTTGAATTAAAATTTAGGTATCAATTCGAATGAGAATCGAAATTTAGGTATCGATCTTGAAATGAGAACTGGAATTTAGGTACCAGTCTCGGAAATTTTGAATTGAAATTTAGGTATCAATTCGGATGAGAATCGAAATATAGGTATCGATCTCGAAGTGAGAACTGGAATTTAGGTACCGATCTCGGAAATTTTGAATTGAAATTTAGGTATCAATTCGGATGAGAATCGAAATTTAGGTATCGATCTCGAAATGAGAACTGGAATTTAGGTACCAGTCTCGGAAATTTTTGAATTGAAATTTACTGTGGAGATTTGGATTTAGCGGGAGATCGAAATGAGATATGAAAGTGTTTCATATCCCATGGGAATCGATGAAAGTCTGATTACTTGGCGAAGGGTACAAACCCATGCCATCCGGATCAAATTGAAAATTCTTCATGATTCCGAAATCATCCCGAGAGGGGGTTTCAAGGGAGGTCTAGAATAGATCTTGATTTGAAGAAGGATTGGAGGATTTGAGAAGATGGGTTTAAACTGGAATTCAATTTGAGCTTTAAATTTGTTTTGTTTGTCCTTTAACTACCCCGTTTTTTGTTGTTTGTTTGGTGTTCATGTGGATTTGGTGTTCGACATTTTTAGATTTTTTTAGGAAAGTTTTCTTTTATTCTCTCTTTTTATTTCTTCTCTCGTTCTTTGTTCGAAGTTCATTTAACTTTAGTGGCGTTTCCTGACCAATTTGCACAAAAGAGGTGAAGGCCAAAAAATGTGACATGGTCACTTTCATTCCAATCATGTCGAAGATACATCATACAACTCGATCTGGAATATATCTCATACAATCCATGTAGACTCAAAACGGACTATGTATGATCTTCGTCGATCCATCCAAAGAAGCATCCGTCAAAGATCCATGTCCGAATAGTGGGGTACATGGTCAATAACATCACCTTCCAAGCCATCCTTGGCAAGGATGTCGTATGGATGTACATCGGAGGTGTGATATCTTCCATGTAACTCACAACTCGTAAGGCCGGAGGCTCTCTAGCTCCCGGTCCGCGCCGGAAACGGTAAGGTGTCTTCCCGTCGTCCATCCTTCCGAAAGTAATCGAGATCCTCTTCACCGGTACTCCTGGTATGCAATGCTTAGCGATATCCGCTCCGTTGCCCTTCAGCATCATGACGGAACCTACCGGTAATGGTATCTTCACCGGCCCTCGAACTCACACGGGCCTGCTTATCCGGAGGTCGATCCGAACATGATATTACACTCGTTCGAGAAAGAGACTATGCGAAAGGTCCGACAAAGTCGTGGTGATGTATGTGTGGGGGAATGCGATCACCCCGCTTGTAGATGTTAATAATGCAACTATCGGGTATGCAATCCGCCGCGCACTCCTCCATGTTATCAATCTCTTTACCATTCTCTTGATGACTAGTGGCATCAGATCCACTTGCCCATGACGGAGTATTCCCGAAGGGTTTCCCTTCCTGTCTTCCACAAAGTTGTAACAGCATCCACATTGTATTGTGATTCTTCCTTTCCCTGGCATCCATATCCGGGGTTCTGAGTATGTGTTTTTCCTAAGGCGGCCTGCTCTGCCCATTCTTTTCAAATCTTGGATACAATCCACGATTTGCTGTTGTTCATACTCTGAGAATACGTCTGTATGTAGCTCGAGGCCCTCTAGTATATTGATCCTTTTGCCTCTAATTCTCTCGAAGTATTCAAAGGTTTTCTTTTCGACATTCTTTATTCTCTCCAACTCGTATTCCAGAATAATCTGCAGATGGCGAGGCCTGGTGACATATTGTGGGATATACGGTTCAACCCCTTCACGCTCTCCTGCATACCTCGACTCCTCGGGGATGATGTTCGTCGGGACATCCCCCGGGGTTGCTTCTGCAACAAGGTCATGCATTACTCGTGGTTTTATCTGGTAGCGTGGTAGTCTTCTTTCTTCTGATCTTTCTGAGATTTCTCTGGTCCTTTCTGTTATCCTAGGAGCTGGCCTCCTTTCTTCAGGTTCCTGCTGAACCGGTGTCCTTGAAGTGTACGTACTGGCAGTAACAACTGTCTCGTCGCGCTGGTCCGTAGCTAGTTTTGTTAACATCTTACGGATACGGCGATTCTTATTTCTTCATTGCGTTGCTCGTGAGAGTAGCTCTTCGAACTTCTTGAATCTCCGTGGGCGCGGCGCCGACAAGCTCGCCCTCCGCTGTAGCGACTACGGACTTCATTTTCTTATCTTCTTCGAGTGTTTGTCTTTCTTTTCTTCGTCGTCGGATTGGTGGCTTGGGTCACCCACTTTCATCATCGTCTCGCCCGGCAGCTCTTCTCGGTCAACTGGGACCCAGTCACTTACCACATACTGTAGGCCTGCTGGTGTGAAATCCGAGTCAATCTCGATTATCACTCCATCTTTCACCCTCTTTTCATCGAGTGCAAGGCTTACGCCATTTCTAAAGTTCAGGACCAACCGCCCGTTCGACATTTCCCTGTGAAAAGACAAGGAAAAGGATGAGGGGCTGTACTAAGAACAAGAACATTAAGAAAATGTTTATTAAAGACATTTTTTTTATATATTTTCAAATTTAACAGGAATGAAGTGGGAAAAATCAGGAAAGAGATCTTGAATTGGAGAAGAAAACAAGGACAACTTTATTATCATGATTTTATTTATCTTAGCACATTTTATTATTTTTGGGTTCGGACCCAATCATAAGTAATTACTTTGCCCGTGTTTCTTAGGGATGAAGAATTCGTTCCTTCGAAACATCAGGTAGCGTAATACTTTTTCAAGTATCGTCCGTTGATCGTAAGCATATGTCGTTCTCCCTAACAATTCACTAGCTGGTAGGAACCTCCTGAGTATACTGCTTCAACCACAAACGTCCCTTCCCAAGTGGGTTCAAATTTTCCTCCTATCTTGCGGTGTGCAAGAATAGGTCTCTTGAGAACGAGAACTAAATCACCAACTTTCAAGGTTCTCGGCGGACCGGCTTGTCATGGGCTTGAACCATCTTAGCTTGGTATAGTTCTAAATTTTGTTGCGCTGCAAGTCTTTTCCCTTCCAGGCTTTCTAATTCTTCTAGTCGTAATTTGGCATTCTCTTCTGTCGTGATCTTGTTTGCAACTGCAATTCTGAGTGAAGGAAGCCGAACCTCTAAAGGTAACACTGCCTCGGACCCATACACCAGAGCGTAAGGTGTAGCTTCGAGTAGGAGTCCCGAAGGTTGTCCGGTAGGCCCATAAGGCTTCTAACAACTTCTCGTGCCAATTTCTCTTATTATCGTCCAAAGTTTTCTTTAAGATTTGAACGAGAGTTTTATTAAAAGCCTCGCCGAGGCCGTTTTCTCTTGGGTAGTAAATTGTTGAGTATCGCCGCCGATTCCGTGTCTCCCGACAAAATTATTGATTTGCGTGCTTCTGAATGCTGACCCATTATCTGAGATAATCCTGCGAGGTACTCCGAAATGGTAGACAACTTGGTTCTTGAAAAACGGTAGCACGTGGTGTGCTTTCACTTCTCTAAGTGGAACTGCCTCTGCCCACTTGGAAAAGTAATCTGTAGCCGCAAGAATGAAGCGATGTCCTTTTGAAGATGGCGGTTCTATCGGACCCACTATATCTGTGCCCCAACATTCAAATGGGCACGACACAATTGTCGGATGTAGCACATTTGGAGGTTGGTGTAGAACCACTCCGTGCACTTGGCATTGGTGATAGCTCTTAGCGATTTTCATGCGCTCGGTCATCATCGAGGGCCAGTAATATCCTAGTCTTTTAATTTTCATTTTCATCTTCAGACCCGACTGGTGAGCGCCACGAGTCCCGAATGCACCTCTTTAACAATTTCACGGGCCTCCGACCCGCTTAGGCACCTTAGCCACATTCGATCTAAAGACCTTCCGTATAATGTGTTGTTTATCAATGCGTAGACGTAGTTCTTTTCTTGATCCGATGGGCCAGCGACCTATCATCCGGTAGTTTTCCTGTTTGCGTGTAGTCTACTAATGGCCGTCGCCAATCTTCTCGTGTTTTTCGTCATCGTCGTAACCGCTTCTTCTTCTTTTCCGATTTGTGTATTGTGTTTATGTCGAGTCGTGATGGGACCCGACGTCCGTGAACCGACACTTCCACCGATTCATCTTGCAAACGAGCAAATTCTTTTGCGAGACGGGCTAAAGCATCTTCTAAAGCATTTTCTTTCCGGAATTTTGTAGATTGTCACATTCGGAATCTGTTCCAACAACTGTATGGCATACCGAAAGTATTGCTCGAGTCTTGGCTTTAAAATTCGTATCGTCCGGCGATCCGTTGAATGATCAATTGCGAATCCCCGTAGATGTCGATGTCCGTTATCCCCATTCGAATAGCTAATTCCGACCCCGTTATGAGGGCTTCGTATTCTCGCTTCATTGTTTGTACACGGTTCTATAAAGTGGTAGGAGTATCTTAACATCCCCCGCTCCGTGTTATAAAGATTAGCCCGATTCCTCGCCTTACCGGCACTATCATTTGCGATTTTTCGTCTTTGTGTGCCGAAGATGCTCCGTCGAAATATAATTCCCAACGTCGATCATCGTGGTCTTCTAGGCTCATTATTTGTTCATCCGACAAATCGTCATAGAGAGGAGATTCCGCCGCAGAAGGGTGTGTCTGCGAGAAAGTCCGCTAAGACTTGTCCCTTTACGGCATGAAGAGGCACGAAAGTTATATCGAATTGCAATAATATCATCGACCATCCGGCAAGTCCGCTCGGAAAGTGTCGGACGAGTCATCAAGTATCTGTAATGGATTAAATTTCGAGACCAAGTTGACCTTATCGAGAAAGCATGTAGTGCCCGAGCTTTTGAGCGGCGAAGATCGTAGCCAAACAATGCTTTTCAATTGCGGGATACCTTATTTCCGTCTGAAGTAAACGACGGCTTAAGTAGTAAAGAGCATTTTCTTTACCCTCATCATCGACCCCGGCTAACAGTGGCTCCGAGAGAGTCGTCTAAAGCCGCGGTGTAAAGTACCACACGGTCTACTCCGAGACCGGGGCTGCTAAGACGAGAGGTGTCATTAAATATTGTTTAATGTCTTCGAAGGCCTTCTGGCATTTCTCTTCCCAAATGAATTTGGCGTCCTTTTTAACTAGTGCCGAGAAAGGCTGACACCTACCTGATAAGTTCGAGATAAAGCGTCGAAGATATGCCAACTTTCCTTGAAAAGATCGTAATTGTTTTAAGGTTTTGGGAGGCGGAATTTCTAAGATAACTTTAATATTTTCCGGGTCGATTTCAATTCCACGATGTCGGACAACGAATCCTAAGAATTTCCCGGAGGTGACGCCGAAGGCGCATTTTAAGGGATTCATCTTAAGGTTAAATTGCCTTAATCGTTCGAAAACAATTCTCAAATCATACAGGTGGTTTTCTTTTACTTTGCTTTTGATGACTACATCGTCCACGTAGCATTCGACTTGATTATGGATGAGATTATCAAAAATTCTTGTCATCGCTCTCTGGTATGTTGCTCCTGCGTTCTTCAGTCCAAATGGCATCATTGTGTAGCAATATACTCCGATCGGCGTTCGAATGCCGTAAGCTTTTCATCTTCTCGGAGCCATTTTTATCCGGTTGTATCCCGAAGATCCATCCATGAATGAGAATATCTCATGCGTCGAAGCAATGTCGATCATTAGTTCGCGGATCGGTAGAGGAATTCATCCTTTGGACATGCCTTGTTTAAATCTCTGAAGTCCACACAAATTCTGATCTGACCATTCTTCTTTCTGTCTGGCCCCACATTGGCTAACCATGTCGGGTATTGTTCTTCACGGATAAATTTAGCGTCTATTAGCTTTTTAACTTCGGCTATGACTTGTTGTTTTATTTCTAGACGCATTCTTCTCGGGACCTTATCCGACCCGGACGTAGTAGGATCCACTCCTAGCTTATGGACCGCGACCTCCGGAGCTAATCCCGGCATCTCATCATAGCTCCAAGAAAAACAGCTCTTTAAATTCCATTAATAACTTGATTATTTCTTTGGAGTCTTCTTTATTGAGTAAGGAGCTGACAAAGGTAGGTCTAGGCTCTTCGCTAGTACCTAAGTTAACTTTCGTTAACTCATCTATTGTAGATTTAATCTCTTCTTCGAATTCTGATGGAGCGTCTCCAATTTGTAAATCTTCGAGTTCTCTCCGTAGTTTCCATGCAGCTTTCATTAGGTTCGCAAGTGACAACTCAGGCAAAATTCAGTATCATCAACTCGATCCTACCGTACCAAATCCGAGTCCATGTTTTGAATCGGGTGGACGACCGGAGTTATTCCATAATTTTTCAAAATGTTGTGATCGAACTTTTGTCCATTGTCGAGGTACGAAACCACGTTGAATTAAACTTCGAACACAAGGAGAGTACCACTCAAAAGGTAATTCCATTAATTTCGATGAAGTGACATCTTCAAATTGTACATTATGCTCAGCTTTGGAGGAAGTAAGCACCACGACAGAATTTGATTGGCTTAGCACCGCCGCTACGTACCTCTTCGACCACCATACCCTCGATCTTATTAGAATGGATCGGGGTCAGGGTCATAGTATGTACATAGTGGTTAATCTTCTCGTACATCGATTTGTATTCTTCGTTCTTCTCATCTTCGAGGGAGATCTTGAATTGCGATTTCTTCCGACTTATTGTTGCTACTTCTTTCTTGATTTCTTTTTCTTCTTCAGAACTATCTTCCCAATCAACATTAATGGCTGGTTTCCTCCGTCCAACCGTCCTAACGTCTCTACCACGCGCCTCGTCCCCGCCTCGACCTCGATGCGAGTTGTGGAGAAACCTTCACCATCTCGCCGAAGGGAGTGGTGAGCGACCGTTGGACTAGAACTTCGTGTTCTTCGTTGTCCCGAACTTTCTTTGCTTCATTCGTTATGGTATCTCCGGAGAAGATTGTTTTCTTCGTGGTGCATAATAAGTCGCGTCTTCATGGATTCCAATTTCATGTACGGAGAATGGTTGTAAGTCACCTTTGATGCAATCGTTCCCCTCCACCGTAGTATTTGATGCACTGATGTAGAGATGATGGTACCATCCTGTTTTCATGTATCCATGGTCGGCCCACTAGAGCGTTGAACGACGTTTCTGAATCAATTATGTGAAATTTCGCGGTTGTCTTCGCTAAGTCACCGGTCTTCATTAGTAGCGTTATCGACCCGAGGGCTCTTTCTCCTTTCCGGTCGAATCCTCTTAATAACATTTTGTCGCCTCGAGCTCACGAGCATAAATTTCCAAATATGCTAGTGTTCGAAGACTCATTATATCGATTGATGCTCCCGGATCCACCAATACTCGGAGAGCGTAAACTTCCCAATTGTAATCGAAATGTACAACGGTTGGTTGTGATCTCGCCGTCCCAAGTAGTAGGTCATTGTCCGTGAAGGTAACACCTCGCTGTTCCATTAACGAGCAAACCTCATCTAAGGAATCTCCGGCCATTTGAGCTAAGAAAATTTCCGGATCAAGTAAATCCTTGATCAGAGCTTCTCTCATCTCCTTTGATAAGATGAGAGCGTCGTAGATGCTCAGTTTGGCCGGTAGTTTCCTAAGGTGGGCTAGCACGTTGTAATCCACTTTATTTCCATGTGTCTCGGCTTCTTCTCGAATGGGTATTTCTTCTACCGGGGTTGATTCCTCTTGAACAACCACCTGCTTTCCTTTATCCTTTGGACCCATTCTCGGAGGTAGAACTCTTCCACTTCTTAAGTCGACTTCGTAATTTCTTCCGAATCTAGTGTCGAGCTTGCCGGTGTTTCTTCTCGAATCGGAATGACAGGCTCTTCCGGTTAGCCTCGCAGTCCGAAGGCTCTAATTCTATCGTGATCGGAGCTCCTCGAAACTCGCAGATAGATTCGTTGCTCGTTGAACTCTCGTAGCCTCCTCGATGGATGTCTTCTTCGTCATTTTGATCGTCGAGATTGTGTATGATTTGAGAATTGTCGTTGGTATCGAAATCGATGTCCGGATTGTCGTTAGTTACGTAATTGTTAGAAACGAGCCAAAACGTAGTCAACGCCATCACCCTTATCATTATATGATCCCACCGAAGTGAGCGGATAATCATACGAAGTCGAGGTTCGAGGGATTTCTCCCCCGAATCCGAAATAACTATCCTAGGATAAGCAGCCCCTAGTCTAGCCTTAGGAGCCTCGGTCCACTCTTCTTCGTCGATTTTCTTCTTCTCTTCAATCGTCTCCCGTCGAGGTGGTTCTTCTATCGCAAGTGATAGTGCCGACTTGACGAGTTTCGAACTCCGAATCGAAGCTCGCACCGAAGCGGTTCTGGATGCTCGTCTAAAATCTTTTTCGAAGACCTTGTCCAAGCGGTAGTCCATCCATCGTCGGCCGTATAGGGATCTATCGAATGATGGGATCGCTGAGACAACATTAACGGAACCTCCTTTCTGGGGTTCCTTCATGTACTCCTTCGGGATTGTTATATTTCCTTTCCGAAGATTGTCATTGAGCCAACTTTTGAAAGTAATGCAATCTTCTATCTTGTGTCCAAGCATTTGGTGATAAGGGAAAAAGTTGGGATCACTTTTCTTGTTGACTTCTTTCGGTCTCTTAGGCTCTGGCAGCAGGAAATCTGGAGTTTTCATCAGACTACGGAACATTTTCGGCACTGCTTCATTCTCGAATGGATATTCCCCGCTCGAAGCTCCCTTAATGTACGTTGGGACGAGGCGGTTGTTCATACTATGGAGATGACCGATAGCCGGGTCGGGGTTGTTGATAATTCCGTCGAGGTTGTCGTGGCCGTTCGGACGATATTTGTATCGGTTGCTTGCCTTTGTCGACTGCTGCAATGATCCCGGATTTCTTTTCAAAAGTCTTCACAGGCTTTTGCTTGTCTGTCTTATCGGTGAAACTTAATTGCTTTGCCTCTTCTTGCAAGCTTCTGGCCTAGCTTAACAACTTCTCGAAAGCCTTAATAGTGAATCCTTTGAGGAGAAGTTCTATCGGGCCGTGAATGCTTTTAAGTAAGATGCCGACTGCATGTTGTTCTTGTAATTGTGGTTCACACTTCATGCTTAAGTTCCTCCATCGAAGTATGTAATCCACCAAAGTTTCGTTCGGCTCGCTTCTCTACCACTAAATCACCTATAGTGATGTGGTGCCGAGCTCCGACGAATCGCTCGATGAAAAGGTTTTCTAGTTCCGAGAATATCTTCACCGAACCATTTGGTAATTCCGCATACCAATCAAAGGCGATCCCCGACAGTCGCTAACGAACCGTCGGAAGAGTAATGCATCGCTCCCGCCGGCATTGCAACAACCGGCACGAAAGTGTGCAACATGCCGTCGGGGTTCCTGCTCCATCAAAGGTCTCGAACCGCAGGTGGTACGAAGCCTTTGGGTATCGGACAGCGTCGAATTCTTCCGGTAAGGTCTACCCATCCGAATAGATGCCCCGCTTTTTGATTGTGCTAAGGCTTCTCGCACCTCGCTGTTCCACCAAGCTCTTGATATCTTTTTCCGGAATCATACTTTGTGTTGTATCTTTCTTTAGTCGCTCATCCCCGTTGACGGATGTAATCTCCTTTCCTCCGTCTGCAATGTGAATGACCTCTGGGGGTGTTTCTCTTTGGGGTTGCAATTGACTCTGGAGAGTGGCTAGGGCTATAGCCATCTCTTCCATCCTCTTTGACATTTGGGCGATCGTATCGTCTTTCTCCTAAAGCTGTCTTCTCGTCACTTCGGCTCCTCTCTTCTCGCGGCCGCAGGAGCACCTCGTGAAGCCGACGAAGCTCGTGTTTCGACCATGTTGATTTCTCGCATACTCATCGTCCATGAATTCCGATGAATCAATCTCGTCTCTGAATTTCTCTTCTCTTTCTTTTGCTAGTCGTCGAATATCAGTCCTCAATTTTTCCATAGCGTCCTCTAGCGGTCTTTTCTGTGCATCTTCACAGCTGTCGTGTGATAGCTGTCGGGTTCCCTTCTCACGAGTCCCCTTTACTGCAGTAGCACTTTCTTCAGATTCAAGTCTCCTGACGAGACTTTCCTTCTCAGGCTGTTGTTTCAATCTTAACTCGTCCAAGTAGTGGGATGCCATACCATCCTTCTAGCAGCGAAGGTCCAGGACCGGATGGTCCGTCGACCCAAATGCTCGGAAGGTGGTATCCTCCCTAATCCGTAACCCCGAAACAACGATAGGCGGACTAGCCTTCATCCTTTTATTTGGCTTTTCCGTAACGATGGCGGAGTTCTACTCGTGGCCCAAGACGGGATTTGACTGGCACCCGCCCTATCCTTCTTAGAATCTCTGATACGAGGCATTTCTCTTTCTTTGCTAGCTTCTCGATCACAGTTTGTAGTCGGGCAAATGGCGTGATCCTAGCCCTTTTCTTTCTATTGTCAACGTAGTATGCTGGTCGAGGTAATATAGAAACAATCCTGCGGACATTTTCCTCGTCAGCTGCGGCGGAAAGGGGATGGAATCTACTTCCTTCCAAAAGGGGTGTATCTTCGAGCAATGGTATGTATTCGAGTAGTGGTGTGTACTCGTGGATTTTGGGATTTCCTCCAGAAAGCAACTTCGGCAGCTCGGCCTTCCCGGCGATCTTCCTACTTGTTCCTTCTTTGGGTCCGTGTTAGTGATGGAATTCTTGAGCTGGACCCGATTTCAAAAACAGAAGGTCTCACAGGAAAGTCTGTACCCTCCACGGTAACAGGTTCACCATAGTTCTGGATTTCCTTCCCCTTTAATTCTTAGCTTCAGATACTTTGTTTGTCAGTGTGAAAAGGGAAACGTCGGTGATCTTGACATTCGTGTTCTCGAATCCTTGTCCAAACCGGATGATCCCATTGTCGGGCAGCTCATCCTTATAAACAGCGAAGTCCAGTTCATTGGTGAAGGAGAAAATCAGCTTTGGGGCTTCCATTTCTGCAGGGTAGATTCTGGTTGTCGATCCCAAGTTATGCTTCTTCTCATCAGGATGAAAAGAAAGGAATCGAAAGAGTCCGAACACATTCTTGTTCATGTATTTATAAGAAGGAATCATTTGTTAAAAGAGTCATTCATTAGGGGGGGTTTGTTTATTTAGAACGGAATGTTCAAAGGTGTAGAGAAGGTAAGGAATCCGATTCAGAGTTGGAAAGGATAAGAAAGTCTTATGCAAGACTTCTCGACTCGAAGGATCACTCCTAAACTAACACCTATCGGGGTCCACCCCACCTCGTAAATGAGGTAAAAGGATCTCGGAACCTCTCTGTTTAGGGGTGTCTAAACAGTGGTTCCTAAATCCGAGAGAATGTTGGTTATACTTGTTCAAGGTAGAAATGAACATGGTATTCCAACGGAAAGAAGGGCAGTTTGATCCACAAGGGACATGGATACACTACCGATTTTTGAAAGCAGAATTGTCTGATTAAAATGGAGAGAGGAATTATCCCCGGCGGAGTCGCCAGAAGTTGTTGGCACTATTTTTAGGTTGTGTGTTCTATTTTGAAAAGGGGGTTGCCTAACAGAAGTTGTCGGTGAATTTTTAATTTAATTTAAATAAAAAATTTGAAAAGTAGTATTTGATTTTTTGAAAATAATTTTAAATTAGAAGATTTTAAGATATGAAATCAAACCGATCTTACACCCTAAATAGTTTATATAAACGAGCACCACACCACAAACCATGTATCTATCCCTAAGGATAGACACACTGCTTGACGGTGGGGCTCGATTAAACAAACTAAAAGATTTGTGACATCCGTTTGGTCTGCGAACCAATTTTATAAGTCGACAAATTCCTCGCTTAATATGAAAGCATTAAACAGGGTTTATATTACTCGGGTTCTTTAAAATTCCCTGTAAGGGCAAGCCCCTATAGTTAATTAAATCTTAAGTGACGGGAGTCACCTAAGAAAACTCTCGATAATAATCAATAATTCTGCTCTCAAGAATTTCAAAGTTTAAGTTTTCAAAGGATTGAATTTTGGAATTTCAGTAGGGAATGGATCAAGTTTGGAACATTTTGTTTTGAGAAATCAGAGGAAGAAAGGAAGGAGAAATTACGGATTCGAAGTGAACTTTGGTAATCTCCCGACTATCTTATTGTTTGGCTTGAATTTAGGAAAGTCCTAATGTCTATTTAATTTTTTGATTTTGTCAATTTTAATTAATTAGGGCTTATATTTATATGATAGAATCATACAAACGGCCTCGAAGATGTGAGGGTTTATGTCGTATCAGATGACTACCTCAGAATCCTAAGACCGGTTAGGGTTTAATTCGCAATGCAAATGCCTAACGAAGAGTTGAGGATTTATGTTGCACTAGGCAAACTACCTCGAAATCCTATGGCTTTGTTGTTTAATTCTAGGAAAGTTTTGCTGAAGTAGACTCAGGTTTTGCTGATGACGATGGCCGTGCTGCCCACCATGCTCCGAGCTCCTTGTTATTGCAGAGGTTTAGTTTTAGAAGTCATAAATCGGGGATGAGAAAAGTGTTTTGGTTTAGAGAAAATCTTAATTTCCAAGTGTTTTTTGTGTTTCAATTAAAACAAATCTTAAAGTTGATTATAACGACACCGGTTAAGATCCCACGGTTCCATCCTTCCGGCATCATTATTTTTATCGGATTCACTTAGTCCAGATGAATTTGCTAAACTCAACTAAATGAGTTCCACACTTTCATTTAGACCGTGGGAAATCCCGTTAGCAACACGTAGGTTACATCATCCGAGGTATTCCCGATCATCCAACAGGACGTTTTAATTTAGTTGTAATTGTAGTTTTGTGTTCGTTTGTGATTAAATTTTGAGTTGTTTTATATTTTGAAGTGTTGTGGCGGTGAATTTTATCTTGCGATGACTTTTAGTTTAGTTTTGGTTTCAGCTTTAGGGACTATCCTAAAGGTGTGGGTTTTCATGCAACAGTTGTTTATCATGCAAGAAAAGTAAGTGCAATGCGGTTAAATAAATTGCAATAATGTAAATTGCAAGAAAGTAAATTGCAATAAAATAAAAGCTTACCTGGAGGGTCTTCCCGTCATCCCAAGCTGTACTTAAAACACAATTAGAATATTTAAGCAAATTCTTAGGTAAAGCTAAGGGAAGGGTTATGGTTTTCTACCAAATTCCTAATCCTATAGCTAGTCATTTCCTATGACGTCTAGGTTCCTTGCGTTTTGGTCTGAGGACGATTTTCTTCATCAAAGAACAATTAAGTTCAATTGTTCTTATGAACATCCTATCATATCGAGGAAGTGCTTAAGGCAAATCTTAAACATCTTTTCAATATTTCTAGGATTGTTTTAAGTCCAAATGAATTCAATTACACAAATGAATTAATCGTCCGAGGTTTAGTTAAGTTTTGTTATTATCTTACTCAGTGAACTAGGATATTTGAATGTCCTATAAGTGAAGTAACATTTCATTCCGTTTAGGAGTTATGACAACTAAAGCTTTCGAGGGTAAATTGGTGTTCAAATGGTTTGTGATTTAGTTTAATTTCAATTAATGGGTTTAAATTTGGAATAGTGTTCAAGTTGCTTTATATTCAATTTTCTTTCTGTTTTAGGTGATGTTATTTAATTCAATTTAATTTAACTTTAATTTAATTTAATTTAATTTTAATTTTAATTTAATTTAATTTAATTCAATTTAGTTTCGATTTGATGTTAATTTAATTTAGTTTAATTTGATTTAATTTCCTTTAATTTAATTTGATTTAATTTTAATTTAATTTGATTTGATTTAATTTAATTTAATTTAATTTAATATGTTTTAATTTAATTTAATTTAATTTAATTTAATTTAATTTAGTTAATCTTTAATTTAATTTAATTTGATTTAATTTAATTTAATTCAATTAATCTTTAATTTAATTTAATTTGATTTTTAATTTAATTTTATTTTTAACTTTAATTGAAATTTTAAAAGAGTTTAATAATTTAACTTTAGTTTAATGATTAGGTTTTTTTTTGATATCAAGGAAATCAGAGAATCAATTTTTGCAATTTTCTGATTTTTCCATGATTTATTATAATTATTTTAGTGAAAATGCTAGAAAATACATTTTTTTTAATTTTGAAATTACCCTAGGGCTTTAAAATTTAATATCTCATTAAATAGACCTAAGAAAAATATGGGGTTTGTTCCTAAGTGATTTAAATTCAAAATGTGACATTTTGGTGAATTTTATTATTTTTGTGATTTTTATTATTTTTTAATTATTAAAAATATTAAAATAATATTAAAAATCAACTTTTTTTAGAAAATTGAAATTTTAATTTTCTTAAATTCCCCTAGCATCAGAGAGGCTCCAAAACCAATTTGCTGAATTTTTGAAAGGTATTTTGAAAGTTATAAATTTTTAAAGTTCAAATTGACTAAATGGCTTAATCAACCCATTTATTAGGGCTAACCAAGTCCAATTGACTTCAAATTTTTATGGTGGGTTCCTCTGATCCTAAAGGTCAGTGGACAATTGATTTCAAGTCAATTTGATGTATGGTTAACTCTAATTAATTAGGGATCTATTTTGGGTGTTTAAGCCAATTAGGGCTATTTTAAATGAACTAACTCAAAACATATTTTTCCTAGGGTCCTCTGGTCATAAGGGACATCACCAAATTTTCCTAGAATTTATTTCACAACATGCTAATTATTAGAATTAAAATACTCAAAATAGTAACATGAGTTTGAAAAATCATTAACTTCTCATAGGGATGGCCTCAGACTTTGGAAAATTCAGGGAATGTTCCCAAATTCAGAGGCTTCAAAAGCCCTATTGTCTCATGCAATGGTGAATTTCCTACATGCATGGAGAATTAAAATAGTGCAGACAGTAAATAAATTATTAAAAATAAAATACTTGATGAAATTAAATGATTTCTTTTCCACATTATTTTCCTCTGCTCACTGAGCAAGAGGGTATTTTTATTTTATTTTTATGATTTTCCTAAACAAAGTTATGAATTTTTGAAGTTTAGGGAATTAAATAAATAGAAAAATACCCTAATTTTCTATTTATCCACGCGGCGCCGCGTCAACCTTGGCAGCTCCGAAACGCCGCGTGTCGCGCCCCCATTGGACGCCACAATCTGACTCAGCGCTCCGGGTCCCGCGGTTCACGTACCATCTCCTGGTCCGAAGCCATCCGAGCCGTCCGTCCGCGCGTGTATTAAATGGATGACATCCGTTCATCGTCCCGGAGCGTCCTCACTCGAGAGCCGTCCACACTAAATCTCTAATATCTCACTCGATACTCGATGAATTTTCATGTTCTTATGCTCTGTGGATTCGTCTTGAGAAGACGAACACATCCATACGGTTTATGTGGGATGAAATTTTCTCAATAAAAATGGAGAATGTTCAAAAGCTCGGGAAGAAGAGTGAGGCCATACCTTTGCTCAGAGAAGTGTGGCTTCGATCTGAGGGTTGTTTCACCTTCGATTGGATCCCAGCAAGCTCCAGATGAAGTCTCCTGGTCTGGTGAATTTCCTAAGTAAAATTTTGACCACAGCCGATCACAAAGCTTGGAGGCTGGAGCAACTGGGTGGCCTGGAGATGGGGCTTTTGCTGGTGGATACCTTCTCTTGGTCTGGTGAAGGTGTAGGACCAATCAATTTGGGGATTGGCTCACTGTGGAGAAGTGTCCTGGTTTTGTGCTTGGATTTCAACTCTGAAATTGAGCTCACAGAGAGTAAATGGCAGGGGGATTTCAGTGGGGATCAAGTGCTCTATGTATAGGGAGTAGTCTGGAACAATTTTGGCAGAGTTTCCTTAAGGTTTGTTTCAACACCTCTCATGGCCGAGAAGGGGTGGTGTTTAAATAGGAGAGGGTGGAGGGCCTCTCAGGGAGAGTTAGGGCTTGGGATCAGCTGCTCTTGGCAAGAGAAGAACAGCTACAATGGCCACTGGGGATGGGGCAGCTCAGCAAGAGAGAATTCCAATGTTGGCTCACATGTGAGCTCTCGGCCATGGTGTTTTCCGGCGACTCAGTGGTGGCCGGCCGAGCATTGGTCAGCATCTTGTTCGGGTGGGTCGTGGCTGGGGTTTGGTGTATTCAATCGAGGTTTGACATGTGTAAAGTGGTTGAATCAAAGTAGAAAGGGAAGGGGCCATTTTAGCTTATTTTGGTCAACCCATGCAAATGGGTTGGGTGCACCTCCCCAAGACCTAGTTTTGGGCCGAGGAGGTCGGGTGGGTCAATCTCCCATGTGTGGTGGAGTCTCCATCAAGGATTAGGTGGCAAAGCATGGTTTAGAGTGTGACATGCTTAAGGTAAAAAAAGGCTTAAGAAGGATTAGGAAAGGGGGTCCTCCTTTTTCCATTAATGGCTTGATCACATGTCAAACCCTCCATGGCTTCATGTGGCTTGTCCATGGCTTGCATGGCTTGTCTTTGGCTTGGGGAAAGCTTGGTCAATTTCATGAAAATGGATTTTAGGAATTTTTAGTAATTTGATGGGAATTTGTATGAAACTTGATTTGGACTGATTTGATGATGAATTTAGGACTTAGGTATTGACTTTAATTGAAATTATGATGAGGGGAAATGTCATATGGGCTTTGAGACCAATTTTGGGCCTTTGGATGTGGTAAAAGATGGGCTTTTAAAATGGTTTAAGGAATGGGCCTTTAAGTTTAAAATTGAATTTATGGATGGGAATTTTGTAAAGAGGTTGGGCCAAATAATTGTTGGGTTTAGCTCATGGATGTGTCATGAGTGACTTGAAGCAAATTGGGGGTGATTTGGGTTTGAATTGGGTTGAATTTGGGCTCTTTTGGTGAATGGGCCAATATAGGTCAAAGTGGGCCAAGTTGGGCCAATGTTGGGCTAGGGTTGAAATTGATGTAAAATTAATGTTGAAAAATGTTTATGGGAGTGTTTCAAAGAGGTTTTGACTTTGGTTGGGCTTTGATTTTGGGGTTTGGGCTCATTTGGGTTAGGTTTGGGTTTAGGTCGAAATTGGGCCTTTTAGCTTTGGGTTAAATTTGAGTGGGGTTTGGGTCTAGATTTTGGGAAAATCATGTTAGTGTTTTGCTTGTGGGGATGCTAAGGAAGATTTAGAAAAGATTTGGGGTTAATTGGAGTTGAATTGGGTGAGTTTGGGTCATGGGTCCAAATTGGGGGCTTTGACAAAAGTAAGGTTAATTGACAAAATTGGCCCACGGTGCAGTTGAACAAAATGAAATTGGGAATATTTGGGATTTTCTGGAATTTTCTGGGAATTTTCTGAATTTTTGGATTTTTAGGTCAAGAGGGGTACTTTGGGTATTTGGAGGGTATTGGGAGGTATTCTTGGAATTTTTGGTATATTTGGGTATGGATGATCAATTTGAGTGATGTGGAAATGTTTGGGATTGATTTTGGGGAATTTTGGGTGATTTTGAAATTTTGAAAAAATTGGGTAATTTCAAGGGCTTTGGGTAGGTTAGGCGGGTGTAGGGTCCCGGGGGTCAAAAATTGAAAATTTGGAAAATTGAAGATTGGGTAAATTTGAGTGGAATGAAATCATTTTGGTTGAGCCATGAAGCCACATCAAGCCTACATGAGCCATGAAGGGACTCATTTGAGGCATTCACTATGTTGTTCCTAACCCTCTTAGCCAAGGGCTTAGGGGTTAAGGACCATCCATGTGAATCACCTATATGAGGCAGGAGGTCAAGTTAGGTATGGGTGTGGTTTTAGGAGTTGTGTGAAAGTGTAGTGTATGAGTGTAGTGTGTGTGTAAGTCAGCCCCTTCACTGGACCGGGCCACCTGTAGGCGTCCCAAGGCCAAAGAGTCCTATGGGAACTCATCCTTTGAACTTCCACATTTGATTTCAACCCTCTAGGTGATTAGGGGTCTACGATCAAGTTTGTGGAGTTTGCAGGGAGTTAAGAAGTGGTTTGAAATTCTAGATGGTGGATCCCAATTCTAGTCCTCTAAGATAGTCAAAGGAAAAGCCTAAGGCTAGATCCTAAGTACTAAAAAGAAGAAGAGAAGACCTCATCAAAAATGAGGTCAACAGGGCTGAATTGAAATGGAATTGGAAGAGGCTCATTTTGGGTTCAATTTGGTCAACCCATGGTTTTAGGCATGGTGCACCACCCAAGGCCTGGTTTTGGGCTGAAAAGAATCATTTAGGTCAGCTTGGAAGGGGTGGTGAAGTCTCCATCCAAGGTGAGGTGGCTAAGCGTGGTTTAGAGTGTAACATGATGAGGTTAAAAATTCTTAATGAAGGTTTAAGAAAGACCCCCCTCTTCTTGCCATTAATGGCTTGGTGAGGTGGAAAGTGGCTCCGATGGCTTGCATATGGCTTATGCATGGCTTCATGGCTCCATGTGGCTTGGGGCAAAGCTTGGTCAATTTCATGGAAGTAGAATTTAGGAATTTTGGTGGAGAATTTTCATGAAGCTTGATTTGGAATGGTTTAATGATGATTTTGAAACTTAGGGGTTATTTTGATTAAATGGATGATGTGGAGAAATGTCATGTGGGCTTTGAATTGAAAACTTGGGCTTTTGAAATAGTCTTGGGTGGGCTTTTAAAGTGATTTAAGGAAGTGGGCTTTTGGATTTTAAATTGGGCTTTTGGATGAAAATTTTGTGAAGGACCATGTCAAATAAATGTTGTAATTGGTTTAGGCATGTTCCATGAATGGTTTGGAACAAGTTTAAAGTGATTTTTGAATTGAATTGGGTTTAATGTGGGGTCTTTCGGCAAAGGGGCCAAAGTGGGCCAAATTGGGCCAAATTGGGCTAAGGTTGGGCTAAAGATGGATTTGATGTAAAATTAAAGTTGAGAAATGTTCATGAGAGTGTTACAAAAAGTTTTCAATTTTGGTTGAGCTCTAATTTTGGGATTTGAGCCTATTTGGGTTAGGTTTGAGCTTAGGTGAATTTAAGGGATTTTGGTTTTGGAATAGGTTTGGGTGGAGTTTAGGCTCAATTTTTTGGCAAATCAAGTTATTTTTTTCTTTATGGGGGTGTTAAGAAGGCTTTGGAAAAGATTTGGGGCCAATTGGAGTTGAATTGGATGGGTTTGAGCTAGGTTTAAGTCATGGGCCAAAATTGGGCCTTAGGCTTCAAATTGAAATTGAGCTCAAATGTCAGTCAAATTGGACTTGGATTTGGTCTAAATTGATATTGGGGATGTTGATTTGAAGTTTAGAATTAAATTGGACCAATATTGTGGTCAATTGGGGTGGTTTGGTTTGACATTGGGTTCACTTGGGTTAAAAATGGGTCAAATTGGGGGTTTTGGTAAAAGTGGGGTAAGTTTGCAAAATTGGCCCATGGTGTAGTTGAACAAAATAAAATTGGGAATATTTGGGATTTTGCTAGAATTTTTTGGGAATTTTTTGAATTTTTAGATTTTTGGGCTAAGAAGGCCATTTTGGGTATTTGGAGGGTATTGGGGGGTACTTTTGGAATTTTTGGTATTTTTTGGCTATGGATGATCCATTTGAGTGGGGTAAATGTTTAGGATTGATTTTGGAGAATTTTGGGTAATTTAGGTGATTTTGTAAATTTTGGGTAGTTTCAAGGGCTTTTGGTAGGTTTAGTAGGTGTAGGACCCCGAGGGTAAAAAATTGAAATTTTGGAAAAATGAAGATTGATCAAATTTGAGTGGAATGGAATCACTTTGGTTGAGCCACGAAGCCATATTAAGCCATATGAGCCACGAAAATTTGGAAAATTGAAGATTGGGTAAATTTGAGTGGAATGAAATCATTTTGGTTGAGCCATGAAGCCACATCAAGCCTACATGAGCCATGAAGGGACTCATTTAAGGCATTCACTATGTTGTTCCTAACCCTCTTAACCAGGGGCTTAGGGGTTAAGGACCATCCAGATGAATTACCTACATGAGTCAGGAAGTCAAGTTGGGTGAGAGTGTGGTTTTAGGACTTGGAATGTGTGTGAGAGTTTAGTGTATGCGCAAGTCAACCTTCACCAGACCAGGCCACCCAGAGTATTCCTAAGGACAAAAAAAAAGTCCTATTGGAAACTCATCCTTCAAACCTCCACATTTGACTTCAACCCTCTAGGTGATTAGGGGTCTACAATCAAGCTTGTGGGGTTTGCAGGGAGTCAAGAGGTGTTTGAACTTCTAAAGGGAGGGTTCCACTTCTAGTCCTCTAAGATTAGTCAAAGGAAAAGCTTATGGCTAGATCCTAAGTACTAAAGAGAGAAGCAAAAGACATCATCAAAAATGAGATCAACCGGGTGGATGTAGTCTATAACATTTTTCAATAGTAAGCCCAAACTTTTGCAATTAGTGAAATAGTATGGTTTTTGTTGCATTATAACTTCCTACCAATAGCCATCGGAAGCTGACCCCACCCAGATCCTCTTAATTTCAAGCACTGAAATATCCCTTTCAATTTGTATCCTGACTGCTTCAGGCAGTCCTCTATTAAATGTAGCTGCATCAATCTTGAGGAGAGTTCCAATGGCTCTAGCAATTTGAAATAATGTATTATGGTTGAAAAATCTATATGGGAGATTTGGGAATTTAAACCAGATTGGTACAATGGGGGGTCTTTGCTTGGATCAAAATCTGGTGTCCATTTAAGGAGCTTCATTTCCATTCCAGCTATAGTGACCATTTGCTTAGCAAAAAGCCTAGCATAATCCTCCTCAGTAGTGAGATGAATAAGAAGGTGCCTCCCATCCAAGAGTCCCATTTTCCAACTGACAATAAATGCTAGAGAGTCAAAAAAGGCTCTAACAAGCTCCATTTTGGGGTGACCAAGAGTGAATTTTCCAATAAGTGCTAGGTTAACTTGCTCATTTAGAGCATCTAGTTCAGCATCAGAGAAGTAAACTGCAGGGCAACCTTCCTTAACACCAATATGATAAAAATAAGGACATGAAGCCTTCCCTGCAGTAGCATCATGGAAGACCTGTGGGAAAAGTAGCTGATTAGTGTTTTGTAAGGGGTGGGTCCATTACCCACCATCCCAGCATAGGAAGCTTTAGCCCATTCCACCTTGGTGGAAAGCTCCACAGGGCATTCCATTCTGAAAGGAGAGACTCCAGCACAACAGGCAATAGGTCAAAGCAAAATAGCTTAGGAAAAACAAGACTGAGGCCAAGTGCACACATAGAAATCACACTCCAGCCCAGTGAAAGACAGACTGATCAGAATAACTAGCAAGTCAGAACACCAAAAAGAAGAAGATAGGATCAGTAACAAGAGAGGAGGGGAAGTAGCAAAATCCAGGGCAGAGGCAGAAAAGAACCAACTAATGGAACGGTAAAAATTTGAAAATCGGAAACCCGGGAAGGGAAAAGAGTAGGAAGACAGGCCAAGCAGGACGACCACACCTCACCAGAGAGCACCACCACCAGCAGAGATAGCTTACCAGCAGGAAGGAATCCGGCGCCGCCGAGGGGGTCATCCACGACCCCCAAACCCTAAAAGAGGAAAACTTGCCGCCATATATATATATATATATATATATATATATATATATATATATATATATATATAGGCAAAAACCTAGGTGAAATCCCTAGGTGTATCTATTAATTAAGATTAAAACAACTTACAAGGTTCTCACAAAAGGGATGCCAAGTGCATCACCTTGTAACAAAAAATCTAGAGCCAAAGGAAAGGTGTTAGAAACCAAAATACATTCAAATGTCCTACCTAACCTAGCCAACCAGTGAGCTGGTTTATTGCCTTCCCTAGGAATATATGAGTATGTGACTTGGATTGAAACAGATAGCTCATGGATTTTGTGCACCCAATCCAGCAGGTCCCAGGTAGAGTATTGAGGATGTCTTAGAATCTGCACCACCTGTAGAGAATCAGATTCAATGATGACCTTATTATAGTGCAAAGTAGTTGCTGCCTTTAAAGCCCAGAAAATGGCCACAATTTATGCTTCCAGGGAATGAGAAACATAAGTAGGAGAGGAAAAAAATAGGAGGCATTGCCCCAAATGATTTCTGATAACACCACCAAAGCCAGCATCCTGCTTAGTAAAACTGCCATCTGTGTTAATCTTAATCCATCCAGGAGGAGGTGAACTCCAATAAACCAGTGATATAGAAGGTTTACTAGTAGCAGAACTTGAATTAAGTGGGGGAGCCAATTCTTACAAACATTTGGGAATCTTTGATATCTCATAATTTTCTGCAGGTAAGCCAAGCAATTAGCAGAAACCTGGGCAGTTGAGGGGGGAATTCCTTCAAATCTTACAGAATTTCTGTGCATTAAAACAAACCATGCAACACAACAGGGAATGGGGTGAAGCCCAATAGTATGCCATTCCTCCCAGGAAGTCTTAAAGTAGAGCCAGTTGACAAAGAACAGTGTCAGTGTTGAGGAGTTTGATAAATTTTGACCAAACTTTTTGAACCCAAACACAAGTGAAGAAAAGGTGATCTGCAGTCTCCTCCTCTTGACAGCATAATGAGCATCTGGATGGCCCTATTAACCCTTTTAGCTTAAGTAGATCATCAGTAGGAATAATATTGTGCCATATTTTCCAGCAGAAGAATGACATGGAAGGGGAGAGGAATCTGCACCAGATGGCTTTTCCCCATTTCAGTTCCTGAAATTGGTAAATGGTGCTAAAGATAACGGAAGATAGCTTCTGAGAAATCTTTTGCCTGATGATCACTCTATCCTTAGTGGTAGTATTCTTATTGGTCTTTAAAACCATATCAACTTGTTGATCAGTGAGCATGGTATTAAGGAGTTGAACATTCCAGTTGGAATCTACCCAGCAATCTTTAACCATTAATTGAATGTTATAGTTCTCTGATAAAGGCTTCAATCTCTCCCCATTATGAGCCTAAAAATCCAACCAAAACTTAATCTGCCCTTCCCCCAGATCCCATATGAAAAGTTGTTCAGCATGGTCTCTACAATTTAGCAGGCTGGTTCAGATTCTAGAGTCTCCTAACTTCTTAGTCACAAGTAGGGGGTGATTATCTTTGCAATATTTTCCCTTAATGAATCTGGCCCATACAGAAGCTTGTGCCCTGAATCTAATCCATAATTTACATAGATTTATTTGTCTTAGTTGCTGAAAGGATTTAACACCCAGCCCACCAGCACAAGTGGGTTTGCACAACTTCCACTAACTCATCCAGTGAATTTGAGTTCTCCGTCCAGTCCAAAGGATTTTATTTAAATTCTGTTGATTCTAAGTTGTGTAGCCTTCTTCCTATTGGACATCTGCAACATATAAGCTGGGAAGGCAGTGACAATGCTTCTTAGAAAAGTAATCCGACCACCATTTGACAGAAAAGAAGAAGTCAAGCAGTTAATCTGATAGGTAATTTTGTCCACCACCTCATAGAATTGGGTTTGTTTCACCCTTCCTTTGAACAGCTAAACCCCCAAATAGTTAAAGGGAAGGGACCCAATGCTGAAACCTGTGTACTCATTGATCCAATGCTTAATGTTGGTTGGACTGTGGGAGCTGGAAAGGATCTGACATTCCTTTTTATTCAACTGGATACCAAAGAAGACCTGAAAATCTTGTAGACATTTGTAAACTGCTTTGCCAGCTAATTTGGTGGCTTCGGTGAAAATGACTACATCATCAGCATAAGCTAAATGGGAGATATTAATATTGGACTTATGACTATATGCCATGTGTGGATGATGCTGAAACATGTGGTTAAGATTCTTGGACAAGTAGTCAAGAGACAAAATAAAAATATAAGGAGACAATGGGTCACCTTGTTTGATACCCCTAATGGCATGAAAGAACCCATGTGAGGACCCATTTAGCAGAATAGAATGAGCATTTTTGTTTAACCATCTCTCAATAAGAGATATGAAGGTGTGGGAAAAGCCCCTAATTCTCAAAACATATCGAATGAAATCACATTCAATGGTATCATAAGCTTTTCTTAGATCCAGTTTGAAGATGATGTTATTACCTCTACATTTCCTGTCCAAATAAAGAAAACGTTCTTGGGTAATAAGAATATTTTCACCAATGTATCTACCCTTCACAAAAGCAGCTTGGTTCTTACTGATTAGAAGTGGAATATGAGGTTGCAACCTAGCCATAATGACTTTACTGATGATTTTAGAAATAATAGTAGTTAGACTTATGGGTCTGAAATCCCCTCAAGTCTCCCCAGTGCTACTTTTGGGTATCAAGGTAATGGAAGATGCAGAAAAATATCTGGGAGGGTCCTTTCCACTGAAGAAGCTTTGCACAGCTCTACATACGTCAAACCCAATGATTTGTCAGGATTTTTTTATAAAACTCAGCTGTGTAGCCATCAGGCCCAACAGCCTTATTTCCACCAATGGAATCCATTGCACACCTCAATTCTGCATCAGAAGGAGACATGGCAAGGTTCAATGCTTTAACCTTGTCCCTGTGCTTATTAAACAGATTTGTTTGAAACTGGAGTTGACTTTCTCATCCCTTAGAAAATTTTCTAAAAATAAGATATAGCTTCCTGAGCAATATCTTCAGCTTTGTATACTTTGATGCCCCTATCATTTTTAATAGATAACACCATGTTGCACTTCATTTTGTAATTGATACATGCATGGAAATATTTGGAATTTATGTCACTCTCAAAGAATTTTGTTCCATCCAATTTTTGTTTTAGGAAAGCTTCAAAATAACTTGTGGCTGAGTGAAGGTCTTCATTAGCAGTGACTAGCTCATGTTCAGTAACCAGACCTTGTAAATAATGATATTCTTTCTGCTGTGTATTTTTCTGAGCCATATTAACTTGGTTGATCACATTGCCAAAACTATCCCAATTCCAATGTTTAAGATGAGATCCCAACTTCTTTTGAAGACCCCAAAGGTTGATCCAAGGGTCAAGAGAGGGACTGCTTTGCCATCTCTTAGAGACTTGACTGCAGAAGTCAGGGTGTAGGAGCCACATGTTTTAGAATCTGAATTAGGAAATCTTTGGTGAATGGAAATTAGAAATTGTGATCAATAAGGGCTTATGATTAGAGCCTGACATGGTAAGATGAGTGACAGTGGTATTTAGATAGGTTTGTAACCAGGCAGTGTTGGCAAGAAACCTGTCAAGCCTTTCCCAGAGAGAACCCCTCCTCAAAGTGAAAAGGGGTCCAATGAAACCCAAATAAAAAATACCTGCTTTCTGGATAACATCAGCAAAATTTGTCATAGATTTGGCAAGAGGAGTTCTCTCACCCCTTTTTTCAGTAGGTGACAGAAGACAGTTGAACCCCCCCCCTCCACAATCCAAGGGGAAGGAGTTTGTTGGCCCAAAGCAATGAGATTGCTTCAAGGATGGTTTTGTTGCTGAAATTAAGCTACCGACGTAAATGAATGTTGCAAAACCTGACTTATCATCAATAGAGAAATGTAAATGAATAAATTGGGGATCATCCACTATCACATTGTAAGTCAGTTCTTTTCTAATCAATAGCCAAATTTTATTGTTGACGTTAGGAAAGAAATGAAATTGAGGGAATTTCTTAGAGATTTTGTGAGGGTCTTCAGAAACCAATGGCTCTCAAAGAGCCACACACCAAATTCAATGAGTTCTTACCAAACATTTTAATCTATGAAGAGAGGCAGGGTGAGCTACCCCTCTCACATTTCAACAAAGAAAATTAATCATGTGAAGAAGCCAACCCGTTTCCCCTTGTCTTGGGAAGTGGAAATTGACTTAAAGTATCAGAAAAAGATCCCTTGAGAAGTTGTTGGTCATCTATGAGATTCTTCAACTCTGAAAATTCCTTCTTTTTCTTTTTAGATTTCTGAGTAAGCCAACTTTCTTCCATATGATTCTTCAGTGGTGGTTTTTTAGAACCAACTTCTCTAGGAAACATCACTAATTTGGTAGATAAAGGGGATCTATCATTTTCAATAATCTCCACTGGGGTAGTATGAGTAGGAACAACATCAATCCTGTTAGCAACATTAGGATGGGGTTGGGGAAGCCATCTTTTAAATCGGGGATCTGAAGGGGAGGATGGAGGGGAGGTTTAAACAGGAAGGGACTGAGGAAGATTAATGACAGGGGTTGTGGCCAAGGGGACAAGGGGTGGGGGGAGGAGATAGGAGAGGGAGGTGGAACAGTAGAGGCCAAAGGCTGGTTCAAGGAGGAATGGGCAAGGGGCTCAGAGCTAGTTACCCCATGAGTGGATTTGGGAGGTCTTCTAGTGGGGGGTGCACTCTATAACACCTACTATGAGTGTGACCAAACATCCTACAATGAGTGCAATAGTGGGGTGTCTGCTCCATGATCACTTCCTGCCAGTAAGCATCATTCTCAGAACCAATCCAGAGCCTGTGTATGGGGGGAGAGTGAGATCTCTTTCAACCTGTACCCTTGCTACAGCTGGTCTTGCTTTGTTCTTTGTAGGAGCATCTAACTTGAGTGGGGTGCCCAAGGCTTTGGCTATGTTAAAGAGAACATTTTTGGTTGAAAAATCTGATGGGGATTTCAGGGAATTTGAACTAGATTGGGACAACAGGAGGCTCTTTCCTGGGGTCAAAATCTGGGGTCCATTTCAAGAGCTTCATGTTAGATCCATCAATGGTAGTATATTGCTTGGCAAAGAGCCTTGCATAATCTTCTTCAGTGGTCAGTTGAATCAATAAGTGTCTGCCACTAAGTAGTCCAAGTTGCCAGGAACCAAGAAACTGAAATGATTCAAAATATGTTCTAATTGATTCCATCTTTGGATGACCCAATGCAAATTTTCCTATAAGGGTGAATTTAACATCATCAGTAAGTTGGGAGAGCTCATTATCAGTAAAAATCACAGTTGGTTCACCATCCCTGAGTTCAGTTGGGTGGACAAAAGGGCAGGTAGCCCGGCCAACAGCAGCATCATGGAGGAACTGGGGAAACACAAGAGAATCAGAGGAAGAGAACACTGATTTGTTGCTACCAACAACACCAGCATAAGTGGCCTTAAACCATTGAATGTTGGTATCCAAATCAATGGGATGAGCCATCAGCACAAAGGAACAGAACTAGAATCCACCAAAATCCCAAAGAAAACCAGTAAAGATGTAGGCAGAGCCAAACCACACCAAGCACCAAACTAATGTAACGGTAGAATTTGAAAAACAAGGATCCCGGGAAGAGCCAAACACACTGACTAGAAGGGAGGAAGCACCACCACTAGAATAATGAACACCAAAGGGAACACCTCCTACCTGAGAAGCTGCCGGAGTAAGGGCTGACGCCAAGAATCATCCTGGGAACCCTAACAGAGCAAGACCTTCATCAGCCGCCATTACATATATATATATATATATATATATATATATATATATATATATATATATATATATATATATATATATATATATATATATATATATATATATATATATATATATATATATATATATATGCATATGGTAAATGCATGTATGTCAGTTAAAATAAGCCCTATGGATTTTTTATGTGTTTGTTCTATGTGATAGGCTAACGTAGGTCTTATATATTTTTTCCCTTCATGTAAATATAATATCCATGTATATGTAAAAGCAAAAGAATAATGAAAACTTATGATGTTTTTGCATGAATTATATGTTGCTTGATTTGCCTGCCTTTGATGATGTTTGTATGTGTGAATACTTGATTAATATGATATTTCCTTTGTTCTACAAGTTGAGCTTTGTTGAGCATTAGAAGACTTGGTTAGGAATAAGTTTGACTGGACTTGAAATTGTTGGATGAGAAGACTATAAGGAGAAGGATTAACGTTCCTGGAAGTTAAGTATAAGGAGGAGAGCTTGGTAATAACTCCAATATCTTTTAGTATAATATATTTCTATACATATAAATAAATAAATTTAAAGTTCTAAAAAATGGAATTTTTTTCAAAATATAAATATCTTCATTAAATTAAAATAATTTTCTACAAACATTAAATGAGGTCTAAAGTTATAAATCCATTAAATCTTTAATCAACTCATGAAAATTTTTTATACTTTAACTAAATGATCACAAATCTCTTAGGTTTTTTTATACTACAGAAATGTTTAATTGTATATTTTATTATGAAATCCTACAGAAGTTTTTTTTCAAGTTTTTAAAGAAAAATCCTTTTAAAGATTAAGAAGCCATCATTTCTCTTAATTTCTAAATCTTTTCCAAACTAGAGCCTTTACAAAACATTAAAAGAAGTTTAAGAGAAAGCTACTTTTAAGTAAATCTCAAAACTATTTTTTAAAACATTAAAGTTATTTTCTCCAATTTATAGAACTTAGAGATTTTCCTTGAAGAATCTTTTGGAGGATTTCTTCTTAATTCTTTTCAAAGACAATTTAGTTAATGATTAAAAGGTAGAAGCTTTAGGAACCCTATTCAAACCAATGAAAGATTACCTTTCAATGGACTTTCCCCTAGAGATCTATGAATAAAATATATAAGCTTTTCATGCTCTCTTTAAACTACTTAGCCCAGGCAAGACTCATACTGACCAATATAGGTGACTACACGAATGAATATATTTCTCTCCATAAACATATGATTATTTAGCCTTAAATTTAAAGTAATTATTATATAAGATGTCTCCTATACTTTTGGAATGATAATACTATTTTTAGAAAATCCTATTTTTGCATGAAAAATATATTATTATTATTCTTATCTTATGAGAATACAAATAAAAATTATATATTAAAAGTTTTAAAATACGAGACTTAACTTTAATTGCTCTAAATATACTTCCTTAACTACAACCAAAACTTTAGAGGATAGAACAAAAAATAAGACAGAGAATAAAAATATGTTGATTGATTAATTGAACAAAACTATACTTACAATCGAATAATAATTAGACAATACTTCAAAAACCTTGATATTTCACCGTAACTAATAATCTTAGAAGAAAACAAACCACTGGATAATTATCAAACCCCTAAAATAACCAAAAGTGACCAACTCTAATCGTTTTCACCATACCCTATTGATGCACCAAAAATATATACTATTATTGCTATATAATTTTACCCATTTTTTGTGATATTGCACTTTAAAGAAATGTATTTTTCATGATTTGTTGCAGGTATGATGATTTTAGGTGATTGGAGAAAAAAGAAGTGAAAAGGAACGAATTTGGAGTAAAAAGGAGCAAAAAGAAGCAAAAAGGAGGAAAACAGATTCTGGCACCATTTTCTAGAAAATTAGCAATTAATTCGATGATAGAGTGCCACCGGTGCCCAATGTCGATGGAATTCAAATTTGAAGAGTTTTGGCAACTTTTTGAAGGGATGCCTATGGAAATCTTGGGATTTCATTTCTAACTTATAAGTAACTTTTTTTGGACGAAAATGGTGTGGTTTTAGTGTGTGTTTTGAAGTTCTAGAGAGGGAGAGAGTGTGTTGAGTGTTAGGGCTTAGGAGAAAAGTGTGTAGAAGTTAGAATTTGAGAGAAATTCTTCTCTAAGGAGTGAAGGAGAAGAAGTAAAGTGAGAGATTGCTTTTTCCTTTCCATTCTAAAGAGGGAATTAAGTGTTGCAAAGAAGAGAGAAAAGAATTCAAAGGAACTTCAAGGGAATTGCATTGGGAAAGAGAAAGAGATAAGTTGTATTTTCTTTTGCGGTTTGTATTACTTTTCTTTTATATATAAAATCCATGTTTAATTTTATCTTCTTCATAAATTCTGAGTAGTCTCCTTTGTCTTTCTTCTTGCATGGAGATGTGATGCTGGATTGATGTGGATTTGAAGAGCTTTTAATGTATTGAAGAAATTGTGATGGTTTTTTATTTCGAAGTTAATTTACTTTTCGATCTGGCCAATTTAATTGTTAAAATATGTTGGTGAACATTAATTCTGGAAGGATTTAGTGTTCTACAAAAATAATAAAGAATCCATTCAATTTCCATGGATGAATTGCGTAGTTCATGGGAATTGAGTGCAAATAAATAGGGAAATGTGTTTTGATGATCTTCAAATTAGAGGTTTCAGGGTGACAGGTTGAGATCCCTAATTTGGTCCTATGATTAGTAACTAAACTCGAAGGTTAGCCTTCAGGTGAAGGGTGAGTGGGAGCTCCGTAGTGAGAGTCGGTATCCTCCCAGCCTAACCTTAGATTTAGTGACTAAACTTAGGATATGTCAATGTTTTTTTCATGCTTGGAAGAGGGGGTACTCTTTTAAGGGTAAAGAAACATTTATGCTCCTATTTGGCACAATAACATAGATAATTGTTCCATATTATCCACAAATCATATTCTCGTTGCAAGAGAAAAGATACTTTTCTTATATATCAAAAACCTTTCAAATATATAGCTTAGTGTGTGTCTGCTAGTTAATTCTGTTTTCAATGTTATTAGAAGTAATTGTAGTTTGATTAATTGTTACTGTTTTCTGCATAGTCATAGTAGAAGTAAACATTATACTTTAATTGAAATTTGTATATCTGATTTCAGTGCTACATTACCTATTGTGGAACACTTTCTTCTACTTCGTAGCTTCCCTATGGGATCGATAACCAGGACTCCATTAGAGCCCTGTATTACTTGATACGATATGTATACTTACATTGAATGCTTGGACTTTACAAAATCATTATAAACAAATATAAATGTTAGTTCATAAATTCTTGCAATATAAAAGTTCGTAAATCGATGGGTCACCTATGATAACTACAAATTGTAAACCCCAAGATATCCAATGTAGACAAAAACCTACATCCAAACAAACCTTAAATTAGTCTTATCTAGAAGCCCTTGGTTAGTTTAGTAGCTACCTAATAAATAACATAAGCACTAGGACCTACAAAAAAAATTGACCTACCCCTTCAGACTACAAGAGTATCCTAAAATAAAGTTGCTCATGCCATGGGAAAACATACATAGAACTACTATATAGCAGAAAGGACTAACTTATGTCATTTCTTTGATGGTAATAGAGAATGTTTATTGTTCTATTGGATAATAATTGAAGGTTATTAATGTATTTAGGATGATGGGAAACCATGGGCACCTTGACCGGTTGCATTACATCCAAATTTTGGTTAGTCCACATATAGCCTCCTATATAGATGTTTTTAAGTTAAGGCTTGTCCTCCATCAAAATCTTCTACCCTTCCATACCCTTTTGACAAGGATATGCCTTAACCCAATCCTATCAAAATCAACTCAACTTCAACCTGACTCTACCCATACTTAAATTTATTCCGATCATAGTCCAACCTACTCAAAAATTAATTACAATATAATTCTAATTAAAATCACAATCATTCAATTTGAATCCCATTCAATTTATTTCATATCCATTTTCTCAAACTTAATTCATGTTTTGTACCATTATTCTAATTGTCAATTGTTTTGCTAAACCCAAAGGTAAAGAAATTTCAAAGCTTAAGTGAAGTAAATCTTTATCCAAGTCTACCACTTTTATCTAAGTTTTCATACTCTATCATCTCATAACCATTTTTGATGAATAATAAAGATAAAAGAAATAGATTTAATTGAGTATTCTTAAGAGTAGTTATTGAAATGTAATTAACTATGAGGGAACCCCATATAGGGATAACATACCCCAAAATAAAATAAACCTTATCATAAGTATAAGAATATTCCAAGTTCCACAAATCCATAAATAAGAAAGCTTATCCCCATCCAAATTATTTGATTCATTAAATATATATATATATATATATATATATATATATATATATATATATATATATATATATGGATCGAAGATGGAAGAGAGAGAAGCTCTTGATTTTTAGGAGATTTCTTCAGGTGATTTTTAAATCCTCTCAGACTTTGAAAATGTTTCTGCTGCAAATTCTTGTTTTTGCTCGATTTTCTATTGATTTGAAGGTTTTGCTGTGGTTTTCTTCTTCCCGGGCATTTGTCTTTCAAATCCTGGATTTGATTTTTGGTTTTCAATCAATCTTTTGTTGTGTTGCTGAGTTCTTGATTCCTGGTCTTGTGTCATTGTTCTTGTTTGGAGGGTTTCCTGATGGCTGAATTGATTAATGGCAAGGCTACTTTTCTTGAAATTGCTGGTAAAGGAATTTCTAACCAGTAAGATAAATTACTTTTCCTCAATGTTACCATGACACGGCTGCAGGGAAAGGTGATTGTCAATTCATCAAACAAGTGGTTAAAAGGGAGGGAAACCAACCCTTATTTTCTCTGATTCTGAATTGACATCTTTGGTGGATGTTTATAAATTCACACTAATTGGTAAGTTTCAATATGGCCATCCAAAAATGGATAATATTAGAAGGATCTTTGATGGGCTGAAATTGGTAGGGGCTTGGAAAGTTGGCTTATTTGATGGTAGGCATATTATGATTCATCTTTCTAAAGAAGAAGATTATGCTAATATTTTTCCAGAAAATTTATCATGATGGAAGGTAGATATATGAAAATCTTTAAATGGTCCCCTAACTTTGATCCAAATCAATAAGCCCCTATTATTCCTATTTGGTATAGGCTTCCCAATTTAAAACTTCATTTTTTCAATCATCAAGTGATTTATGCTATTGGGACTACTATAGGGAGACCATTAAAATTGGATATGTCCACATTTAATCTTTCTAGGCCTTTGTTAGCCAGAATTCTTGTAGAAAGAGACATTACTCTACCTGATATTGACGAAATTTGGCTTGGTTCTCTTCATAATGGGTATTGGCAACCTATAGTTGTGGAACAAAAACCTACATATTGCTACCATTGTAGAATGTTTGGTCATTCTAAAGAAGGCTGTTTTAGATTGAAACCAGAACTTAAACCTGTTAATAATAAAAATATTAATTCTTCTGCTTTGGTTAAGGATGGATCTTTGCCTGAAGGACCTTTAACAGCTGGAATACAGATTCCAAAAGCTACTGGTAATATAAGTTCTGGGATTATTGATAATGTTAATGCTACTGTTTCTGGTAATCAAACTTCAATACCTGTTATGGAAGTTGCTGTTGGTTCTCAAGATCCTTTTCTTATTCAGAATTCTGAGTCTACCATATTGATTGAAAGTTCTATTATGAATTCTAATATTTCGAAAATCCATCGAATTACCTGTTGCTCGTTCAATCGTAGTTACATTACTGCTATTTTCAATTCCAATAAGTCCGATATATTGATTGAAAATTCGTTATTAATTCTAATATAAGTTCTGTCGGGATTTCTTCATCTATTTTACTCGTTGCTATTTCTTCGAATTACTCGTTGATCCGACAATGGTTTACGGTAGAGATGTTAATTCGATATTTGTTTAATAAATAAGAATTCTACTTCTCATTCTGATAATAATTTGATTACTGATGCTCAGGGATTGGAATCAAATTTAGCCAATGAAATTTATGTTGATCATGATAGAAATAATTACTTATCTAAAGAAGTGTTACCTCCAGCAATGCTATATCCAGTCTTTCATATTAAACCTCAAGAGATTCCTGATATTCCTACTAATATGGCTATTGTCAATAATGAACTAAATGAGGATTGGGTAGTGAAAAGAAGCAAGAAGAAAAAATCAGTTGATCATATTTCTGCTGAGAACATTATTCCTTCCAGTCCTACTGCATCTTCCTTCTCTAGATTGACTAGGGGAGGTAGATCTACCCATCATGCTTAACTTTCTCTGCTGGAATATTAGGGGAGTGGCAAACCTTGGCTCCCTTAATAGATTGTTAAGAATAAACAGGGTTAATAAGTGTTGGATGGTGGTTCTTCTTGAGCCAATGGTTAAGTCTAATTATGACAGATTTACTAAAAAGTTCCCAGGATACAACTTTGTTTACAATTTTTCCAATAAAATTTGTGTTTTTTATAGGAAAGAATTAAAGATTGATATTCTTGTAGATCATTCTCAGTTTTTGCATGTTCATTTTGAGATTGACTCTTTTAAAGGTTATGCTTCTTTTGTCTATGCTGCTTCATCTAAAGTGGATAGAGAGGATCTCTGGTCCCATTTGCATATGATTGGTCAAACTATCAATGAGGGATGGATGGTTGGAGGTGATTTCAATTGTATTGCTCATCCTAGTGAGAAGAAGGGAGGCATAAATCCTAATCTGAATGATTTACTATTTTTTTTATTCTATTAAAAATGCTGGGCTGTTTGACATTGGATTTGAAGGTTCTTCTTTTACTTGGAGGAGGGGTAATATTTATGAAAAATTGGATAGAGTTCTTGTTAATAAGCCATGGTTTGATTTATTTCCTATCTCTAAAGTTCAGCATCTTGTTAGACTGGGGTCTGATCATTCTCCTCTCCTTATTAAGCTTGTTGTTGCAAATATTGTTCATAAAACCTGCTTCAGATATTTGAATGTATGGTCTTCTCATCCTAATTGCAGTGCGATTATTGAGTCTAACTGGAACATTCCTATGGATTTCTTAAATGCTAATCCTCTCATTCAGCTTTGGCAGACTCAGAAAAAGCTTTCTAAGGCTTTAACTAGCTGGAATTGGAGTGATTTTGGCAATATTAATTCCAATATAAAAGCTGCTGAAGAATTAGTTTCCAAAACTGAACAAGCTGTTGAAAATGGCTCCTGTTCTGATCATGATTTATCCATTGCCAATGAAAAATTAAACACTACCATTCTTCAGGAGGAACTGTTTCTCCAACAAAAAGCTTCAGCCAATCATTTTCTTTATGGAGATAGAAATTCTAGATTTTTTCATGTTGTAATCAAATATAGAAGATCTATTAATTCTATCTTAAAGATTAATTCTTCTACTAAAGGATGGATTTATGATTCACAAGTCATTGCTGAAGATGCTGTTCTCTATTTCCAGAATCTGTTTTCTACTCATCCAGTTATCTCTTCTTCTCTTTCTGTTCAGTTATTGCAATGTAGCATGTTTAAAGGAGATGCTTGCTTCGTTAACAAATCCTCCTACGTAAAATGAAGTTTTCTCGTTATTAATTCTCTAGATAGCAACAAAACAAGTAGGGCTCGATGGTTATTCTTCTGATTTCTAAAAAAGTTTTGGAGTATTATTAAGCATATGGTGATGGTCGCTATCATTGCTTTCTTTCGTGGTTCGATTTGCCTAAATATTTTGCTTCCTCTACGAGTCATCCTTATCCCTAAAGATAAATTTAAAAACAATTGGAAGGATTTTAGGCCCATATGTATTACTTCCACCTTTTCTAAGATCATTAGTAAGGTTCTAGTGGACATGTCGCAACCTTATCTATTGGATTTAATCTCCGAAAACCAATCTGCCTTCATTAAAGGGAGATGTATTAGTGACAATATTCTTCTTGCTCAGGAGTTGCTTGCTGATATTGATAATCCATGTAGAGGTTCTAATATTATTCTTAAGTTAGATCTCTCTAAAGCTTTTGATTCAATCAATTGGTCTTTCATCACTGATGTATTAGCTGCTAGAGGTTTCAACTCTGATTTTTGGTCTTTAATCTCTAGATGGCTGGAGAACAACTATTATAGTGTTCTGATCAATGGATGTACTCATGGTTTCTTTCAAGCTAGCAGGGGGATTAAACAAGGAGATCCATTATCTCCTTATATTTTCATCTTGGCTTTTGACTACCTCTCTAAATTATTAAATCAGGTTCATATGGCTAATACTTATGTCCAATATCAGCATAGATCTAATATTTTGGTTAGTCACCTGGCTTATGGAGATGATGTAATTTTCTTTTGCAATGGGAGTAAACAATCTATTAAATGCATTATGAGAACTCTTTCCAGTTTGAATCTGTTTCTGGTATGGAATTTAATAAAGCCAAATGTTCTTTTCTAGCTAGTTCTTTGATGAAGGCACATATAAAAAATTGGATATTGGATTATACTCGGTTTTAAAGAGGTCTGTTTATCCTCTTGTTTATTTGGGCTTTCCTTTGTCCAAAGGAAGAAGAAGATTGTCTCATTTTGATGACGTGGTTACCAAAATTTGTTCTAAAATTCAATGCTGGTCAAATTCTTTTCTTTCTAATGGTGGAAGAGTTACTCTATTGAAGAGTATATTAACATCTTTCCCTTTGTATATTATCCAAATGGTTAATATGAAGAGAAACTCTCAAAAACTTCTATCAGTTATTTTCAATAAATTTTTATGGGAAGGCCAGCATAAACAAATGCATTGGACAAACTGGGATAAATTATGTAAACCATTTGCCAGTGGTGGTCTTGGATTTAAAAGCTTTAAACGTCTTAGTTTCTCTTTCTTTTGTAAGCAATGGATTCACTTCAGATCAAAGTCTTCACTCTGGTCTCTATTTCTTCATGGGAAATATTGCAGAACATCCCATCCCTCTCAGGTTCAAGCTAAATTAGGAGATTCGAAAACTCGGAAAAGACTTTTAAAAGTAAGAGAATTTGTTGAACGGCTCTTTATTTGGGATATTGGTGATGGTCAAGTGGACTTTTGGCTTGACAATTGGTTATTTAATAACCACCTGTATAAGCAAGGAGTTTCTTCATCTAATCAGAAAGTTTCTGATTTCTGGTCTAATTCCAATTGGGATGAAGCTAAACTGAAAGCTGCTGTTAATACTGATTTGGTGAATAAAATTATGTCTATACCTTTACAATCTAATGTTAAGGACAGACTGATTACCAAGAATCCATCTACTCAAAGTCTCTCCAAGTTCATTTATCTTTCTAGTAATAATTGGACTGCTAATGATTGGGGCAAGCAGATATGGAATAAATACATAACTCCTTCTATGTCATTTTTCTGTTGGAAGCTTTTCAGGAATTTTTTGCCAACTGATGATATTCTGAAGTTAAAGGGTATTCGGGGGCCTTCTATATGTCCTTTTTGTCTCTCTAGTGAAGAATCCATTTCTCATTTATTTATCAGTTGCAATGCTATACGGGAGGTATGGAAGACTCGTTCTTAATCAAAGGGGATTATCACATAGATATTATTGTTGGACCAAGCTTGTTGATTGCCGGCAAGATTGGAAGATGACAACTGAATTCTATATCCCCCTAATTATATTTTGGTTCACTTGGATGGTTAGAAATGAGATTATGCATAACAATATGGTTTTTTCGACCAAAGTTATCATAAAAAACTACTTGAATTTTCTTCTTAAGATGACGACTTCTTTGAATTTAATCAATAAGCCTTCAGTAATCAAATTCCAATTAAACTTTTGGAGAACTCCTAAATACCCTTGGGTTAAAATCAATACTGATGGAAATTATATACATTCCACTCGTCGTTAATTGTTCCAATGCTGGTATTGGTGCCTTATGCGAAATTACATGTGGTCTTGCTTATGGTTTATCTCTCGCTCCAATTTCTGCCATTAATGCATTAGAATCCGAAGCTATAGCCGTTTTCCGGAGTTTAAAGATAGCTTTTCTGAATCATAAAGGTCCAATTCATGTGGAGATGGATTCATTAGTTTTACTGAATATTCTTCTACATAAATCAGCTACTCCTTGGTATCTTCAAATTTGGATCAATAAAATTTCATTATTGGTATCTAATCTATCTATAGTTTGGAGTCACATCCATAGAGAGGGAAATCAGCCAGCTAATTGGCTTGCTACTAGAGGTAGATCTTCTAAGGACATTTTATGCTTTTCTTACTCTTCTTTGGATCTTAAATCTTCTATTTTTAGGGAGTTTAGAACTCTATTACATGGGGATCTTCTTTCCTTTCCTCATATTAGATGTACTAGAATTTCTTGATTAATATATTTTCATTTATGCTAAATATATGTGGTGGCTGGTGGCTGCTCTCTTCTGGTGCTTGCTGAAGTTGGCCTGGGTGTTCTCTATCTTCTTCCTCCTTCCTTCTTCACTTGGGAAGTGGTTTTATCTTTCCCGAGTTCTTTTTATTTCAAATTTGTGGATGTGTTTACTGTTCCATTGGTGGCATGGCGACTGAGTTAACAAGGGCTGACCCAAACTTTGTGGGAAGAGGTATGTTTGCTGAAGTCACTGTTCGGAAAGAGGGAGGCACTACCATTGGAGACAAACTGGTTTTCCCCCAAATTTATCATGATGCAATTGAGGGTAAGGCTAAATGTTAGTTCATCCGGCGTTGCACTAAGAAAGCAGGCAAGCTAGCTTTAATCTTCACTGAAGAGGAGATGGCAAAATTATCTGAACCTTACAAATTCACCTTAGTAGGCAAATTTCAGTTTGGACACCCCAAACTAGATATACTCAGGAAGGCTGTGGATGATTTTAGATTGGTAGGGAGTTGGAAGATTGGGATATTTGACAGTAGGCATATCATGTTACAGCTTACCTTAGAAGAAGACTATGCACAGATTTTCTCTAAAAAAGTTATTATGATTGATGGCAAGCCCATGAAATTACTTAAATGGACTCTGGATTTCGACCCATCCAAAGAGCCCCCAATAGTTCCAGTTTGGTTTAGTCTCCCTAACCTCAAACCTCCTTTTAATAATCATAGAATTATCTATGATATTGCTAATTCTATGGGTAGGCCTCTTAAACTTGATATTCCTTCTGCAAATGTGACCAGAATTTCTAATGCTAGGTTCTTAGTGGAAAGGGACATCACCTGACCTCATCTTGATGGTGTTTGGTCGAGTATCGCTAACAATGGGTATTGGCAGCCTATTGTGTTGGAATACCAGCCACTCTACTGCAAACATTGTCATATTTTTGGACATACTATGGATAAATGCTTTAGATTGCACCCTGATCTCAGACCTTACAATGTTGCAAGCAAGGAGAAGACTAATTCTGATCAGACTGTTTCACTCCCTACCCAGAAATCAATTCCTGTATTGGTCACTGAATTGCCTTCAAATGTTCAGATTTGCAGGGTAGCTGATGTGGAACAGAATGTTCCCTTACCCCCTTCCCATATACAACCAGAAATCCCCCTGGTATCAGTGCACCCTCAGGGAAATGTTTTCAGAGAATCAGAAAACTTTGAGCCTTACAGCTCTGAAGCTGATGACACTCCTCTGGATCCTCTTATTCTGGTCAATACTGCTCCTGCTGATGATGATTCTCACAGACTCAAGGATGGCCCTCCTGAGGGGGTAAATATTCCACTCAGTTCTGAGACTGGTGGTACCTTTATTACTCCACAGGACCAGTTGATGGATGTACCTACTCATATTGTTCTGGAGGGAATGGCAAATAAGGTTGATGAAGTTTGGTCCCGACAGAAGAGTAGAAGAAGGAAAAAGGATTTATCGGAGCTGCAGAATTTGTCCCCTACAAATATAATTGGGTTAGAAAGCTCGACAGCCTCCTGAGCTCACTAGGGCTGGTAAAGCTATTCACCATGATTAACCTACTTTGTTGGAATGTTAGGGGTGTAGCAGGTCCTGGCACCCTTAACAGATTGCTTCACCTAAATAGGACTCATAAACTGTGGCTTATTGCAATTTTGGAACCAATGGTAAGGAACAATATTCAACACTACATTAAACAGTTTTCAGGATTTTAGTTTCATTCTAACTGTACTAACAAAATTTGGCTGCTGAGTAGGAAGGAGTTAAATTGCCAAATTGTTATTGATAACACTCAATTTTTACACCTCTCTTTTGAACTGGATCAGTTTGTTGGGAATTGTACTTTTGTTTATGCTGGTAGTAAACCTAGTGACAAAATTACTTTATGGAATGATTTGCTGAGTATTAGTAATAGCATCTCTAATAACTGGTTAGTGGGAGGGGACTTTAACAGTATCAGAGACCCAAGTGAAAAGCTGGGGGGCAGAACACCTGATCTCAATTCCATGCTCACTTTCTCCCATAACATCTCTAGTGCTGGCCTATTTGATGCAGGCTTCTTTGGCACTCCTTTTACTTGGCAGAGGGGTGCTCTTTTGGAAAGGATTGATAGAATTCTTTTAAATGATTGTTGGCTAAATACCTTCCCCATTACTCAGGTGCACCATTTACATAGAACAACTTCTGACCACTCCCCTCTTCTCATCCAAATTTCCTTCAATCATAGTCCCCACCCTTCCACCTTCAAATTTCTGAATGTTTGGTCCTTACACCCCACTTTTCTAGCTCATCGTTAAACTTGCTTGGTCTACTCATGCCGAACTTCACTCCAACCCTATGGTCAAACTTTGGAGACTGCAGAAAGCTGTGGCACTGCAGTTGAGACAGTGGAATAAACAATGCTTTGGTAATGTTCATCAAAGGGTCAAAGATGCTGATGAGAAAGTCAAGATGATTGAAGCTTTACATGATCAGGAAGGGGGTCATACTCAAGCCATGCTGGATGCCCAAATTCATCTGCTCAACTCTTTGGAGGAGGAAGAATTATTACTTAAACAGAAAGTCGCCGTTAACAAACATCTTTTTGGGGATAGGAACACTAAATTCTTCCATGCAATAATTAAGTATAGAAGACAAATCAATGCTATTGTTAAAATCAAGAATGAAGAGGGCAATTGGATAACTGAACCTGCCTTAATCTCCCAAAGTGCTATTAGTTTTTTTCAATCCCTTTTGGCAGCTCAACATTCGGCCAATGATTCTTTCTAGCCAGAGGTGTTTAGTGAAGATCTATCTTATGTACAACAATTGAATCTCACCATGCTGCCTGATGCTGATGAGATCCTTAAGGCTTTGAAGAGCATTGATGGTAATAAACCGCAGGACTCGATGGGTTCACCTCTACCTTTTATTTGTCTGCTTGGGATGTGGTGGGCTCTAACCTCATCCAGGCAGTCCAGTCCTTTTTCTCTGGTGCTGAAATACCTAAGTACTTTACTGCAACAACCATTACTCTAATTCCCAAAGATAAGCATAAAGCCACTTGGTCTGACTTTAGACCCATCTGCTTTACTAGTACCTTCTCCAAGATTATCGAGCAAAATCATTGTTGGAAGGCTTCAACCTCATCTCAACAAACTCATTAGTGCCAATCAATCTGCCTTTGTGCGAGGCGTGAATATTACGGATAATCGCTTGTTAGCTCGGAGGTTTTGCTTGATATTGATAAGGTTTGTAGAGGACATAATCTCATTTTTAAACTTGACCTCCACAAGGCTTATGATTCGTCACTGGAGTTTTATTGATCGGGTCCTTAAGGCTAGGGGTTTTCATCCTTCCTTCGTAATTTAATCAGAAGTGGCTCTCGTGTACTTGGTACGGTGTTTTCCTGAATGGAAGCAACCATGGTTTTTTTAATGCTGGGAGAGTGCTGAAACAAGGAGACCCTTTGTCTCCAACCATCTTAATTCTGATTTTCGATTATTTCTCTAGAGTGCTCAATGCTACCTATAAGAAGTACCCTTACCTTAACTATAATCACAGCTCCTCCCAATTAATAAGCCATTTGGCTTATGCTGATGATGCCATTATTTTCTCTAATGGTAGTAAACAAGTCGTCAAAAGAATTATGCGAGTGCTGGAACATGTTACTAAAGTTGCTTGGACTCGAAGCTCAATGTCAAGAAGTGTCAATTTCGGTGGGGAATAACTACAAGCGTACTCTGCTGGGTGAAGGAAACGTACTGGTTTCATCGCCGTCGCTCTGCCACTAAAATATTTAGGGGTTCAACTTATCAAAGGCAAGAAGAAGCAAACCCAATATGATGAGATTGTCAACAAGATTTCTTCGGCTATAGCTTGCCGGACCAATAAATTCCTCTCCAATGGTGGCAGATTGACCTTGTTGAAGAGTATTTTATCTACTTTCCCATTATATACCATGCAGATGGTTCACATGAAACTAAGCACACAAAAAATGATGGAGACTACTTTCAACAAACTCCTTTGGGAAGGCCAATATAAACAACCTCATTTGGTTGTTTGGAACAAGGTCTGCAAGCCTACCAAGGCAGGAGGATTGGGGTTTAAAAGCTTCAAACAGATGAGCCATCTCTTCCATTGTAAAGAGTGGATTAAATTTGTTAAACAAGACACCATGTGGGAAATTTACCTAAAGGAGAAATACTGCAAGAAAGTTCATGTCAATGAAGTGAAAGCTAAGATGGGGGATTCCAAGCACTGGAAAAATCTCTTAAAGTTAAGGAGACCGCCAACCAACTCGTCGTGTTGGGAGGTGGGGGATGGCCGAGTTCACTTCTTTTGGATACTGGCTACTCGATGGCCCCATCTCTCGCCCCTTCAAATTGCTCACCTAAGCTGAAGGTGTCTGACTTCTGGACCCAAGGGAAGTGGAATTCTGAGATGCTGGGTAATTATGTGGATGCAGATACTGTGCAGCAAATACTATTTATCCCTATTAATCCCAATAGTCCTGATAAATTAGTGATCAAACATGCCACTAATTCCTCTCTTAATGGTGTTATTCACCAAATTTACAAAAGTTGGCCTCAATACAGTTGGGAAAAAAGATTTGGAATAGAAACCTCGTCCCCATCTATGTCTTTTTTCACTGGAGGCTCTTTCACAACTCGTTACCTCTTGATGATATTTTAAAATTAAAAGGTCTTAAAGTTGCTTCCAGATGTTGGCTCTGTCACTCCCATGAAGAAACACTCTCTCTTGTGTTCCTTACATGTGCTTTTTCTCAGCAGGTTTGGACTGAGGTCATTCAGCAATTGCATTTATCTCAACACAAATATGATTGGAAAGACTTTGAGGCTTGCTGGGAGGATTGGAGGAACCTACACTCTTACTACATCCCTTTAGTAATCTGTTGGTTTATCTGGATGACCAGGAACCAAGTTAAATTTGAAACTCTTAGCTGTATGGTCCACTCCACTGTGATTAAATGTTGTAGCTTCATTAACAAGAATGCTAAATTAGTTCCCTCAGCACCTAACAAAGTGTAGTGTTCGTCGCATTGGTCCCTACCCTCTTATCCTCGGGTAAAAATTAACATTGATGGAAGCTTTACTTCATCCTCTGCATCGGTATTGGTGCGGTCCGTAGAAATAATCCGGGCAGCTCCTTTGGTTTTTCCAATCACCTACTTTTGCTTCTTACGCATTAGAGGCTGAATTATGGGCCGCCTTCTCGGGCTTTATCTACGCCTAAAGCTCTCCACCTCCCTTATGTTTGGCCGGAATCGACTCTATGCAAGTAGTGAATATTATGCAAGGCACTACTCCTCCACCCCGGAACTCGACCTATTTTTGCGAGAACCTTCCCTTCTCCATCCGAATTTCTACAAATCAAATGGACCCACACCTTTAGAGAAGGCAATCAACCGGCCAACTGGCTTGCTAAAAAGGCTGCAACTGATAGTAATATTGTCTTTTCTATAACTCCTTCTGAGCCATTAAGGCTGTTACTTTTTGGGGACTCTCTAAAGCTCCCTTTCATTAGATGTACTAAACCTCTTTATTGAATGAGTTCTTTTGTTTTTGCTATATATATATATATATATATATATATTTAAAAGCAAATTCATTAAGAGGAAGGAAAATTACATCCGATGTGGGGAAGATCCAAACGAGTCCCCAACAAGCAAAAAATTCAAAAAGGGGAGGTGATGTTGTGACAAGTAAGTAACTGTGAAGAAGAAGCTTCTTGGGCTAGGTGATGTACTGGTTTATTACCTTCTCTTGGTGTATGTGACCAAATGATTTGGGCTGCAGAAGAAAGGTGGAAGATCATCTTCATCCAATTAATCAGATACCAAGGAGGAGAAGCCTTGTGTTGAAGAATCTGCACTAATTGCAAACAGTCCACTTCTACATGTATGTTGATAAGCTATTGAGCTAAGGCTAGTTTCAGCCCCAGTAGATAGCCACAATTTCAGCTTCAAAGGCATTTAATGTAACAATGGGAGCAGCAAAGTACCACATGCATTTACCTTTAAAATTCCTACATAGACCTCCAATACCAGCACTGTTAGTAGAAAAGCTTCCATCTGTGTTAATTTTTACCCAAGGCTGAGGAGGGGGTCTCCAACGGACCAGGCGAATAGTGGGGATGGCCACCCTCCTGGGAGGCAAGGGAGGCGAATTCTAAATTTTTTGAAGGAAAGTTTGATAGTGGATGATAATCATTTGATACTTGGGGGGAGCATTGTGGTGGAGGGAAACATTCCTGGCATTCCAAATAAACCAGAAAATAATGAAAGGAATATACTGCTTGGGGTGATGATGCCAATAGGACCAAGCAAGAGTTGATGTTAGACCGCTTAATTTGAGGAACAAGGAAGTGTTCTCCTCGCGGGACCCCTGCACCAAACTCCGCTCGGAGACATCACAGTGCAGGCACAAATGAGAAAGACCTTCCTCAGCTGAGTGATAGAGATGGCATATTGAAGGACCTCTAATTCCCTTGAGTTTTAAAATAACATCAATGGGAAGGAATTTTCTAAATAGTCTCCAGCAGAAAAATGGCATAGAGGGAGTGATCCATCCTTTCCAAATAGAAGTGCCCCAATTAGTCACTTGCCAATGAAAATGAGATTGATAAATGAATTTAGAGAGGCTTTTCTGAGAGTTATTTTTGATAATGAGTTGGTCCAGATTTGAGGGGTTGATAGGAAGATCTAGAATTCTTTTGATAAGATTAGGGGAGTTAATTTCCTACAGCTTAGCTAAATCCCAGTTCCCTTCAGTCCAGAATCTGCTACATTAGTAACAATAAAGAGGGGAGGCTTATAATATTTCAATATTTAATTCCAAAGCCAATTGTCCAGCTAGAAATTAATATGGCCTTCTCCAACATCCCAAACAAATAAATCTTCAGCAGCATCCTTTACTTTGAGAAGGGATTTCCAGTTTCTGGAATCTCCCAGTTGGGCAAGACTTCGAGAGGGATGAGAGTTTGGGCGTATTTACCTTTCATATACCAAGCCCACAAAGATTTTTGTTGTCTAAATCTGAGCCACTGTTTGCAGTTAAAAATGTAACTCATGTGGGAGAAGCCTTTAAAACCCAAACCAGCACTAATAGGAGGCTGGCAAATCTTATTCCAGGAGGTCCAATGATGTTGCTTGTATTGACTAGCCCAAAGGAACTTGTTAAAAGAAATTTCAAGCAATCTTTGTGTACTCTTCTTGAGCTTTATCATTTGAAGAATGTAGAGGGGGTAAGTAGAGAGCACTGATTTCAGCAGTGTCAGTCAACCCCCATTAGATGAAAAGGAAGTAGTCCAGCATTGAATTTTGCAAGTGACTTTCTTCACCACATCATCATAATGAGCTTGTTTTCTTCTGCCATTAATTAGGGGGAAACCCAGATATTTAAGGGGATAGGAGGCTACAAAGAAACCAGTATAATCTTTAATCCAATTTACTTGACTAGTAGATAGCTTTGAACTAGGCAGAAAATGACTTTTGGCTTTATTAATTGAAAGACCTGAAGGAGATTGGATCTATTCCAGAATAGCCATAAATTTCTTAACAGCTATTTTGCTTCCACTAGTGAATAAAATTATATCATCCGCATAAGCCAAATGGGAAACCAAGCAGTTGGATTTATGCTGATATCTTATATGGGGAGCCATCTAATGAGACATATTAAATAACCTAGACAAATAATCAAAAGCCAAAATGAAAATGTTGGGAGAGAGTGGATCACCTTGCTTAATCCCTCTAGAAGCAGGGAAGAAACCATGGCAGTCTCCTTTAATGAGAATGTTGTAATGAGAGTTGTGAAGCCATCTGTTAATCAAGGAGCAGAAGTCATTTGGAAAATCCCTGGCTTTAAGTATCTGAAGGATGAAATCCCAATTGATAGTGTCATAGGCTTTAGCTACATCCAGTTTAATAATGAGATTAGAGCCTCTACATGGTCTGTCAATGCCTAGTAACATTTCCTGAGCAAGCAGCACATTATCAATTATACTCCTCCCTTGTACAAAAGCTGATTGGTTAACTGAGATTAAGCCATCCAATAGTGGTTGTAACCTGAAGACAATTATTTTACTGATAATTTTGGAGAACACAGTGTTTAAAATGATAATCTGAAATCCTTCCAAGAAGCTTTGCTACTATCTTTAGGAATGAATACAATAGTAGTAGCAGTGAAATGCTTTGGCAAATCAGTGTCCAGAAAGAAACTCTGAATGGCTAAAGAGAGGTCCTTTATTAGGAAATCCCAAAAGTTTTGATAGAAACCTACAGTAAAGCCATCAGGGCCTGTTGTTTTTGAAAGATTCAAAGAAAAGACTACTTTTTTGATTTCATCTTCATCAGGTGGAGCAGATAAAACTGATCCAGTAAAGTTAGGTTCAAGTCTAGGTAGGATTTCAGCATGATGTAATTAAGTAATTGTAGGGCAATAGTTGAAGAGCTGATGGATGAATTGGATAGCAGATTCAGCAATAGCCTTGGGCTCAGCCAGCCACTCTCCACTAATCCCTTTAACTCTAGTAACTGCATTCAGCTTCCTTTTATAGTTTATGACTGCATGATAGTATTTGGAGTTCCTGTCCTCTTGTGAGAACCAAAGACAGGCAGCTTTTTGTTTTAAAAACTTTTCTTCCATATCAATTGCATTCAGCAGATTTTGGTTTGCTTCCACTAATTCATGATCACTGATTCTGCCCTCAACATTGGCCAACTCTAATTTCTTCACTACATATTCTACTACTTTAACCTTATAGTGTAAGTTACCAAACTCCTCCCAATTCTAGGTCTTCAGTTTCTTAGTCAGCCTTTTTTTTGTAGCAATTTGAAATTCAGAATAGGATTATTAGTGAACTGGGGGAGAGGTTCCTGCCAAGATGATTCCACCACACTGCTGAAGTAAGGATGTGCTGACCAGACATTTAAATATATGAATTGAGATCTGCCCTTGTGACTTTAAATTGCCAGCTTGATAAGTAAGGGGGGGTGATCAGATCCTACCCTTGGGAGATGCACAATTGTGGTGGAGGGAAAAAAATTAATCCAAGCAAAGTTAGCAGGAATATATCTAATCTTTCCCAAATATTGCCTCTTTTCCAGGTAAAATCAGAGCCTTCATAGCCCAGGTCAAACATGTTAGCTTCAGATATATTATTAGTGAAGGCAGTCATTTTGTTGATATCATGCACACTTACTCCTTTCTTTTCACTGGGGTTTGCAATGCTGTTGAAATCCCCTCCTGCAATCTAAATGGATGATAACTAAGGCTGATCTGATGAAGATAGCTCCAAAGATCCTCCCTATGTGATTGATTACACCTTGCATAAATGAAAGTTGCATAGCTTGCCACCTGATCAATTTGAAAGGAGAAATGAAGGAATTGAGGATGGTCTAAAATGACATCAACCACCATTTCTTTTCTACTAAAAAACCAGATTTTGTTGGTGCAGTTGGCCACAAAATTGAACTGAGGAAATTTGTTGGTAATTCTTTTAATGTTATGCTGAACCATAGGTTCTAAAAGAGAAAATGCCCAAAATTTGTGAATCCTATTAAGGTTCACAAATCTATTAAGGGAGCCTAAGGCTGCACCTCCCCTAATATTCCAACATAGCATATTAATCATTAGGAGCACTTTTTCCACCTCTAATTAGCCTAGGGATGGAAGAAACTTGCTGATCAGAGCTAACTGATGAAGGTATGATAATATTATCAGAAGATAAGTGTCTCAATTCCATAGCTTTCTTCTTCTTTCTAGACTGTTGAACAGTCCAGGCTTTAGTTAAATCAGTAGATTGACTTTCAAAATTAATAGAGCTAGAAACAGTGGAAAGAGGCAAAACAAAGGGAGGAGGGTACTCAGTAACAGGAGGAAGGACATGAGATGAGGTTCACACAGGGGGATGAGGAATGTACAGGGGGGTCAAAGAAATAGGTTCAGGGATAGGAATGGGTTCAGGATCAGTGGGAGAGACAACAGGTAGGGGATCAAAAGTAGGGGGATCAGGTGGGGTAAGCAAAAAAGGAAGGTTAGCCAGCCCTGTAGTAGGAGGGTCAGAGACAATAGGTTCATCAACAGGAACATCAGAATGATCAAGAACCCCAAGATCAGGAGGATCTGGGGGAAATCAAGACCAACAACAGGGATAGAAGGTAAGGGGGGCTCAACACCAGCCTGGGGTTTTTTCCTCAACTCAGGTTTCAATCTGTAACACCTATCCAAGGAGTGGCCAAACATTTTGCAGTGTAAACAGTAATAAGGTCTTTTTTCCATAATAAGAGGCTTCCAATAGCCATTATGTGCAGTCCCCAACCAAATGTCTTTCACCTCAGGAAGAGTGACATCTCTTTCCACAAGAATTCTTGCTGTAGAAGGTCTAGTAACATCAGTGGTAGGGTCATCAATTAGGAGGAGTTTGCCAAGTGCCAAACCAATATTATATAAGGTATGTTTCTCATAGTATTGAAGCTGAAGTTCAGAAAAGTTGAACTAAATGGGAGCAATGGGAGGTTCAGGGGAGGGATCAAAGTCTTGTGACCATTTTAGCAACTTCATGATTTTCCCATCAACCAAGATAGCTTTCATAGCAAAGACTCAAGCATAGTCTTCTTCCATGCTTAATTGAATGATGACATGTCTACCATTAAAGAGCCCAAATTTCAAAGTCCCATTGAGTTTTAGATTCTCAAAGACCTTTCTGATAAACTCCATTCTAGGATGTCCAAACTGAAATTTTCCCACCACAATAAATTTAAATCTATCAGCCAGCTGAGTAATTTCATCCTCAGTAAAGAAAATCGCAGGTTTGCCATTTTTCTTACTCACAGGCTTTATGAAAGGGCTATTCGAATTAACACATCCATTTGCAGCATCATGGTAGCTCTGAGGGAAAACTCCCTTTCCACTAGAGATAGAAGGGGACGTAACTGCAGACGCATAAGAAGCCTTCCCGCCCAGAGGGAGTTTATTGGCCATAACTCAATGGAATAGTAACGCAACCCCCAAATTCAAAAGCCCGGGAAGAGCACCACAGAGCAAAACACCAAGAAACGCACCTGAGAAGAGGAGAAGAGAGGATAAGGGAGTGATTTGCCACTTTTCTTAGCTTAACAACCTTCACCAAACTAAGGGAAGCCATGGTTGTCGAAACCCTAACAGAACAACATCCACAGCCGCAATCATATATATATATATATATATATATATATATATATATATATATATATATCAAGTTCCCCAATCTCCCCATTCAACTTTATCATCCCAATGTCATTTGTAACATCAGTTAAGCACTTGGGATTCCTTTGAAAAGTTGACTTCTCCTATGGAGCTAGCTATTGATGATAAGGGCCATTCTTCTAGTGACTCTCAACCTATTGTTGTGGAGCAGCCTTCTCCTGAGTTTGGTCTTGGAGATTGTCATAAATTTTCCCCTCTTTTACCTTAGATAGTTGACGAACTCAGGTAGGAATAGCAGGTGCAAAAGAATAGTAAGAATAAAAAGAGCATAACTGAATTACAAAAGTTATTTGACAACTCTATTACTAATGACCCTCCTGATCCTTCTGTGTCCAAAACTAGAGGGAAAGGGAAACTATCGTCTCAATGATTAACTTCATGTGTTGGAATATTAGGGGGGTGGCTCAATCTGCCTCCCTTAGCAAGCTGAAACAGCTTGTTAATAGTCATAAACTATGGTGTTTTGCTTTACTTGAACCTATGATTTCCAAAAATTACTCTTACATTCTCAAAAAATTTCCACAATTCTCACATTTTGTTAATGTTAATAATAAAATTTGGTTGTTTGCTAGAGCTGAGCTCCATTGGTCAGTTATTCACGACAATGCTCAATTTTTACATTGCCAAGTTTCTTTTGGGGAGCATTTGGGATATGCCACATTCATCTATGCCAGCTGTAATGTTTCACTTCAACAGTGTTTGTGGCAGGAGCTTTATCAGATTGGGCTAGCAGTGGATTCCATTTAGGTTTTAAGGGGGGGGGACTTTAATTACCTCACCTCTCCTTCAGAAAAAAAGGGAGGCTAGCCTCCTTTGAACTCTTCAATGGCTAGATTTAATACTTTTATTTCTTATAATAAACTGTTTGACTTGGGTGGTCTAAGCTCATCAATTTACATGGAGGAGGCAGACTACTTAGGAGGGGTTAGATAGATTGTTGGTGATTTCCTAGTGGTTACAAATTTTCCCTTTTACTATTGTTACTCACCTTGGAATGTCTACATCTAATCACAGGCCTTTGCTTTGCTATATCAACAACACTACCAGATGTGGAGGTGGTCCATTTAGATTCCAGAACATGTGGTTACTCCACCCAGATTTCTTATCTGAGTTAGAGAAAGTTTGGGTACCTGATAAGGATCCTTCTCCTTGGATTACACTATGGAACTTACAGAAAAAGACTGCTAACCATTTCAAGAAGTGGAGCTGGACAGGTTTTGGTAACTCCATGATAATATGAAAAGGGCTAAAGAGAAGGTTATTCAGATGGAGAATAATTACTTACTGGGTACTGTGACTGAGTTGGACCTTCATCTGGCAAATGCTGATCTTCTCTCTCAAATTCAATACCAGGAAGCCTATCTTAAGCAAAAGCTGCAGTTACTAAATTTATTGAGGGGCATAGGAATTCCAGATTCTATTATGCTTGCATATCCTATAGGAGGAAGTGTAACATGTTTTTGTCCATTACTAATGCTGCTAGGGTAACCCTCACTAAGGCTGATGATATTTCTGAGGATGTTGTGGCATATTTTAAGACATTATTCACCACAAAATTTCCTACTAGAACACCTATCCTTCCACATCTCCTTCAAGATTGCAACAACTACACGAAGGATTTGGAGGTAGCCTATCTGCCTCTAGAAGCTGAAATTAAGGCAGCTTTAGACTCAATTAAGGGTAACAAAATTGCAGGCCCTGATGGTTTCACTTCATCATTTTATAAAACTGGCTGGTCCAGTACTAGTAGGGAGGTAATTCAAGCCATCTAAAGTTTCTCCAGAGGATTGATCCCCCAAAATACTTTACTGCTTCCACTATAATTCTGATCCCTAAGAACTATTTTAGGAGAAATTGAGGAGATTTCAGGCCTATTAGTTTAACTACAGTCATTTCCAAACTACTTAGTAAGGTTCTGGTAGGAAAATTCCAACCACATTTGTAGCATCTTTTTAAACCCAATTAAGCTGCCTTTGTTAAAGTAAGAAGCATATATGATAATATCATTTTGGCTCAGGAGTTGCAGCTTGATGATGCACCAAAAATATATATTATTTTTGTTATATAATTTTACCCATTTTTGGCGATATTACACTTTAAATAATGGTATTTTTCATGATTTATTGAAGGTATGCTAATTTTAGGTTACTGGAGCGAAAAGAAAAGAAAGGGAACGAATTTGAAGCGAAAAGGAGCAAAAAGGAGAAAAACAGCTTCTGGCACCGCCGGCGCTATTTTTCCGAGAGCTCCAGAATTTATTCAGGTGATAGAGCGCCACCGGCGCCCAATGTCGGTGCAATTCAAATTTGAAGAGTTTTGGCGACATTTTGAAGGGATGCTTAAGGAAAATCTTGGGAATTCATTTCTAACTTATAAGTAACTATTTTTAGACGAAAATGGTGTGGTTTTGAGTGTGTGTTCTGAAGTTCTAGTGTGGTTCTAGAGAGGGAGAGTGTGTGTTGAGTGTTAGGGTTTAAAAGAGTTAGTGTAGAAGTGAGAATTGAGAGGGATTCTTCTCTAAGGAGTGAAGGAGAAGGAGTAAAGTGAAAGATTGTATCTTTCTTTCCATTTTAAGAGAGAAAATGATTCAAAGGAACTTCAAGGATTTGCATTAGGGAAAAGAAAGAGATATGTTGTATTTTCTTTTATGGTTTGTATGACTTTTATTTTATATATAAAATCCATGTTTTATTGTGTCTTCTCCATGAATTTTGAGTAGCCTACTTTGTCTTTCTTTTTGCATAGAGATGTGATGATGTGCTGATGTGGATTTGAAGTGCTTTTAAAGTATTAAAGAAATTATGATGATATTTCATTTTGAACTTAATTTACTTTTTGATCTGGCCAATTGAATTGTTAAAATATGTTGTTGAACATTAATTCTGAAAAGATTTAGTGTCCTACAACAATAATGAAGAATCCATTCAATTTCCATGGATGAATTGTGTAGTTCATGGGAATTAAGTGCAAATAAATAGGGAAATGTGTTTTGATGGACTTCAAATTAAAGGTTTCAGGGTAACAGGCTGAGATCCCCAATTTGGTCCTAAGATTAGTAACTAAACTTGAAGGTTAGCCTTTATGTGCAGGGTGAGTGGGAGCTCGACAGTGACAGCAGATATCCTCCCATCCTAGCCTTAGATTTATTGACTAATCTTGGGATATGTCAATGTTCTTTTCATGCTTGGAAGAGGGGGTACTCTTTTGAGGGTAAAGAAACATTTATGCTCCTATTTGGCACAATAAAATAAAAATAATCATTCCATATCATTCACACATCATATACTTGTTACAAGAGGAAAGATACTTTTCTTATATATCAAAACCTTTCAAATACATAGCTTAGTGTGTGTCTGTTAGTTAATTCTATTTTAAAAATATTAGAAGGAGTTGTAGTTTGCTTAATTGTTACTATTTTCTGTATCTTGTTATTAGAATAAAAACATTAAACTATTACAATTTGAGTGTTAGATTTCAGTATTATGTTATCTATTGTAAGAATCATGACTTCCTTGTGGGATCGATAACCAGGACTCCATTAGAGCCCTGTATTACTTGATACGATACATATAGTAGCGCTGAATGTTTAGATTTTACAAAATCATTATACATATATATAACTTTAAGTTCATAAGTTCTAACAATATAAAGTCCCGCGCATCAAGTTTTTAGCGTCGTTGCCGGGGAGGTATAACAGTATCTATTGATAATATAGTAACTAAAATCCTTTACTTTGTAGTGTATAACTGTTTGTTTGTTTATTTTTTATAGTATTTGTGTGATTTTATATGCGTAGTAGTGGATCTACAGGTTTAGTACCTTATGATTTGGAGTTAGAGCGTACTGTAAGAAAAATTAGAAAACAACAAAAACAAACTGAAAATATTTGCAAAATGGCTAATAATCAAGATAATCACAGAAATAATATTGAAAATTTGCCAGGACCTTTAAGAGATTTTGGTAACCCAACAACAAATGAAATTCATGTGACTATTCAAAATCCCGATGTTGCAGCTAATTCATTTGAACTTAAACCTATTATTATCCAAATGGTACAAAATAATTAATTTTGAGGAACACCTAATGAGGATCCAAATTTACATCCCGCTAGTTTTCTAAATCTGCGTGCTACTTTTAAATATGACAAAGTGTCAAATGATGCTGTCAGACTTAGACTTTTTACTTTTTCGTTAAGGGATAAAGCTACGGCATGGTTAAATTCGTTAGCACCTGGATCTATTAGAACTTGGGGAAAACTTTCTCAGAAATTTCTATCAAAATATTTCCCTCCATCAAAGACTATTAAGCTAAGAAATGATATCACATCTTTTGCTCAGTTTGAAGTGGAATCAATATATGAAGCTTGGGAAAGATTTAAAGATCTTCTTAGGAAGTGCCCACATCATGTGTTACCAGACTAGTTAAAAATTGAAATATTTTATAATTGATTAGTAGGGTCATTGAGATCAATTATAGATGCTACTGCTAGTGGATCGTTAATGTCAAAACATATTGATGAAACATACACATTAATTGAAGAAATGGATACTAATAATTTTCAATGGCTCTCTAAACGGGTAAATCTTAAGAGAGTAGCTAGTGTTCAAGATTCAGATATGATGACTATGATAGTTTCTTAAATTGAAGCCCTTTTCTAAGAAAATAGATCAGTATGGAATGAATTATTCTCAACCACCCCAAGTGTTAGAGTAAATTTCATTTGGACAGATGACATAATCTCAAACACCTTATGATACTTTGAATGTTATTAATACACCTAATAATCCTTATTCGAATTATTATAATCCTGGTTGGAAGAATCACCAAAATTTCAATTGTAGTGCAATTATTCAGAAGAAGCCTCCGGAAAAACTTAAAGATCCTGTTAGTTTCACTATACTGTGTGTTATAAAGGAAAAATTTTTCGAAAGAGCCTCATGTGATCTGGGAGCTAGTTCTAATCTTATTCCTTTATCAAATTTCAAAAGGTTGGGAATAGGAGAAATTTCTCCTACGTCTGTGACTCTTTAGCTTGTCGATCGCTCCATTACTTACCCTAAAGGAGTGATGGAAGATGTGTTAGTGAAAGTGGATAAATTTATATTTCATGTGGATTTTATTGTACTTGATACGGAGGAAGATAAAGAAATTCCAATCATTTTGGGAAGACCATTCCTTGCTACTGGGAGAGCAGTGATTGATGTTCAAAAAGGAGAATTAACTATGAGAGTTAATGATCAAGAGGTGACCTTTAATATTTTGAAATCTATGAAGTATCCCTTAATGGAAAAAGATAATAAATGTTTTACGATGGAGGTTTGTGAATATTTGAAAACTGATAATTTGGATAATATATTTGAAAAAGAAGCGGAGTATGAAAAATTGTTTGAAGAAGAAATTGAAAATGAAGAAAATTGAGATAGTAAGAAGAATGAAGATTTGGAGTATGTTCAAGAGAGATTTGAAGTATTAAACACTATGGAAGGTGGAGATAAAAGCTTAATTCTATCTATAATAAAACCTCTTGAACTTGAGATGAAAATTCTCCCCAACCATTTGAAGTATATTTTTAGGAGAATCATCTACCCTACCAGTTATTATATCTTCGGAGATAAAAAAATATCAAGAACAAAAAATGTTGGAAATTTTTAAAAGATGCAAAAAGGCTTTTGGATGGACTTTAGTGGATATTAAAGGAATCAGTCCTTCAATTTGTATGCATAGAATTTTATTAGATGAAGAACATAAACCGAGAGTTGATTCACATAAGAGATTGAATCCATTAATGAAAGAAGTAGTTAAAAAGGAGATTTTAAAATGGCTGGATGCTGGAATTATTTATCCTATTTCGGATAGTTCTTGGGTGAGTCCAATAAATTATGTATCAAAAAACGGAGGAGTAACTATTGAAGTGAATGAATGTAATGAAATTACACCCATAAGACAAAGTAATGGATGACGAATTTGTATTGACTATAGGAAATTAAATGCCGCCACCCTAAAAGATCACTTTCCTCTTCCTTTTCTTAATCAAATGCTAGATAGACTTGCTGGACACAAGTACTACTGCTTTCTGGATGGATATACTAGTTACCATCAAATATCTATTGCTCCCGAGGATCAAGAAAAGACAACATTTACTAGCCTTTACGGAACCTTTGCTTTTCGAAGAATGCTTTTTTGACTGTGTAATGCACCTATAACATTTCAAAGATGTATGATGTATATCTTCAGTAGTATGATAGATAATGGAATAGAAGTTTTCATGGATGATTTCTCTGTATTTGAGACTTCATTTGAAATCTGTTTAAAAAACTTAGCACAAGTTTTGGAGCTTTGTGAGAAAACAAATTTAGTTCTGAATTGGGAGAAATGTCAATTTATGGTTGCAGGAGGAACTGTACTTGGGCATAAAATTTCTGAATTTGGTATGGAGGTCGACCCTGCTAAAATTAGAGTGATTGAAAGATTGCCACCACCCACTACCATGAGAGAGGTGGGGAATTTCTTAGGACACACTTGATTTACAGACGATATATTAAAGATTTTTCTAAAATTACTAAACATTTGTGCCAACTTCTAGAAAATGATAGAAATTTTGATTTTAATGATGGATGTTTGCATGCTTTTAAAATATTGAAAGAGAAATTAATCACTGCACCTATAATTGTTTCATCTGATTAGGGGAAACCATTTGAACTTATGTGTGATGCTAGTGATTATGTGATCGGAGTAGCGTTGGGGCAAAGGTATGATAAAGTTTTCATAGTCATTTACTATGCTAGTAAAACTCTTAATGAAGCTCAAATTAATTATACCACTACTGAAAGAGAGTTATTATCTATAGTATTTGCTTTTGAAAAGTTTAGACCTTATTTAATTGGAGCTAAAAGTATAGTGCATACAAAAAATTCAGCTATCAAATATTTAAAGCAAAAGAAGGATGCCTGACCCTCGATCTGCAAAGAATGCACCAAAAATTTGGTTTGCAATCGCCAAACAATGCAGTAATTTATGCTATCAAAAATATATTTTAGTCAATACTTTGACTTAAATAATAATAGCGGCTAGTGTATATAAATATAATTTTATGGAAAATATTATACACACTTGGGGTACTACGCAAGTATATATATCGCTTCAAGTAATAAAGGGCTTTAAATAAAAATTCCAGTATCGATCCCACGAGGAGAATTATATATATTTTTTAAATATTTTGATTTTATTTTTATGTATTTCTTTTAAATTTAAAAAGTTGATATTTAATTTACTAGATGCAGAAATAAAGCAGTGATAAAGTAATGATTGATGTAAATAAAAATAAGCAAACAACATTCTTCCTTTCAATTAATCCAAGACTTTTTAGATAATGTAATATTCGTGGAGAATATAAATTTATGGTATTGTGCCAATAGAAGCATTCCTATTATTTACCTTAGCTCAATAGTATAGAGAACATTTGCTAATCTATAGATCAGGTCTGGATGTATTGTTAGTAGAATGGGTTAATCTAAGCTCACACCACTAGATGTCCAAGGGTGGCTATGGTCGGCCCTACTAGTGACCCTTTCCTTCTCTATAAACCAAATTATAAGAATTTAGCCTGTCACTCGAAAAACTTATCAATTCTAAGCCCATTAAATAATGTCTTCATATTTATTTGCACTTCACCTTGAATAACCCGCGCAAGGCATTCGACTACCCAAGGATTCATGTGATATCTACTAGTTAAGAATTCATCTCCTTCTAGGTCTCAAAACTCTTCAACAGATTTTAACAATTTAAATAGCTAATTTAAATAGTAAATTAAGATTCGGTATTAATATCATCACAATATTTAAAATATATATATAATATTTAATTCTCCAACAAATTTTATATTATCTTATTTATCTTTTCATAATTGAAAGAAAAAAGTAAGGTAACTACTCAAAACACGTTGAATTTAAACAACAAAACATATAAATAAAATTTTGAATCAAAATACAAATACTTATCTCAAGTCTTTCTCCAACTGAACCTCTGAATCTTTTTGACTCCAAAGTAAATAGACTTCAAAAGCACCGACTCTTCAAATACTGTTAATACAAACTCTAAAATAAACTCACTAATTAATAAAAGAAACTATAAATATGACCCTTAAAATATTTCTCTAATTTATCTCTCTAAATGGAACTATGGGGCTAGGTTGGGTTGTGGGCATTTTTCTCTGAAGGAGTAGCCTCCTATTTATAGGCTTCAAGGGTTGCCTTGAGGAACCTCTTCAAAATGTGTCCATGTTCAATGAATCTTCTAGAAGATGTGTCTGGCGCCTAGGCCCCGGAATCTGGCACCTAGGTGTCGGACTCTGCGTCCAATTCTTCGCACCACGTCACTTTGGATCGCACCTCTTCACAATCCTAACCGTTTCCAAGCGTCCAAATATAATGTTTCACATGTCCTATAATCCATGAATAACTGCCAATCTTCTAGATGGTCCAATAACCGCTAACACCGTCAAAAATAACCGTCCGAAAGTCGTCAAAAATCTTAAAGAATTCTGTATCGAACTGGCGCTTAGGCGCCGGATTCTGGCACCTAGGCGCTAGGCCAATTATTTTGACAATTTTGCATTTTGGCTCCATTTTTGCTCCTTTTTCATCTTTTTTTCCTTCTTGGACATTTTTGCATTACCTACATCCAAAACACAAAAATACCTTTCATTAAATCATAAAATCCTTAAAATTTTGATAAAAATTAAGGCATAAAAATAGGTATTTTTTCATGGATCAAAATCCCCCAAACTTAAACGATACTTGTTCTCAAGTAACCATTTTTACTATATAAAATGTATAACATTTGGAATAAAAGGTAAATATTTAAGATTTCTTATAATTTTTGATTTTATAAAGGCTTTAGTAAATCATTAACCAAATTTAACTAAGTTAAATTTTAAGAATTTAAAGAATATTTAACTACCAAATCATAAGATTTCAAAAACTTTTCATTCACTTCGAAAATAATTGTAGTTTATTGTATTAAGATCACATAAATTATTTACAAGAAAAATATCTTCATAAAAATCTTTTCTAATGAAGATACATGCATAAAAATCAAGTAAAATATATAATCAGTTTTTTTTCTTATAAGCTAATTCAAGTGAAGCCAATTTTTGATTAGGCATCTCCTCAAGCTTCTCCTCTCTCTTCTCTCTTTTTTTTATTTTTTTATTTTTTACAGAGAGGATTACTATATCTGGATAGCCTGTTAATGGTTTTGAACTTTGCTATCTTTAACTTATATTTTCAAACTTATAAATTTGCACTTAATTATTATAACATGAATAGATTTCAAAAAGAATTTCAATCTTTTCTTTTTCAAGTTATAATTTTTTATTTCTTAATACTTCTAAAATTCAATTATTTCTACTATGAATAGAAAAATTCCTTAATATTACTCTTCTTTATGTTGAATAATTCTATTGTTAAAATCAATCAAAGTTATTAAAATTTTGGTTAAATCTACTAGATTATTTATAATTTCAAAAATTTAAATGATCTTAAATAGATTCTTCATTCCCTATGTTATGATAATATTTTTTTAGAAAATATTAGTTTATTAAGGACAAATAAAATTTAAATTTGCATGTATTTTCCCTTCCCCCAAACTTATGTTTTGGTATATCATGAAAAAAAAATTTAAAGTATGAGAGAAAGAAAGTTATAATTTAAGAAAGAATTTTTATAAGTATGGTAAAACAGTCTAAAAAGAAAAATTTACTTCTACACATACTTTTTATGAATATTACTAAAATAACGAAGCATATATAAAAGTAAGCAGGCTGATCATTATATATATATATATATATATATATATATATATATATATATATATATCGATAGTTGAATTAAATGACTATACTACTAATAGAAAAAGAAACAGAAACAGAACAACATTACTAACTATTTAAGAGTATTAAACAGTAGGTTGAAACAAAAATAAACATTAATTCATCAAAATTTCAGTCTTCAACATAATACACTAAATATTTAAAACAGTCTCAACATCAAATAATCCACACAAAGTTTCATAAACAAATGTACACTAACAAACAACAAACAACAAATAACACTAGCAAACAAGAAATAAACTAACAACAAAATCAGCACATCTCAGAGGTAAATCAAGCTACTAATCACTATTTGTAGCCTGGTCATCGTCATCACCAAAAGAAAATTCCACATCCTTTGGATCATTATACGGTGAAAATTTAGGATAGGTAGGAAACTGAACATCATGCTCACCCTTAAAGAATCTCACTAAAGACTCTGAATACTCAGCATCATACTCACTTTTTCTTTAGATATACTCAGATAAATGATCCATCTTCTTGTCTATAGTATCTACTCTGTAGTGAGTTAGAAATAATTCATTCTGCTGCTTCAGAAACTGATCATGCATCGATTCCTAGAAACTATATGGTGGCTCAGTAGTAGAAGTAGAAGGTCTAGAAGTAGAAGCTCTACCTGGAGTAGGTACAGAAGTAGAAGGAACAGTGGATCCCATCCCTCCAAGATGACCATAAATGCTAACACTCTCTTGCCCAATTTGTTTTGTAGTCTTCAACTTCTCCTATGATATATCAGAAACTCCATTGCTCATGCATAAAGAATGAATCAAGGATGGGAATCCTAATCCCACAGAAGTGCTGGATCTAGCAATCGAGTCAACTGAATCATAAATAATACTACCAACATCTATCAGCTCTCCTGAATGCAGTAGTTCAGGATAGCTCGATCTCTGGTAACTTCACTCAGGTGTTTGGAAGGTAGAAGTCTAGCCAAAATAAAATAATGCCATGCCTTTGAAATACCATTTAGCTTAGAAGATTTGAAGTTTACCCTTTTGTCGTTCCGGATCTTCCAAGATCTAGTGCCATAAGTCAGATATGCAATAATCATCTTAAGATCTCCCTCAAATGGAAATAAACCAGAATAGTAGCACTCGATGGTAGGTGGCAGGCCATAGAAAATATTGATCTGTTCTAGAGTAAATCCTACTCCGACACCTCTAACGAAGACTTCGTAGTCTTCCGCATCCAAAAAGTTGGCATAAAACTAGTGTACAATAGGAATAACGACAACATCAGTGAAATAATAGAATCGTTGCCAGTTGTGTGCAACGATCTTGTTCTCGATCATTTCACCAGGATTGTAAAAACTGCGCTCTGTGACAAACTTTCTTGACGTCGCAAATTTGTGATAACAAAAATGCGCTGCCGCAGTAAAAAACTTGCTACTGTCAAAATTTTCTCATGCCTTTCCTCACTTGGACTTTAGTGTCATCTAAACGTGAAAGAAAACACAAATAAATTTAGGAATAAAAAATTTAAACTCTTTTTAAGCTTGAGAAACATAGAATGAGTTTAAAAATCCATGGAGAAGCTCTAAAAATGAAATTTTTTCTCAAAAATTCAGTTTTTAGCAAAAAATAGGAAAAACTATGGTAAGAATAAAAAATAAATGGATTAGAAGGTAGATCTGACCTCGAGATGAAGAAATCAAGTGATTTCGGGCTCAAAAACTTGATGTATTGACCTCAAGATGGATCTAGGGGGTGTATTTTTGTGAAAACGTGGAAGGGGATGAAGCTTAGGCGTCAACCATGGCTAATGGGGTTTAAATTCTAATTTTTGGTAAGCAGGCTGAACCGGCCCCTAGGCGCCGAATTCTGGCGCCTAGGCGCCATACTCGCCTTTCACAAAAATCAATTTAAAATTTTTATTTTCCACCAAAAATTCATAAATTCAACTTCCAATTACTCATATTAGAGTAGTGCTTCATTTTCCAACTTCCAAATAATTTCCCAAAAATTTTGAAAATTAACAATTAAATCCACCAATTATACACAAGGTTTAAATCAAACTCTTCTAATTCCATTCATAATCTTCAATTTTGGCTCAATACAATACATATAAGTATAGTAATATGATTCAAGTCCTAACAAACAATCAAACTACACAATTTCAAAGAAAATATAACACACATTGAATAGTAAATCAAATACACAAACAACACATTTGATTTACTAAATCGATACAACGACACTCTAATAAAAGTCTTGATCACACCACAATAACTATCTAATCTTCAAATTAGAAATTTGCATTCTCTTCACAAGGATGATTACTAGGCCTATTTAGGAAGAACGCTAACACCCTTGGAAAATCCTTAGTCTTTTTCTCGTCGATATATTTGTTCTTCGCATACATCTCCACTTGAGCATCTTGATAAGCCGCTAGATGATCAAATTGAAGCTTCGCCTGCCATTCCAGATGTTCAATTTGATGATACATCTCTTGGAGGCAATCTTCAATACTTTTGAATTCTGCTTCAAATTTATCTAGACGACTTGAAATTTTCTCCAAACTTACAGCGATAAAACCATTAAAGTAGGGTTGATGATCCTTTGAACCTTTGTCTCTAGCCTCTTCTCCAAGATTTCTTCTCTCCATTTGTTCAAAAATCTTCTCTAATCTCTCAAGAATGAAGTGTCTAGGTCATAATTTTGACTGCTTAGGGATTGGGGACGAAGATGTGGGTAATTTAAAGAAGAAAATTGTGTGAAAAAACTAAAAATTTTTGGTTTTTACACGATCCAGTAACTATGGTGCTTAAGCGCCAAATCTGGCGCCTAGGCGCCAGACCCATCGATACACAGTTTTACTCTGGTGCTTAGGCGCCAAATTTCGGCGCCTAGGCGCTGTAACCATGTTCGACTCCGTTTCGCCTATCGTCAAATTTCAAACTTTTGTTTTCGAAAATAGATAAATTATAATGGTAAGATCAATATAAACTTAGTAACACAAATTATAAATAATCATAATGAAGGTTAACTTGATCTCCTTTTTACTCACCTACGAAATGGAGTGATCCAAAGTCTAAAATCTATATACTTCGAGATAATTTTTAGCTAAAGTCAATGAAGAATTATTAGAGTCAAATTTTCTAAAGTTATATAAAATTAGTCAAGACCGAGGCATAACCTTACATTAAAAATGTAAAAACACACAAAAATAAATATGGGTTGCCTCCCACAAAGTGCTTGGTTTAACGTCGTCAGCCTGACTTAATTAAGTCTTTAATCAGGTAGACTCAACTTGTAAGCCTCTTTATAAATCATTTTAATGTCTCTCAAATAAGGCTTTAATCTTAATCCGTTAACTTTAAATATTTTTTCTGTTTTGGGGTCTTCAATATCCACAGCTCCATAATGGTATACTTTCTTAATTATATATGGTCCTATCCATTTAGATCTTAATTTTCCAGAAAAAAGTTTTAAACGAGTATTAAATAATAATATTTTTCTTGAAATCTTTTTATCATGTAACATCTTTGTTTTCTCTTTATAAATTTTAGCATTTTCGTATGTTTCATTTCTTATTTCATCCATCTCATTTAATCGTAATAATCATTTTTCTCCTGCAGTATTCAAATCAAAATTAAACTCCTTTATCGCCCAATAAGCTTTATGTTCAAGTTCAATAGGTAAGTGACAATGTTTAACATAAATTAACTGGTAATGTGACATTCTGATTGGTGTCTTATAAGTTGTTCTATAAGCCCATAATGCAGAATCAAGTCTATCAACCCAATCAGTTCTTTTAGGATTAACAATCTTCTCTAAAGTTCTTTTAATTTCTCTGTTTGATACTTCAGCCATTCCACTTTTTTGAGGGTGATACGCAGTTGCAATTCTGTGTTTGATTCCAAATTTATCTAGTAATAATTGAATTCTTATATTTCTAAAATGACTTCCACCATCTGTGATAATTACCTTAGGCATTCCAAATCTTGAAAAAATAATTTTCTTTAAAAATTTTGAAACACTTTTTGAATCACTGTTAGGTAAAGCTACAGCCTCAATCCACTTTGAAACATAATCAACTGCTAATAAAATATAAATCTTTCCAGATGATGGTACAAATGGTCCCATAAAGTCTAACCCCCATATATCAAAATTTTCAACTTCTAATATATAGTTTAAAGGCATTTCATCTTCTCTAGATATATTTCCCATCCTTTGACATCGATCACATGTTTTCACATAATATCTCACATCTTTGAACAAGGTAGGCCAATAAAATCCTAAAATTAAAATTTTAATTGCAATTTTATCTACTCCAAAGTGTCATCCAAAATCGGAATCATGACATTTTTGAATAATAATAAAAGTTTCTTCATAAGGTACACATCTTCGAATTACAAAATCTCTTCCTAATTTAAATAAACTAGGATTTTTCCAAATATCAGATTTAGCATCATTTTTAAATTTTTAAATAAATTTGTTATTCAATCCATAAGGTAGAATATTGCTAACTAAATAGTTAACTATATCCACATACCAAGGTGTTCGGCATCCTTGAATAATATATAAATGTTCATCAGGAAATTTCTCATTTATATTTTCCTCAGTAATAACATCATTCTTAATTCTTGATAAATGGTCAACAATTTGATTATCAGTTCCTTTTCTATCTACTATTTGAAAATTAAATTCTTGTAGAAGTAAAACCCATTTTAACAGTTTAGGCTTAGCATATTTTTCTGTCATTAAATATTTAATAGCGGAATGATCAGTATGAACTATGCATTTGGTACCAAGAAGATAAGGTCTAAATTTATCAAAGGCATAAACTATAGCTAAAAGCTCTTTCTCAGTAGTAGTGTAATTTTTTTGAGTTTCAGAAGTGTTTTACTAGCATAATATAAAACTTTGAAAATTTTCTCATATTTTTGTCCCAAAACAGTTCCAATTGCAAAATTACTTGCATCACACATTAATTCAAAGGGTTTATTCCAATTAGGTACAATAATTATAGGTGTAGTTATTAAATTTTCTTTTAAAATACTGAAAGAATTAATACGGTCTTCATTAAATTTAAATTTAGCTTCTTTTTCCAATAAATGAATAAGAGGTTTAGCAATTTTAGAAAAATCCTTTATATATCTTCTATAAAATCCAGTATGACCCAGAAAACTTCTCACATTAGTAACAGTAGTAGGTGGATCCAGTTCAGTAATAATTTTCACTTTTGCTTGATCAACTTCCATCCCTTTTTTGTGAAATTTTGTGACCAAGTACAATGCCTTTTGTGACCATAAATTGACATTATTCTCAGTTCAGAACTAAATTTGTTTCTTCACATCTTTTCAGAACTTTGGAAATAATTTTCAAACAAGATTCAAAAGAAGTTCCAAAGACTTAAAAATCATCCATAAATATTTCAATTCCTTTGTCAATTAAATCACAAAATATTGACATCATACATCTTTGAAAAGTTGCAGGTGCATTACATAAACCGAACGACATTCTTCTAAACGCAAATGTTCCATAAGGACTTGTAAATGTTGTTTTCTCTTTGTCCTCAGGAGCGACGGGTAATTGATGATAACCAAAATATCCATCCAGAAAATAGAAATATGAGTGTCCAGCTAATTTATCAAGCATTTGATCCAAGAAAGGTAAAGGAAAATGATCTTTTCTAGTGGTGTCATTTAATTTCCAATAATCAATGCAAATTTTCCATCCCGTAACTTATCTTGTAGGAATTAGTTCATTTTTATCATTGACAATGACAGTTACTCCTCCTTTCTTCGGAACACAATGAATAGGACTTACCCATTGGCTATCTGAAATAGAATAAATAATTCCAGCATCTAACCATTTTAAAATTTCTTTTTTAACAACCTCTTTCATGATAGGATTTAATCTTCTTCGAGGTTCAATAGTAGGTTTAAAATCTTCTTCCATTAAAATTTTATGCATACAGATGAAAGGGCTTATTCCTCTTATATTAGTAATAGTCCAAAGAAAAGCTTTCTTATAATTCTTTAACACTCCTATCAGTTTTTCTTCTTTATCTAAACATAGTTTAGAAGAAATAATAACATGTAAAGTTAATGAATTTCCAAGAAAGCATACTTTAAATGTGTTGGTAACATTTTTAATTCCCGTTCAGGGGCTTTTTTAATTGAGGGTAAAAGTATATCAATTTGTGTTATGTCCAAAATTTCTCAGTAATCTTTAATATAATGAGTTTATTTAGTTAATTATTCTTCTTTTAGTTCTTCAATTTCATCAGTTAATAATTCAATTTTTTCTTCAGAAATGACTTTACATCTTTCTTGATAATGTTTTTCAATTATATAATCAATAATATCCATTTGGAAGCGTTTGTCATTATCAGGGTACTTCATTGATTTAAGAACATTGAATTTAATCTCTTGATCATTAACTCTCATGGTTAATTCTCCTTTTTGTACATCAATCATAGCTCGTCCAGTAGCTAGAAAATATCTCCCTAAAATAATTGGTATTTTCTTATCTTCTTCCATATGTAGTACAATGAAATCCAAAGGGAAAATAAATTTATCCACTTTAACAAGAACATCCTCTATAACTCCTTTAGGGTAGGTGATAGATTTATTATCTAACTGAAGGGTTACAGTGGTGGGAGTAATCTCTCTTAAATTCAAACTTCAAAAAATAGAAAATGACATGAGATTAATACTTGCTCCTAAATCACATAAAACTTTTCCACAAAATTTTTCTCTAATAGCACAAGGTATAGTAAAACTTCGAGGATCTTTAAGTTTCTGAGGTAATTTCTTTTGAATTATTGCACTACATTCTTCACTTAATGCAACAGTTTCAAAATCTTCAAATTTTCATTTTTTACTTAAAATATCCTTCATAAATTTGTCATAAGTTGGCATTTGTTCCAAAGCTTCAACAAAAGGTATGTTAATGGTAAGTTTCTTAAAAATTTCAAAGAACTTAGAAAATTGATGATCAAGCTTACACTATTTTAGTCTTTGAGGAAAAGGTGGTGGTGTTTTTTCAACTTCCACATTAATAGGAATTATAGTTTGATCTTTAGTAGGAGGGGTTTCTTTAGGTTTTTCAATCTCTTCAACCTCAATCTCATTTTCAATTTCATTCTGCATTCTTTCTTTTAATTCCTTTCCACTTCTAAGTTGTACAGCTTTAACATGTTCATGTTCTTTTCTAGTTTCTTTTGGATTGACTTCAACATTACTAGGAAGTGTTCCTAGAGGTCTGTAATTAATTAAATTAGAAATTTATCACATTTGATTCTCAATATTACGAATAGCGGTGTTTTGATTTATGATTGATTACTTAGTTGTAAAATTAATTCTTCTATAGATAAATGTTTCTATTGATTATTAAATCCAGGTGGTTTATAGTTTGAATTTACTTGATTGTTCCAATTTCTAGTTGGATGGGATTGATTATTACCCCATTGTTGTTGTGAATTATTCGAGTTAAAATTAGGGTGATTTTTCCATCCAGGATTATAATAATTGGAATAAGGGTAATTTTTACTAGCAATAGCTTGTAAAGTTTTAATAGTTTGAGAATCTTCAATATTAGCAGAGTTGTTATGTGATATATTGATAACAAAATTATTTAATTTCTTAGATATAGCAGCTACTTGTGAAGCTAAGATAGAAAAGGCTTCGTTATCATGAATACTTGCAATTCTTTTAGGATTAATCCTTTCAGAAGGCCATTGAAAATTATTGTTAGCCATTTCTTCAATTAAAGTATAAGCTTCTTCAAATGATTTAGCCATTAAAGAACCTCCAGCAGCAGCATCAATAATTGATTTAAGTGATCCAATTAGTCCGTTATAAAATGTTTGAATAATTAACTAATCAGGTAAATCATGATGAGGACATTTTCTTAATAGTTCTTTAAATCCTTCCTAAGTTTCATAAATTGTCTCCCCGTCAAATTGACTAAATGAAGTAATATCATTTTTCAATTTAGCAGTTTTAGGAGGAAAATATTTAGCAAGGAGTTTTTGTACCATTTTAGCCCAAGTTTTAATACAACCTGTTGCTAATGAGTTCAACCACATTTTCTCTTTATCTCTTAAAGAAAAAGGAAAGAGTCTAAGTCTAATAGCATCATCAGAAATATTGTTATATTTAAAGGTAGCACAAAGTTCTAAAAAACTAGCAAGGTGTAAATTTGGATCCTCATTTGGTGTTCCCCCAAATTGATTATTTTGAACCATTTGAATAATATATGTTTTAAGCTCAAAAGAATTAGCATCTACAGTAGGTATTTTAATACTACTATGAAGTTCATCAACTCTAGGGTTAGCATAATCCCTTAATGGTTTGTAAATATTTTGTTCATTAAGTTCAATTGGATTTTGTAAATTATTATGTAAATTAGCCATCTCTTGATATTTTTGAATTTGTTCTCCTTTTTTAATTCTTTTAACAGTTCTTTCTAATTCAGAATCTAAAGGAAACAATCCTTCAGATCCAGAACTACGCATAAAAAGTAAATAAAAGGTAAAATAGTAAGAAATAAAATTATTATTATTTTTATTTTTATTTTTGTTTTTGTTGTTTTTTTTAAATGTTTTTGTATTTTATATTTTTGACAATAAAAGAAATAAATAAAATAAAATATTTAAAATCTATAAATTTTGCCTCCCGTACAACGGCGCCAAAATCTTGACGCTCGATCCGCAGCAATGCACCAAAAATTTAGTTTGCAATCGCCAAACAATCCAGCAATTTATGCTATCAAAAATATGTTATAGTCAATACTTTGACTCAAATAATAATAGTGGCTAGTGTATATAAATATAATTTTATGGAAAATATTTTACACACTAGGGGTATTACGCAAGTATACGTATCGCTTCAAGTAATATAGGGTTTAAATAAAGACTCCAGTATTGATCCCACGAGGAGGATTATAGATTTTTTTTAAATATTTTGATTTTATTTTTATGTATTTCTTTTAAAGTTAAAAAATTGATATTTAATTTACTAGATGCAGAAATAAAGCAGTGATAAAGTAATGATTGATGTAAATAAAAATAAGCAAACAACTTTCTTCCTTTCAATTAATCCAAGACTTTTAGATAATGTAATATTCAGGGAGAATATAAATTTATGGTATTGTGCCAAATAGAAGCATTCATATTCTTTACCTTCGCTCGATAGAATAAAGAACATTGGCTAATCTATAGATCAGGTCTGGATGTATTGTTAGTAGAATGGGTTAATCTAGGCTCACACTACTAGATGTCCAAGGGTGGCTATGGTCGGCCCTACTAGTGACCCTTTCCTTCTCTATAAACCAAATTATAAGAATTTAGCCTGTCACTCTAAAAACTTATCAATTCTACGCCCATTAAATAATATCTTCCTATTTATTTGCACTTCACCTAGAATAACCCACGCAAGGCCTTCGACTACCCAAGGATTCATGTGATATCTACTACTTAAGAATTCATCTCCTTCTAGGTATCAACACTCTTCAACAGATTTTATCAATTTAAATGGCCAATTTAAATAGTAAATTAAGATCTGGTATTAATATCATCACAATGTTTAAAATATATAGATATTTTTTAATTCTCCAACGAATTTTATATGATCTTATATATCTTTTCATAATTGAAAGAAGAAAGTAAAGTAAATACTTAGAACACATTGAATTTAAACAACAAAACATATAAATAAAACTTTGAATAAAAATACAAATACTTATCTCAAGTGTTTCTCCAACAGAACCTCTGAATCCTTCTGACTCCAAAGTAAATAGACTTCAAAAGCACCGACTTTTCAAAAACTCTTAATACAAACTCTAAAATAAACTCACTAATTAATAAAAGAAACTATAAATATGGCCCTTAAAATATTTCTCTAATTTCTCTCTCTAAACGGAACTATGGGACTAGGTTAGGTTGTGGGTGTTTTTCTCTGAAGGAGTAGCCTCCTATTTATAGGTTTCAAGTGTTGCCTTGAGGCACCTCTTCAAAATGTGTCCATGTTCAATGAATCTTCTAGAAGGTGTGTCTGGCACCTAGGCGCCGGACTCTGCGTCCAGTTCTTCGCACAACTTCACTTTGGATCGCACCTCTTTGTGATCCTAACTGTTTCCAAGCGTCCAAATATAATGTATCACATGTCCTATAATCCAGAAATAATTGTCAATCTTCTAGATGGTCCAATAACCACTTACACCGTCAAAATAATCGTTCAAAATTCATGAAAAATCTTACAGAATTCAATATCGAACTGACACTTAGGCACCGAATTCTGGCGCCTAGGCGTCAGTCTAATTATTTTGACAATTTTGCATTTTAGCTCCATTTTTGCTCATTTTCATCTTTTTTTCCTTCTCGGACATTTTTGCATTACCTACATCCAAAACACAAAAATACCTTTCATTAAAGCATAATATCCTTAAAAATTTGATAAAAATAAAGGCATAAAAATAGGTATTTTTTTCATGGATCAAAATTCCTCAAACTTAAACGTTATTTGTCCTCAAGTAACCCTTTTTACTATATAAAATGTATAACATTGGAAATAAAAGGTAAATATTTAAGATTTCTTATAATTTTTTATTTTATAAAGGCTTTAGTAAATCATTAACCAAATTTAACTAACTAAGTTTAATTTTAAGAATTTAAAGAATATTTAACTACCAAATCATAAGATTTCAAAAAATTTTCATTCACTTCGAAAATAATTGTAGTTTATTATATTAAGATCACATAAATTATTTACAAGAAAAAGATCTTCATGAAAATCTTTTCTAATAAAGATACATGCATAAAAATTAAGTAAAATATGTAATCAGCTTTTTTTCTTATAAGCTAATTCAAGTGAAGACAATTTTTGATTAGGCATCTCCTCAAGCTTCTCCTCTCTCTTCTTTTTTTTTTTTACAGAGTTGATTACTATATCTGGATAGCCTGTTAATGGTTTTGAACTTCGATATCTTTAACTTATATTTTCAAACTTATACATTTTCACTTAATTACTATATTATGAATAGATTTAAAAAAAAATTTCAATCTTTTCTTTTTCAAGTTATAATTTTTGATTTCTTAATACTTCTAAAATTCAATTATTTCTACTATTAATAGAAAAATTTCTTAATCTTACTCTTCTTTAAGTTGAATAATTCTATTGTTAAAATCAATCAAAGTTATTAAAATTTTGGTTAGGTTACTAAATTATTTATAATTTCAAAAATTTAAATGATCTTAAATAGATTCTTCATTCCTTATGTTGTGTTAATATTTTTTTACAAAATATTAGTTCATTAAGGACAAATAAAATTTAAATCTGCATGTATTTTCCCTTCCCCCAAACTTATGTTTTGGTATATCATGAAAAAAAATTTAAAGTATGAGAGAAAGAAAGACATAATTTAAAAAGGAATTTTTATAAGTATGTAAAAACAGTCTAAAAAGAAAAATTTACTTCTACACATGCTTTTTATGAATATTACTAAAATAATGAAACATATATAAAAGTAAGCAGGCTCATCATTTTTTTTTATATATCAGTAGCTGAATTAAATGACTATACTACTAATAGAAACAGAAACAGAACAACATTACTAACTATTTTTGAATACTAAACAATAGGCTGAAGTAGAAATAAACATTAATTCATCCAAATTTCAGTCTTCAACACAATACACTAAATATTTATAACACTCTCAACATCAAACAATCCACACAAAGTTTCATAAACAAATCTACACTAACAAACAACAAACAACAAACAACACTAGCAAACAAGAAATAAACTAACAACAAAATCAGCACATCTCAGAGGTAAATTAAGCTACTAATCACTATTTGTAGCCTCGTCAATGTCATCACCAAAAGAAAATTCCACATCCTTTGGATCAACATATGGTGAAAATTTAGGATAGGTAGGAAACTGAACATCATGCTCACCCTTCAAGAATCTCACTAAAAACTTTGAATACTCAACATCATACTCACATTTTCTTTAGGTATACTCAGATAAATGATCAATCTTCTTGTCTATAGTATCTACTCTACAGTGAGTTAGAAATAACTCATTTTGTTGCTTCAGAAATTGATCATGCATTGATTCCCAGAAACTAGATGGTGCCTGAGCAGTAGAAGTAGAAAGTCTAGAAGTAGAAGCTCTACCTAGAGTAGGTACAGAAGTAGAAGGACCAGTAGATCTCTTCCCTCGAAGATGATAATAAATGCTAACACTCTCCTGCCCAATTGGTTTTGTAGTCTTCAACTTCTCCTTTGATATATCAGCAGAAACTCCATTGCTCATGCAAAAAGAATGAATCAAGGATCGGAATCCTAATCCCACAGAAGTGCTAGATCTAGCAATCGATATCACTAAATCATAAATAATACAGCCAACTCTATCAGCTTCCTCTCCTGAATGCAGTAGTTCAGGATAGCTCGATCTCTGGTAACTTCACTCAGGTGGTTGGAAGGTAGAAGTCTAGTAGAAATAAAATAATGCCATGACTTTGAAATACCATTTAGCTTATAAGATTTGAAGTTTACCCGTTTGTCATTCCAGAACTTCCAATTTCCAGTGTCATCAGTCAGATATGCAATAATCTTCTCAAGATCTCCCTCTGATGGAGATAAACCAGAATAGTATCACTCGATGGTAGGTGGCAGGCCGTAGAAAATATTGATATGTTCCGGAGTAAATCCTACTCCGACTCCTCTAACAAAGACTTCGTAGTCTTCCACATCTAAAAAGTTGGCATAAAACTCATGTACAATAGGAATAACGGCAATAACAATGAAATAACAGAATCGTTGCCAGTTGTGTGCAATGATCATGTTCTCGATCATTTCACCAGGATTGTAAAAACTGCGCTCCGAGATAAACTTTCTTGACGTCGCAAATTCGTGATAACAAAAATGCGCTGCCGCAGTCGAAAACTTACTGCTGTCGAAATTTTCTCGTGTCTTTCCTCGCTTAGATTTTAGTGTCATCTAAACGTGAAAGAAAACACAAATAAATTTAGGAATAAAAAATTTAAACTCTTTTTAAGCTTGGGAAACTCAGAATGAGTTAAAAATCCATGGAGAAACTCTAAAAATCAAAATTTTTCTCAATATTTCAGTTTTTAGCAAAAAATAGGACAAACTATGATAAGAATAAAAAATAAATGGATTAGAAGGTATATCTGACCTTGAGATGAAGAAATCAAGTGATTTCGGGCTCAAAAACTTGATGTATTGACCTCAAGATGGATCTAGGTGGTTTATTTTTGCAAAAAGAGGAAGGGGATGAAGCTTAGGCATCAACCATGGCTAATGGGGTTTAAATGCTAATTTTCGGTAAGCAGGCTGAACCGGCGCCTAGGCGCCAGACTCGCCTTTCATAAAAATCACTTAAAAAAAAATTTTTTCCACAAAAATTCATAAATTCAACTTCCAATTACTCATATTAGAGTAGTGCTTCATTTTCCAACTTCCAAATAATTTCCCAAAAATTTTGAAAATTAACAATTAAATCCACCAATTATACACAAGGTTTAAATCAAACTCTTCTAATTCCATTCATAATCTTCAATTTTGGCTCAACACAATACAGATAAGTATAGTAATATGATTCAAGTCCTAACAAACAATCAAACTACACAATTTCAAAGAAATATAACACACATTGAATAGTAAATCAAATACACAAACAACACATTTGATTTACTAAATCGATACAACGACACTCTAATAAAAGTCTTGATCACACCACAATAACTATCTAATCTTCAAATTAGAAATTTGCATTCTCTTCACAAGGATGATTACTAGGCCTATTTAGGAAGAACGCTAACACCCTTGGAAAATCCTTAGTCTTTTTCTCGTCGATATATTTGTTCTTCGCATACATCTCCACTTGAGCATCTTGATAAGCCGCTAGATGATCAAATTGAAGCTTCCCCTGCCATTCCAGATGTTCAATTTGATGATACATCTCATGGAGGCAATCTCCAATACTTTTGAATTCTGCATCAAATTTATCTAGACAACTTAAAATTTTCTCCAAACTTACAGCGATAAAACCATTAAAGTAGGGTTGAGGATCCTTTGAACCTTTGTCTCTAGCCTCTTCTCCAAGATTTCTTCTCTCCATTTCTTCAAAAATCTTCTCTAATCTCTTAAGAATGAAGTGTCTAGGTCATAATTTTGATTGCTTGGGATTGGGGATTAAGACGGGGTAATTTAAAGAAGAAAATCATGTGAAAAAACTGAAAATTTTCGGTTTTTACATGATCCAGTAATTGTGGCGCTTAGGCGTCAAATCTGGTGCTTAGGTGCTGTACCCATCTATACACAGTTTTACTTTGGCACTTAGGAGCCAAATTTCGGTGCTTAGGCGCGAAATTTCGGCGCCTAGGCGCCGGAACCATGTTCGACTCCGTTTCGCCTATCGTTAAATTTCAAAGTTTCGTTTTCCAAAATAGGTAAATTAGAATGGTAAGATCAATATTGACATAGTAACACAAATTATAAACAATCATAATGAAGGTTAACTTAATCTCCTTTTTACTCAACTATGAAATGGAGTGATCCAAAGTCCAAACTTTATATAGTTCGAGAAAATTTTTAGCTAAAGTCAATGAAGACTTATTAGCGTCAAATTTTCTAAAGTTATATAAAATTAGTCAAGACCGAGGCATAACCTTACATTAAAAATGTAAAAACACACAAAAATAAATATGGGTTTCCTCCCACAAAGCGCTTGGTTTAAAGTCGTCAGTCTGACCAAATTAAGGGTCTGTTTGGGAGAGCGGGAGACCAGCTTCGCGGCACCGCACCGCCAAGTTTAATCGTTTGGGAGGAGCGGCGGACAAGCTTCGACTGCGAAGCTGGTAGCAATTTGGCGAAAAGCGGGCCATGGGATTGACCCCGCGGCCGACGTTCCGTAGTAGATTTTTACCCCAGTTGCCCTAGATCTGATTCCCTTAAGGTTTCTTCGCAGCATTCGTTCGGCTTGTTATGAGAAAGTAAGCGCTGCGATCCAAGCCCCCCTCCTTCATCTTCTCTCGCGTTGCTCATGTTTCCCTTCTTCGCCGAAACCAAGCCCTGCGCTCTTTCTCCATCCTGTTCCTCCTCGGTTCCCTGCAGTAATAATTTTTTATCCTATGTGAATGCTTCTTCTTGGATGTTTGATTTCATATTTGGAATTGGTAAGTTTTACGAAAAATTGTAGAATTTGGGCTTAAAGTGGATCTCTCTCCCTCCCTCCCTCCCTCTCCATCTCTCTTTCTCTCTAGCTACAGAGTCATGCGCTCTTCAAATGTGTAGAATTTATAAGGATTATTCTATTAAAAATAGGTACTCTGCTTGAGAATTGATGCATGGATATTAAAAAGAAGAGTCGATTTCTGCTTTCATGTTTGACAGTTTGATCTTTGGGATTGTTTGGTGCCTATGTATGATGATATATTTGAAATCACATCAGACCTTTCAAGTGGGATTTGAAATTGGCTTTTTGTAGCATCTACATCATGAATCTGTTACTCATTCAGTGTTTCTTGGTAATGGATCTTCTAAGCTTGCTGTGAATTCACAATTATAGACTGTAAGGGATGTACATTGGTCAACTTGGTTCGGTTCTTACTCAAATCAAAGAACCTAACTATATAGAAAATAAGGCTAATCAATCTTTAGGAAGTATATCTAAATTGAATAGCCTGCTACTTCATTTCCAGGCACCAACAGTTATTTCCCTTCACCTTCTTTATCTTTAATTCTCTGATATCTTGGAATGCTTATGATTGGCTTCTTCTCTATCTCACTGCAAGAAATCCCTATTTGATGGACTGAAATTCTTATTTGAGTACATATAAATTGTTGAGTATTACCGAGAGCTGCAATTAGTTGTCTTGCTTCATTTATTAGTGACATATACATTGTTTAGTACATTATTTTTTATTTGAGTATTACCGAGTGCCGCAACTCTTACCGCAAGAAATCCTTATGTATTTTAATGCGTAAATTGCATGATGTTCCCCGGATTCTTAAATGAAATGAATTAAAGTTTGTCTTGCTTCATTTATTAGTGCAAGCATGAAGGATTTGGTTCCTCTTTCTGAATTCCCTTAAGTTTTCATAATCAATATTGGTTCCTCTTTCCAAATTCTCCTTTTACTAATTCGTTTCTTGGGCATCTTTATAATTGGATTAGAAAGATGAAATTGCAATTTACCTCATGGATAAAAAATGGCATGTGAGATTCTTGAAATATTGAGTTTTGTGTTCTTGCTTTTTTTTTAATGGGTGTGTCGTTCACTCCAAATTTCCCTTGATTAATTGGAATAAGAGTTACGGATTTGCATTATTTGTCTGGCTTTAAATTGAAAGGTCTGTCTGATAATTGCATTAAGAGTAATGAAGTTTTGTATAGTTGAGTAGCTTTTAATTTTTTTTAGTTTGTATAGCAAGAAAGTAAAATTGGGAATATGGGATAAGATGGTGGATATATTTAAGATTAACTGTTTTACTTTTGGAAGCTTTAGATACATACCACTCAATTTCTGTGAATTCACACATCTAACACTTTAGCTTGAAACATTACATATGCGCCACTTTAATATATGCTGAAACTGAACTTTGGGAGCTTTCCCTTTGCTTTATATATGCTGGATTTGGTTTATGGAAACTTTGGGAGCTTTCCCTATGCTTTACACCTGCTGGATTTGGATTTTGTAAACTTTGGGAGGGTAAACTGTATTTAATTACGAGCTTTACTTCTCAAATTATCTTTTTAATGAGAAGTAATTAAAGAATCAAAGTTTGGAACATGTCGATATTTCATCTTTTATGATATAAGTGAAGGATGGGGAAGCATCAAAATGCCCCTTATAATCTTTTTTGAGTGGCATGCATGATGCATATGTGTTAACCAAGTGAGTGGTATGCATGTTAATATTCTTTCACTTTTTCACTATGTTTATAGCACTTCAGCAAAGTTTAATATTAGTGATTTCTGAATACGCATGGAGCCCTCCTTCCTGGATGGTAACCACTGCAGCTTTGCTTCATCTGCTAGCTTTAAACATTTTGGAGGCTGGCTTGAAAGTCTCGAGCTGGTCTTTGTGTATTGTTTGGATTTGTTTGGGACTTGTTTAGAATTTTGGAGAAGGTTTTCTCTTGGAAGTTTATGCAGTCTTATTGTAATTTTAAGTTTGGTTCTTGGGAGTAATTTGTAGTCTGGGTGTTTTGCAGTTCGGGTCATGTATGAAGTCAAAGCTATGTACCTTCTTCTTTATTGCTCTAATAAAATATTTTTCTCCCTTTCCCGTGGATGTAGGTCAGCTTGATCGAACCATGTTAAATACTGTGTTTCTTATTTAAAAGGACTCAAAAATTATTACGCATCTCACAAACAAATATTTTTTTTACAAAAATATATTTTTTAAAAATTATTACTCATTTAAATTTATTTTTTTAAAATATATTTTTAATTTCATTCCAAAAGAATTATTTATTCTGTATTTGTACATATATTACATGTTTTAATATTACTACGCATTAATTTTTTTAACAGTTTTACCAAACAGGGGCAGCTTTATCATTTCTCCTGAAACAGCTGCCCCACAGCTGTTCTCACACAGCTGCAACCAAACAAACAACCAACTTCCCCGCAGCTGATTCGCCGCAGCTGCTTCCTGAGGCAGCGCAGCTACAGCTGAAAAGCTGAGAAGCTGCAGCTGCGCCAAACAGGCCCTAAGTCTTTAATCAGGTAGACTCAAATCGTAAGCCTCTTTATAAATCATTTTAATGTCTCCCAAATAAGGCTTCAATCTTAATCCGTTAACTTTAAATACTTTTCCTGTTTTGAGGTCTTCAATATCCACAGCTCTATAATGGTATACTTTCTTAATTATATATGGTCCTATCCATTTAGATCTTAATTTTCCAGGAAAAAGTTTTAAACGAGTATTAAATAATAATACTTCTTGTTCAGGCTCGAATATTTTTCCTGAAATCTTTTTATCATGTAACATCTTCATTTTCTCTTTATAAATTTTTGCATTTTCATATGATTCATTTCTTATTTCATCCATCTCATTTAATTGTAACAATCGTTTTTCTCCTGCAGTACTCAAATAAAAATTAAACTCCTTTATCGTCCAATAAGCTTTATGTTTAAGTTCAATAGGAAAGTGACAATGTTTACCATAAATTAACAGGTAAGGTGAAATTCTGATTGGAGTCTTATAAGCTGTTTTATAAGCCTATAATACAGAATCAATTCTTTCAACTGTCGGCACTATTTTTAGGTTGTGTGATATTTTGAAAAGGGGGCGCCTAACAGAAGTTGTCGGTGAATTTAAATTTGATTTAAATATATATATAATTTAGAAAGTAGTATTTGACTTTGAAAATGATTTTAAATTTGAAAGTTTTAAGATATGAGATTAAACCGATCTCACATCCCAACTAGTTTATATAAACGAGCACCGCACCACAAACCGTGTATCTATCCCTAAGGATAGACACACTGCTTGAGGGTGGGGCTCGATCAAGTAAACTAGAAGTTTTGTGACATCCGTTTGGTCCGCGAACCAATTTTATAAGCCGAACAAATTCCCCGCTTAATATGAAAGTATTAAACAGGGTTTATATTACTCGGGTTCTTTAAAATTCCTATAAGGGCAAGCCCCTATAGTTAATTACATCTTAAGTGACGGGAATCACCTAAGAAAACTCTCGATAATAACCAATAATTTTGCTCTCAAGAATTTCAAAGTTTAAGGTTTTCAAAGATTGAATTTTGGAATTTCAATAGTGGAATGGATCAAATTTGGAACATTTTGTTTTGTGAATCCAAAGGAAGAAAGGTAGGAGAAATCACCGATTCGAAGTGAACTTCGGTAATTTCCCGACTATCCTATTGTTTGGCTTGAATTTAGGAAAGTCCTAATGTTTATTTAGTATTTCAATCTCGCCAATTTTAATTAATTAGGGCTTATATTTGTATGATAAAATCAAACAAATAGTTCTAGAAGATGTGAGGGTTTATTGTCGTATCGGACGACTACCTTGGAATCATAAGATCGGTTAGGGCTTAATTTGCAATGCAAATGCCTAACGAAGAGGTTGAGGATTTATGTTGCACTAGTGCAAGCTACCTCGAAGTCCTATGGCTTTGTTGTTTAATTCTAAGAAGGTTTTGTTGAAGTAGATTCAAGTTTTGCCGACGACGATGGCCGTGCCGCCCACCATTCTCCAAGCTCCTTGTTGTTGCAGAGGTTTAGTTTTAGAAATCATAAATCGTGGGATGAGAAAAGTGTTTTGGTTTAGAGAAGATCTTAATTTCCAAGTGTTTTGTATTTCGATTAAAACAAATCTTAAAGTTGATTATAACGACACCGGTTAAGATCCCACGGTTCCATCCTTCCGGCATCATTATTTTTATCGGATTCACTTAGTCCAGATGAATTTGCTAAACTCAACTGAATGAGTTCCACACTTTCATTTAGACCGTGGGAAATCCCGTTAGCCGTAGGTCACATCATCCGAGGTATTCCCGATCATCCAACAGGACGTTTTAATTTAGTTGTAATTGTAGTTTTGTGTTATGTTTGTGATTAAATTTTGAGTTGTTTTATATTTTAAAATGTTGTGGCGGTGAATTTTATCTTGCAATGACTTTTAACTTAGTTTTGGTTTCAGCTTTTAGGACTATCCTAAAGGTGTGGGTTTTCATGCAACAGTTGTTTTATCATGCAAGAAAAGTAAAGTGCATCCGCAATAAAGTAAATTGCAGGAAGTAAATTGCAAGAAAGTAAATTGCAATAAAATAAAAGCGTACCCGGAGGGTCTTCCCGTCATCCCAAGCTACACTTAAAACACAATTAGAATATTTAAGCAAGTTCCTAGGTAAAGCTAAGGGAAAGGTTATGGTTTTCTACCAAATTCCTAATCCTATACCTAGTCATCTCCTATGACGTCTAGGTTCTTTGTGTTTTTGTTTGAGGACGATTTTCTTCATCAAAGAACAATTAAATCCAATTGTTCTTATAAATATCCTATCATATCGAGGAAGTGCTTAAGAAGAATCTTAAACATCTTTTCAATATTTTTAGGATTGTTTTAAGTCCAAATGAATTTAATTATATAAATGAATCAATCGTCCGAGGTTTTCAAGTTTTGTTAACTTGCCCAGTGAATTAAGACATTTGAATATCTTATGAGTGAAGTAGCACTTCATTTAATGTTTCATTTAGGAGTTATAATAATCAAAGCTTTCAAGGGTAAATTAGTATTCAAATGATTTGATTTAAGTTAAAGGGTTTAAATTTGGAATAAGTGTTCAAGTTGCTTTATATTTAATTTCTTTTTTGTTTTAGGTGATGTTATATTTAATTCAATTTAATTTAATTGAGTTTTAATTTAACTTAATTTAATTTAATTTGATTTGATGTTTAATTAATTTGATTTGATTTAATTTAATTTAATTATTTAATTTAATTTAATTTAATTATTTTTAATTTAATTTAATTGTTTAATTTAATTTAATTTAATTATTTAATTTAATTTAATTTAATTTAATTTAATTTAATTTAATTTAATTGTTTAATTTAATTTAATTTTATTTAATTTAATTTTAATTTAATTTAATTTATAATTTTAATTGAGATTTTAAAAGAGTTTAATGATTTAATTAAGTCTTTTAATATTTTAAATTTGAGTTATCATTTTAATTAAGAGTTAAGTGTTAATGATATAATTAGTTTAGGGATTTTTTAAATTAAAGAATAAATCTCTTCCTAATAAATATCCCTTATTTTAATAATTCCAATTTTATTATTCTTCCAAATTTAATCTATTATTTAATTAAAGTTTAATCATTTTAAAAATTATTTAATGAGTTTCTACCCTTTAATTATTTAAATTTCAATCATCCAAATCAGATTAAGATCAAATATTTTACTTGTTAATTTTGTTAAACCTAAAGTTTTAATTAAGGGTTAAAATTTTAATTACCATTTTGCCCTCCAAGCTTAATAATTTCATAACTCACTAAATTGAACTCAAATAAACTTGAAATTTTTATGTGACTTCACTCATATGTCAATAAAGACATGAGAGGAGAAAATGTGATTTTTTTGTATTTAATTTATTTATATAATTATTTTTGGTGGAAAATAGAGATTTTCAAGGAAAATTTGATAACATGACCAAGGGAAAGTTTCTGTCCTTAAAAAAATTAGGGGACATTCCTAATGACAAGAGAAGCACTTGGACCAATTTTGGTGATTTTTTAAATTATATTATTTTTATTATAATTATTTTGAGTTTTGGAGTGTTAATTAATTTAAAAATAAAATAAATGTTGAAAAATGGGTTTCATATTTTTCAAAAATCTCTCTGATATCAAGGAAACCAGAGAAGCAAATTTTGCAATTTTCTGATTTTTCTATGATTTATTATAATTATTTTAGTGAAAATGCTAGAAAATACATTTTTTTTTTAAAATTTTAAAATTACCCTAGGGCTTTAAAATTCAATATCTCACTAAATAGACCTAAGAAAAAATGTGGGATTTGTTCCTAAGTGATTAAAATTCAAAATGTGACATTTTGGTGAATTTTATTATTTTTATGATTTTTATTATTTTTTAATTATTAAAAATATTAAAATATTATTAAAAATCAACTTTTTTAGAAAATTGAAATTTTAATTTTCTTAGGTTCCCCTGATATCGAGAGGCTCCAAAACCAATTTGGTGAATTTTTGAAAAGTATTTTAAAAGTTATGAATTTTTAAAGTTTAAAATGGCTAAGTGACTTAATCAACCCAATTAGTGGGGCTAACCAAGTCCAATTGACCTCAAATTTTTATGGTGGATTCCTCTGATCCTAAAGGTCAGTGGAGAATTGATTTCAAGTCAATTTGATGCCTGGTTAACTCTAATTAATTAAAGACCTATTTTGGGTGTTTAAGCCAATTAGGGTTGTTTTGAATGAACTAAGCCAAATCTATTTTTCCTAGGGTTCTCTGGTCATAAGGAACATCACCAAATTTTCCTAGAATTTATTTCACAACATGCTATTTACTCGGAATTAAAATACTCAAAACGAGTGACCCGAACTTGAAAAATCAAGAACTCTTCATAGGGATGGCCTCTGACTTTGGAAAATTCAAGGAATGTTCCCAAATTCAGAGGCTTCAAAAGCCCTATGGTCTCATGCCATGGTGAATTGTATGCATGCATGGAGAATTAAAACAATGCAGAGAGTAAATAAATTATAAAAAATAAAATATTTGATGAAATTAAGTGATTTCTTTTCCACATTATTCTCCTCTCTTCACCGAGCAAGAGGGTATTTTTATTTTATTTTTCCGATTTTTCTACACAGAGATATGAATTTTTGAAGTTTAGGGAATTAAATAAATCAGAAAATCCCTAATTTTCTACTTATCCGAGCCGCCGCCAACGCATCCTCGGCAGCTCCGAAAGGCCACGCGGCGCGCTCCCATTCGACGCCGCCACTCGAGTCGCGCAGCCCGGCCCCGCGGTTCTCGTACCGTCTCCCGGTCCGACGCCATCCGAGCCGTCCGTCCGCGCGTGTATTGAATGGACGGCATCCGTTCATCGTCCCCAAGTGTTCTCACCCGAGAGCCGTCCACACTAAATCCCTAAGATCTCACTCGATTCTCAATGGATTTTTACGTTCTTATACTCTATGGATTCGTCTTGAAGAGACGAACACATCTATACTGTTAACATGCATTGAAACTAAAGCATTTGAAATGGAGAATCTCCAGAAGCTCGGGATGAAGAGTTAGCTCATACCTTAGCTCGTAGAAGTGTGGCTTCAATCCGAGAGCCGTTGCACCTTCGATTGGGTCCCGGCAGGCTCCGCATGAAGTCTCCCGGTCTCGGTGAATTGTCCGGATATGATTTCGACCAAGCCCGATCACAAAGCTTGGAGGCTGGAGCAACCGGGTGGCCCGGAGATGGGGCTTTTGATGGTGGACACCTTCCCTTGGTCTGGTGAAGGTGTAGAGCCAATCAATTTGGGAATTGGCTCACTGTGGAGAAGTGTCCTGGTTTTGGGTGGAATTTCAACTATGAAATTGAGCTTACGGAGGAGAAATGGCAGGGGAATTTCACCTGGGATCAAGTGCTCTAAGGGTGGAGGAGGGTCTGGAACAATATTGGCGAGTTTTGGCAAGGTTTATGCTTCTCTCTTTTCATGGCCGAGAGGGGTGGAGTTTAAATAGAGCTGGCTGGGGGCCTCCTGTGGGGAGTTAGGGCTTGGGATCAGCCTGCTCTGGTGAGGAGAAGAACAGCCATGGTGACCACTAGGCATGGGGCGGCTCAGCGAAGTGAGAATTTCAATGTTGGCTCACATGTGAGCTCTCGGCCATGGTGTTTTCCGGCGGCCTCGGTGGCCGGCCGGCCAAGCAATGGTCACCATCTTGGTCGGTGGGTCGTGGCTGGGTTTAGTGTAGGCAATTGGCAAATGCCATGTGTAAAGTGGTTGAATCAAAGTAGAATGGGGCATGGCTAGTTTTGAGTCAAATTGGGTCAATCCACCCATTTGGGCTTGGTGCACCCTTCAAGGTGGCTTTGGATGCTGTGGGGGATCAAAGGGATCAGCTGGTTTGGCATGGAGAAGTCTCCATCAAAATATATTTGGATTAAATTTAAGTTTAGGTGAAACATGATTAAGGCTAATGAGCTTTAGGGATTAAGGAAAGCCCCCACCTCTTCTTACCCAATATGGCATGGTGGAGTGTCCAAAGCTCTCATGGCTCACATGTGGCTCATGCATGGCTTCATGGCTCACCTTTGGCTTCGGCAAAAAGTTTGGTCAATTTCATAAAAAAGGATTTTAAGGATTTTGGATAATTTGGTGGAAATTTGGATGAAGCTTCATTTAGAAATATTTGATCATTGGTTTAGGACTTAGGGATGATTTTAATTGAAAGTATGATGAGGGGAAATGTCATATGGGCTTTGGAAGAATTTTTGAGGTTTTGGATTTGGTGGAAGTGGGCTTTTAAAATGGTTTAAGGAATGGGCCCTTAAGTTTAAAAATGAATTTATGGATGGGAATTTTGTAAAGAGGTTGGGCCAAATAATTGTTGGGTTTAGCTCATGGATGTGTCATGAGTGATTTGAAACAAATTGGGGGTGATTTGGATTTGAATTGGGTTGAATTTGGGTTAGGTTTCGCGCTTAGGTCAAAAATGGGCCTTTTAACCTCGGGTTGAGTTTGAGTGGGGTTTGGGTTCAAATTTTGGGCAAATCATGTTAGGGTTTTGTTTGTGGGAATGTTAAGGAAGATTTAGAAAAGATTTGAGGTTAATTGGAGTTGAATTGGGTGAGTTTGGGTTAAGTTTGGGTCATGGGTCCAAATTGGGCTTTAAGGCCAAAAGTGAGATTGAATCCAAATGTCAATCAAATTGGACTTGGATTTGGTCTAGATTGGAATTGGGAATGTTGAATTGAAGTTTAGAATTGAATTGGACCAGAATTTGGGTCAATTGGATAGGTTTGGTTTGACATTGAGTTCACTTTGGGTTAAAATGGGTGAAATTGGGGGTTTTGACAAAAGTAAGGTAAATTGACAAAATTGGCCCATGGTGTAGTTGGAAAAAATGAAATTGGGAATATTTGGGATTTTCTGGAATTTTCTGGGAATTTTCTAAATTTTTGAATTTTTAGGCCAAGAAGGGTATTTTGGGTATTTGGAGGGTATTGGGAGGTATTTTTGGAATCTTTGGTATTTTTGGGTATGGATGATCAATTTGAGTGATGTGGAGATGTTTGGGATTGATTTTGGAAATTTTTGGGTAATTTGGAAATTTTGCAAAAATTTGGGTAATTTCAGGTTTTGGGTAGGTTTAGTAGGTGTAGGGTCCCTGGGGTCAAAAATTGAAAATTTGGGAAATTGAAGATTGGGTGAATTTAAGCGGGAAGAAATCATTTTGGTTGAGCCATGAAGCCATTTCAAGCCCATATGAGCCATGAAAGGACTCATTTCGAGGCATTCACTATGTTGTTCCTAACCTCTTACCAAGGGCTTAGGGGTTAAGGACCATCCATGTGAATCACCTACATGAGTCAGGAGGTTAAGTTGGGTATGAGTGTGGTTTTAGGAAGTGTGTGGAAATGTAGTGTGTAAGTGTAGTGTAAGTCAGCCCCTTCACTGGACCGGGCCACCTGTAGGCGGTCCTAAGGCCAAAGAATCCTATAGGAACTCATCCTTTAAACTTCCACATTTGATTTCAACCCTCTAGGTGATTAGGGGTCTATAGTCAAGTTTGTGGGGTTTGCAGGGAGTTTAGAAGTGGTTTAAATTTCTAAAAGGTGGGTCCCAATTCTAGTCCTCTAAGATAGTCAAAGAAAAAGCCTAAGGCTAGATCCTAAGCACTAAAAAAGAAGAAGGGAAGACCTCATCAAAAATGAGGTCAACAAATGGACCCCCAATAGGAGTGGTGAGCTGACGGAGCACACCGCGCGTATTAGTGTTGACCGAAGCGATCAACAAAACCAACACAGATGTCCAAGTGACGAACTTAGGACGAAGTAGAAGAGTTTCGCCGGGGAGTGTCAAGTTTATCTCTGGAACCGGAGATTCTTGAACTCTCGCTGGGGAAAGGAAAAGGAGGTGAATCCCAAATCACATGATCTGGGGGAATTTCGATTTAGATTTTATTTTGTTTTAAATTTTTATGTGTGAGTTTAGATTTCAACTTGGAGTTTTTTTTTTTTTTTTTAATTTAGATTGAAGTTTTGTCAAAATTAATTTGAGGGATTTGATTTGAAATGAAAATTGGAATTTTGAGGTTTTAGATGTAACATCTTCAACCTGGAAAGAAATTTGAATTTGATCAGATTGCATCATTGCAATGAGGAGAGCTCTCAGAGCAATGCGGTATTGGATGTAAAATCCTTAACCTCAAGAGTTTGATTTTGATGTATTTCAGTGCAATAGGAAAAGAATCCTAAAGCAGTGTAGTCTTGGATGTAAAATCCTCGACCCAAAAAGTTTGGATTTGATGTATTTCAGTGCAATAGGAAAAGAATCCTAAAGCAGTGCAGTCTTGGATGTAAAATCCTCGACCCAAAAAGTTTGAATTTGATGTATTTCAGTGCAATAGAAAAGAATCCTAAAGCAGTGCAGTCTTGGATGTAAAATCCTCGACCCAAAAAGTTGAATTTGATGTACTTCAGTGCAATAGGAAAAGAATCCTGAAGCAGTGCAGTCTTGGATGTAAAATCCTCGACCCAAAAAGTTGAATTTGATGTATTTCAGTGCAATAGGAAAGAATCCTAAAGCAGTGCAGTCTTGGATGTAAAATCCTCGACCCAAAAGGTCGAATTTGATGTATTTCGAAGGCAATAGGAAAAGGATCCTAAAGAAGTGCAGTCTTGGATGTAAAATCCTCGACCCAAAAGATTGAACTTGATGTACTTCAGTGCAATAGGAAAAGAATCCTAAAGCAGTGCAGTCTTGGATGTAAAATCCTCGACCCAAAAGGTTGAATTTGATGTACTTCAGTGCAATAGAAAAGAATCCTAAAGCAGTGCAGTCTTGGATGTAAAATCCTCAACCCAAAAGTTTGAATTTGATGTACTTCAGTGCAATAGGAAAAGAATCCTAAAGCAGTGCAGTCTTGGATGTAAAATCCTCAACCCAAAAGTTTGAATTTGATGTATTTCAGTGTAATAGGAAAAGGATCCTAAAGCAGTGCAGTCTTGGATGTAAAATCCTCGACCCAAAAGGTTGAACTTGATGTACTTCAGTGCAATAGGAAAAGAATCCTAAAGCAGTGCAGTCTTGGATGTAAAATCCTCGACCCAAAAGGTTGAATTTGATGTACTTCAGTGCAATAGGAAAAGAATCCTAAAGCAAAGGCAGTCTTGGATGTAAAATCCTCAACCCAAAAGTTTGAATTCGATGTATTTCAAAGTGCAATAGGAAAAGAATCCTAAAGCAAGGCAGTCTTGGATGTAAAATCCTCGACCCAAAAGTTTGATTTCGATGTATTTCAAAGGCAACAGGAAAAGAATCCTAAAGCAATGCAGTCTTGGATGTAAAATCCTCAACCCAAAAGGTTCGAATTTGATTTGATTGATATTCGATTCGAGATCCGGAAGAAATTGAATTTGAATTTGATTGAGACTCGGATTTGGAATCTGGAAAGATTGAATTTGAGATTTGGAAGGATGAGTTTGAACTCGATTGAAATTTGATTTAAGATTTGATTTGAAATTTGGAAGATCAAATTTGAAATTTGATCGAGATTGGATTTGAAATTCGGTTGAGAATCTGATTTGAGATTTGGGAAGATCAAATTTGAAATTTGATCGAGAGTGGATTTGAAATTTGATTGAGAATCTGATTTGGAATTTGGAAAGATGAATTTGAAATTTGATTGAAGATTGATTTGGAAGAGAAAATAAGAAAAATTTTATTATCGGGATTTTATTTATTTTAGCACATTTTATTATTTTTGGGTTCGGACCCAATCATAAGTAATTACTTCGCCCGTGTTTCTTAGGGATGAAGAATTCATTCCTTCGAAACATCAGGTAGCGTAATACTTTTTCAAGTATCGTCCGTTGATCGGAAGCATATGTCGTTCTCCCCGGCAATTCACTAACCGGTAGGAACCTCCCGAGTATACCGCTTCAACCACAAATGGTCCTTCCCAAGTGGGTTCAAATTTTCCTCCTATCTTGCGGTGTGCAAGAATAGGTCTCTTGAGAACGAGAACTAAGTCACCAACTTTCAAGGTTCTCGGGCGACTCGGCTTGTCATGGGCTTCGAACCATCTTAGCTTGGTATAGTTCTAAATTCCGTTGCGCCGCAAGTCTTTTCCCTTCCAAGCTTTCTAATTCTTCGAGTCGTAATCGGCGTTTTCTTCGTCGTGATCTTGTTTGCAACCGCAATTTCGAGTGAAGGAAGCCGAACCTCTAAAGGTAACACTCGCTCGGACCCATACACCGCAGCGTAAGGTGTAGCTTCGAGTAGGAGTTCGAAGGTTGTCCGGTAGGCCCATAAGGCTTCTAACAATTTCTCGTGCCAATTTCTCTTATTATCGTCCGGGGTTTTCTTTAAGATTTGAACGAGAGTTTTATTAAAAGCCTCGCCGAGACCGTTTTCTCTTGTGTAGTAAATTGTCGAGTATCGCCGGCCGATTCCGTGTCTCCCGACAAAATTGTTGATTTGTGTGCTTCCGAATGCCGACCCATTATCCGAGATGATCCCGCGCGGCACTCCGAAACGGTAGACAACTTGGTTCTCGAAAACCGTAGCACGTGGTGTGCTTTCACTTCTCTAAGTGGAACTCGCTCGCCCACTTGGAAAAGTAATCTGTAGCCGCAAGAATGAAGCGATGTCCTTTTGAAGATGGTGGTTCTATCGGACCCACTATATCCGTGCCCCAACATTCAAATGGCCACGACGCAATTGTCGGGTGTAGCACATTTGGAGGTTGGTGTAGAACCACTCCGTGCACTCGGCATCGATGACAGCTCTTGGCGATTTTCATGCGATCGGTCATCATCGAGGGCCGTAGTACCCTAGTCTTTTAATTTTCATTTTCATCTTTGGACCCGACCGGTGAGCGCCACGAGTCCCGAATGCACCTCTTTAACAATTTCACGGGCCTCGGACCCGCTTAGGCACCTTAGCCACATTTGATCAAAAGACCTTTTGTATAATGTGTTGTTTATTAATGCGTAGGACAGAGTTCTTTTCTTGATCAAATGGGCTAGCGACCTATCGTCTGGTAGCTTTCCTGTTTGTAGGTAGTTCATCAATGGCCGTCGCCAATCTTCCGTGTTTTCTCGTCATCGCCGCAACTACTTCTTTTTATTTTTCCGATTTGTGTATTGTGTCTATGTCGAGCCGTGATAGGACCCGACGTCCGTGAACCGACAATTCCACCGATTCATCTTGCAAACGGCAAATTCTTTTGCGAGACGGGCTAAAGCATCTGCTAAAGCATTCTCTTTTCTAGGAATTTTGTAGATTGTCACATTTGGAATCCGTTCCAACAATACCGTATGGCATACTCGGAAGTATTGTTCGAGTCTTGGCTTTAAAATTCTGTACTGTCCGGCGATCTGTTGAATGATTAACTGTGAATCCCCGTAGATGTTGATGTCTATTATCCCCATTTGAATGGTTAATTCCAGTCCCGTTACGAGGGCTTCGTATTCCGCTTCGTTGTTTGTACACGGTTCTGTCAAGTGGTAGGAGTATCTTAACATCCCCCGCTCCGGTGTTATAAAGATTAGCCCGATTCCCGCCTTACCGGCACTATCACTTGTGATTCTTCGTCTTTGTGTGCTCGAAGATGCTCCGTCAAAATATAATTCCCAACGTCGATCGTCAAGGTCTTCTAGGTTCATTATTTGTTCATCCGCGGATCGTCATCGAGAGGAGATTCGGCCGGCAAAGGGTGTGCCGCGAGGAAGTCCGCTAAGACTTGTCCCTTTACGGCACGCGAGGCACGAAAGTTATATCGAATTGCAATAATATCATCGACCATCCGGCAAGTCCGCCGGAAAGTGTTGGACGAGTCATCAAGTATTGCAATGGATTAAACTTCGAGATCAGAGTCGACCTTATGAGAAAGCATGTAGTGCCCGAGCTTTGAGCGGCGAAGATCGTGGCCAAACAATGCTTTTCAATTGCGGGATACCTTACTTCGTCGAAGTAAATGACGGCTTAAATAGTAAAGAGCATTTTCTTTACCCTCATCATCGACTCCAGGCTAACAGGCTCCGAGAGAGTCATCTAAAGCCGCGGTGTAAAGTATCGCGGTCTACCCGAGACTCGGGGTCGCTAAGACAGGAGGTGTCATTAAATATTGTTTAATGTCTTCGAAGGCCTTCCGGCATTTCTCTTCCCAAATAAATTTAGCGTCCTTTTTAACTAGTGCCGAGAAAGGCCGACACCTACCCGACAGTGTTCTGAGATAAAGCGTCGAAGATATGCCAACTTCCCTTGAAAAGATCGTAGTTGTTTTAAGGTTTTGGGAGGCGGCATTTCTAAGATGGCTTTAATCTTCTCCGGTCGATTTCAATTCCACGATGTCGGACAACGAATCCTAAGAATTTCCCGGAGGTGACGCCGAAGGCGCATTTTAAGGGATTCATCTTAAGGTTAAATTGTCTTAATCGTTCGAAAACAATTCTCAAATCATACAGTGTGGTTTTCCTTTACTTTGCTTTTGATGACGACATCGTCCACGTAGCATTCGACTTGATTGTGGATGAGATCATCAAAAATTCTTGTCATTGCTCTTTGGTAGGTTGCTCCTGCGTTCTTCGAGTCCGAATGGCATCACCGTGTAGCAAAATACTCCGATCGGCGTTCGAATGCCGTAAGCTTTTCATCTTCCGGAGCCATTTTTATCTCGGTTGTATCCCGAAGATCCATCCATGAACGAGAATATTTCATGTGTCGATGCAATATCGATCATCGCTTCGGAATCCGTAGAGGGAATTCATCTTTTGGACATGCCTTGTTTAAATCTCCGAAGTCCACACAAATTCCGATCCGACCATTCTTCTTTCGACCGGCACTACATTGGCTAGCCAAGTCGGGTATTGTTCTTCACGGACAAATTTAGCATCTATTAGCTTTTTAACTTCGGCTATGACTTGTTGTTCGATTTCTAGACGCATTCTTCTCGGACCTTGTCCGATCGGAATGTAGTAGGATCCACTCCTAGCTTATGGACTCGCAACCTCCGGAGCTAATCCCGGCATTTCATCGTAGCTCCAAGCAAAACAGTCTTTAAATTCCATTAATAACTTGATTATTTCTTCGGAGTCTTCTTTATCGAGTAAGGAGCTAACAAAGGTAGGTCTAGGCTCTTCGCTAGTACCTAAGTTAACTTCCGTTAACTCATCTATTGTGGATTTAATTTCTTCTTCGAATTCGGTGGAGCGTCTCCACTTAGTAAATCTTCGAGTTCGTCCGTAGTTTCCATGCAGCTTTCATTGACTTGCAAGTGACAACCAAGCAAAATTCAGCATCGTCAACCGACCCTACCGTGCCGAATCCGAGTCCATACTTTGAATTGGGAGGACGGCCGAGTTATTCCATAACTTTTCAAAATGTTGTGATTGGCCTTTTGTCCATTGTCGAGGTAAGAAACCACGTTGAATTAAATTTTGAACACAGGGAGAGTACCACTCAAAAGGTAATTCCATTAATTTCGATGAAGTGACATCTTCGAATTGTACATTATTTTCGCTTTGGAGGAAGAAGCACTGCGGTAGAATTTGATCGGCTTTGCACCGTCACTACGTACCTCTTTGACCTCCATACCCTCGATCTTATTAGAATGGATCGGAGTTAGGGTCAAAGTATGTACGTAGTGGTTAATCTTCTCGTACATTGATTTGTATTCTTCGTTCTTTTCATCTTCGAGGGGAATCTTGTATTGCGGCTTCTTTCGACTTATTGTTGCTGCTTCTTGCTTGATTTCTTTTTCTTCTTCAGAACTATCTTCCCAATCAACATTGATGGCTGGTTTCCTCTGTCCAATTGTCCTAGTGTCTCTACCACGGCCTCGTCCCCGCCTCGACCTCGGATGCGAGTCGTGGAGAAACCTTAACCATCTCGCCGGAAGGGAGTGGTGAGTGATCGTTGGACAAGAACTTCGGGTTCTTCGTTGTCTCGAACTTTCTTTGCTTCATTTGTTACGGTATCTCCGGAGAAGATCGTTTTCTTGGCGGTGCATAATAAGCCGCATCTTCATGGATTCCAATCTCATGTACGGAGAATGGTTGTAAGTCACCTTTGATGCACTCGTTCCCCTCCATCGTAATATTTGATGCACCGGTGCGGAGATGATGGTACCATCCCGTTTTCATGTATCCATGGTCGGCCCAAGTAGAGCGTTGAACGACGTTTCTGAATCGATTATATGAAATTTTGCGGTTGTCTTTGCTAAGTCACCGGTTTTCATCCGTAGCGTTATTGACCCGAGGGCTCTTTCTCCTTTCTGGTTGAATCCTCTTAATAACATTTTGTCGGCCTCGAGCTCACGAGCATCAATTTCCAAGTATGCTAGTGTTCGAAGACTCATTATATTGATTGATGCTCCCGGATCCACCAATACTCCGGAGAGCGTAAACTTCCCAATCAGTAACTCGAAATGTACAACGGTCGGTTGTGATCTCGGCGTCCCAAGTAGTAGGTCATTGTCCGTGAAGGTAACACCTCGTTGTTCCTTTAACGAGCAAACCTCATCTAAGGAATCTCCGGCCATTTGAGCTAAGCAAATTTCCGGATCAAGTAAGGCCTCGATCGAGCTTCCCTCATCTCCTTCGATAAGATGAGAGCATCGTAGATGCTCGGCTTGCCGGTAGTTTCCTAAGATGGGCTAGCACGTTGTAGTCCACTTTGTTTCCATGTGTCTCGGCTTCTTCTCGAACGGGTATGTCTTCCGTCGGGGTTGGTTCTTCTTGAACAACCACCGCTTTCCTTTGTCTTTTGGACCCATTCTTGGAGGTAGAACTTTTCCACTTCTTAGGTTGACTTCTGTAATTTCTTCTGAATCTAGTATTGAGTTTGCTGGTGTCTCCTCCTGAATCGGAATGACTGGCTCTTCTGGATTATCTTCCAAATCTGAAGGCTCTAACTCTATCGTAACTGGAGCTCCTCGAAACTCACAGATAGATCCGTTGCTTGTTGAACTCTCGTAGCCTCCTTGATGGATGCCTTCTTCGTCATTTTGATCGTCGAGATCTTGTATGATTTGAGAATTGTTGTTGGTATCGAAATCGACGCCCGGATTGTCGCTAGTTACGTAATCGTTAGAAACGGTCAAAACGTAGCCAACGCCATCACCCTTATCATTATATGATCCCACCGAAGTGAGCGGATAATCATACAAAATCGAGGTTCGAGGGATTTCTCCCCGAATCGGAAACAACTATCCTAGGATAAGCAGCCCCTAGTCCTAGCCTTAGGAGTCTCGGTCCCCTCTTCTTCGTTAATCTTCTTCTTTTCTTCGATTGTCTTCTCGTCGAGGTGGTTCTTCTATCGCAAGTGATAAGTACCGGCCTAACGTGTCTCGAACTCGAATCGAAGCTCGCACCGAAGCGGTTCGGATGTTATCTAAAATCTTCTTCGAAGACCTTGTCCAGTGCGGTAGTCCATCCATCGTTGGTTGCATAGGGATCTATCGGAATGACGGGATCGGCTGAGATAACATCGACGAAACCTCCTTTCCGGGGTTCCTTCATGTACTCCTTCGGGATTGTTATATTTCCTTTCGAAGGTTGTCATCGAGCCAACTTTCGAAGGTAATGCAGCCTTTCTATCTTGTGCCCAAGCATCCGATGGTAGGGGCAAAAGTCGGGATCACCTTTCTTGTCGACTTCCTCTCGGTCTTTTGGGCTCGGCACGGAAATCTGGAGTTTTCATTAAGCTGCGGAACATCTTCGGTACCGCTTCATTTTTGAACGGGTATTCTCTGCTCAGAAGCTCCCTCAATGTACGTTGCGGACGAGACGGTTGTTCATACTGCGGAGACGACTGATAGCTGGACCGGGGTTGCTGGTAATTTTGTTGTGGTTGCTGCGGCCGTTCTGGTGGTATTTGCATCGGTTGTTTGCCTTTGTCAACTCGCCGCAACGATCCCGGATTTCTTCTCGAAGGTCTTCACCGGCTCTCGCTTGTCCGTCTTGTCGGCAAAACTTAATTGCTTCGCCTCTTCTTGCAAGCTTCCGGCCTTGCTTAACAACTTCTCAAAAGTCTTAATAAGTGAATCCTCGAGGAGAAGTGCTATCGGGTCGTGAATGCTTTTAAGCAAGATGCCGACCGCATGTTGTTCTTGCGATTGTGGTTCACACTTCATGCTTAAATTTCTCCATCGAAGTATGTAATCCACTAGAGTTTCATTCGGCCTTTGTTTCTCTACCACTAAATCACCTATAGTGATGTGGTGCTGAGCTCCGGTAAATCGCTTAATGAAGAGGCTCTCTAGCTCTGAGAATGTCTTCACGTAACCGTTGGGTAATTCCGCATACCGGCCGAAGGCGATCCCCGACGATCGCTAACGAACCGTCGGAAGAGTAGCGCATCGCTCCCGCCGGCATTGCAACAACCGGCACGAAAGTGTGCAACATGCCGTCTGGGGTTCCCGGCTCCGTCGAAGGTCTTAAACAGAGGTGGTACGAAGCCTTTCGGTATCGGACAGCGTCGAATTCTTCCGGGTAAGGTCTACCCGTCCGAATGGATGTCCCGTTCTTCGATTGTGCTAAGGCTTCTCGCACTCGCTCGCTCTACCAAGTTCTTGATATCCTTTTCGTGGATCATACTTTGTGCCGTATCCTTTTTCGACCGGTCATCCCCATCGACGAATGTAATCTCCTTTCCTCCGTCTACGATGTGAATGACTTCCGGGGGTGTCTCTCTATGTGGTTGTACTTCGACTCGGAGAGTGGCCGAGCTACGGCCATCTCTTCCATCCTCTTCGCCATTTGAGCGATCGTGTCGTCCTTTTCCCGAAGCCGTCTCTTCATCGCCCGGCTCCTCTCTTCTGCAGCCGCAGGAGCACCTCGAGAAGCCGATGAAGCTCGTGTCTCAACCATGTTGATTTCTCGCATATTCGTTGTCCATGAATTCCGATGAGTCGATCTCATCTCCGAACTTTTCTTCTCTTTCTTTTGCCAACCGTCGGATGTCGGTTCTCAACTTTTCCATGGCATCTTCTAGCGGAGCTTTCTGTGTATCTTTGTGGTTGTCATGCGATTGTTGCCGGGTCCTTTTTTCACGAGTCCCCTTCATCGCAAGTAGCACTTTCTTCGCATTCCAGCCTCCCCGGCGAGACTTTCTTTCTCGGGCCGCTGTTTCAATCTCAACTGCCCTGTAGTGGGACGCCACACCATCCTTCTAGCAGCAGAAGGTCTAGGACCAGATGGTCTGTTAGCCAAATGCTGGAAGGTGGTATCCTCCCTAATCTGTAATCCTAATACTATGACAGGCGGGCTAGCCTTCATTCTCTTACTTGGCTTTTCTATCATGACGGCGGGTTCTACTCGGGGCCCAAGACGGGATTTGACTGGCACCCGCCCTATCCTTCGTAGAATTTCCGACACGGGGCAGTTTTCCTTCCTTGCTAACTTTTCTACCAAAGTTTGCAGTCGAGCAAACGGCGTAGTTCTAGTTCTTTTCTTGCGGCTATCGTTGTAGTATGTGGGCCGAGGTAATGTGGCAGCAATCTTGCGAACATTCTCCTCATCCTCTGCGGCGGAGAGGGGATGGAACCTGCTTCCTCCCAAAAGTGGTATGTAGTCATGCAGTGGTGTATATTCTGGTAGCGGTGTATATTCTGGCAACTCTGGAATTTCCTCCAGGAAGGCAATCTCAGCAGCTCTGGCTTCCCTGGCGATCCTTCTATTTCTATTTCTTCTTTGGGTCTTTGTCGACGACGGAATCTTCGAACCGGACCCAATTTCGAAGACGAAGGTCTTACAGGAAGATCCGTACCTTCCACGGTAACGAGTTTACCATAGTTCCGGATTTCTTTCCCTTCGATTTGGCGTAAGTCGGGGTAGGTGCGTAAACAACTAGACCAAATGGGGGTAGTAAGAACGGTCCTCCCGCGGACGGCAGTACTCCTCCTAGTCGGGACCCTTTGCAGGGAGGAAACTCTTGGGTCGACCTAAGGTCGAACTCGAGCGAGGGCTCCTCGGCTTCGCATACCTTGTTTGTCGCGTGCAAAGAGGGAGACGTCGGTGACCTCGACGTTCGTAGTTCTCAAATCCTCGTCCAAATCGGATGACCCCATTGTCGGGCAGCTCATCCTTATAGACAGTGAAGTCCAGTCCGTTGGTGAAGGAGAAAATCAGCTTTGGGGCTCCCATTTCTGCAGGGTAGATTCCGGGTGTCAGTCCCAAGTTGTGCTTCTTTTCTTAAAGACGAAAAGAAAGGAATTGAAAAGAGTCCGAACTCATTCTTTGTTCATGTATTTATAAAAAAGAATCATTTGTTAAAAGAATCACTTATTAGAGGGTTTGTTTATTTAGAACGGAATGTTCAAAGGTGTAGAGAAGGTAAGGAATCCGATTCAGAAAGGAAAAGAAAGTCTTAAGCAAGACTTCCCGACTCGAAGGATCACTCCTAAACTAACACCTATCGGGGGTCCACCCCACCTCGTAAATGAGGTAAAAGGATCTCGGAACCTCTCTATTTAGGGGTGTCTAAACAATGGCTCCTAAATCCGAGAGAATGTTGGCTATACTTGTTCAAGATAGAAATGAACATAGTATTCCAACGGAAAGAAGGGTAGTTTGATCCATTAGGTACATGTATACACTACCGATTTTTGAAAGCAGTAATTATTCGATTATAATGGAGAGAGGAATCATCCCCAGCGGAGTCGCCAGAAGTTGTCGGCACTATTTTTAGGTTGTGTGATATTTTGAAAAGGGGGCGCCTAACAGAAGTTGTCGGCGAATTTAAATTTGATTTAAATATATATATAATTTAGAAAGTAGTATTTGACTTTGAAAATAATTTTAAATTTGAAAGTTTTAAGATATGAGATTAAACCGATCTCACATCCCAAATAGTTTATATAAACGAGCACCGCACCATAAACCGTGTATCTATCCCTAAGGATAGACACACTGCTTGAGGGTGGGGCTCGATCAAGTAAACTAGAAGTTTTGTGACATCCGTTTGGTCTCGCGAACCAATTTTATAAGCCGACAAATTCCCCGCTTAATATGAAAGTATTAAACAGGGTTTATATTACTCGGGTTCTTTAAAATTCCCTATAAGGGCAAGCCCCTATAGTTAATTACATCTTAAGTGACGGGAATCACCTAAGAAAACTCTCGATAATAACCAATAATTCTGCTCTCAAGAATTTCAAAGTTTAAGGTTTTCAAAGATTGAATTTTGGAATTTCAATAGGGAATGGATCAAATTTGAAACATTTTGTTTTGTGAATCCAAAGGAAGAAAGGTAGGAGAAATCACTGATTCGAAGTGAACTTCGGTAATTTCCCGACTATCCTATTGTTTGGCTTGAATTTAGAAAAGTCCTAATGTTTATTTAGTATTTCAATCTTGCCAATTTTAATTAATTAGGGCTTATATTTGTATGATAAAATCAAACAAATAGCTCTAGAAGATGTGAGGGTTTATTGTCGTATCGGACGACTACCTTGGAATCCTAAGATCGGTTAGGGCTTAATTTGCAATGCAAATGCCTAACGAAGAGGCCGAGGATTTATGTTGCACTAGTGCAAGCTACCTCGAAGTCCTATGGCTTTGTTGTTTAATTCTAAGAAGGTTTTGCTGAAGTAGGTTCAAGTTTCGCTGACGACGATGGCCGTGCTGCCCACCATGCTCCAAGCTCCTTGTTGTTGCAGAGGTTTAGTTTTAGAAATCATAAATCAGGGGATGAGAAAAGTGTTTTGGTTTAGAGAAGATCTTAATTTCCGAGTGTTTTGTATTTTGATTAAAACAAATCTTAAAGTTGATTATAACGACACCGGTTAAGATCCCACGGTTCCATCCTTCCGGCATCATTATTTTTATCGGATTCACTTAGTCCAGATGAATTTGCTAAACTCAACCAAATGAGTTCCACACTTTCATTTAGACAGCGGGAAATCCCGTTAGCAACACGTAGGTTACATCATCCGAGGTATTCCCGATCATCCAACAGGACGTTTTAATTTAGTTGTAATTGTAGTTTTGTGTTCTGTTTGTGATTAAATTTTGAGTTGTTTTATATTTTGAAATGTTGTGGCGGTGAATTTTATCTTGCAATGACTTTTAACTTAGTTTTGGTTTCAGCTTTAGGGACTATCCTAAAGGTGTGGGTTTTCATGCAACAGATTGTTTTATCATGCAAGAAAAGTAAAGTGCATCCGCAATAAAGTAAATTGCAAGGAAGTAAATTGCAAGAAAGTAAATTGCAATAAAATAAAAGCGTACCTGGAGGGTCTTCCCGTCATCCCAAGCTACACTTAAAACACAATTAGAATATTTAAGCAAGTTCCTAGGTAAAGCTAAGGGAAAGGTTATGGTTTTCTACCAAATTCCTAATCCTATACCTAGTCATCTCCTATGACGTCTAGTGTTCTTTGTGTTTTTGTTTGAGGACGATTTTCTTCATCAAAGAACAATTAAATCCAATTGTTCTTATAAATATCCTATCATATCGAGGAAGTGCTTAAGAAGAATCTTAAACATCTTTTCAATATTTTTAGGATCGTTTTTAAGTCCAAATGAATTTAATTATATAAATGAATCAATCGTCCGAGGTTTTCAAGTTTTGTTAACTTGCCCAGTGAATTAAGACATTTGAATATCTTATGAGTGAAGTAGCACTTCATTTAAAGTTTCATTTAGGAGTTATAATAATCAAAGCTTTCAAGGGTAAATTAGTATTCAAATGATTTGATTTAAGTTAAAGGGTTTAAATTTGGAATAGTGTTCAAGTTGCTTTATATTTAATTTCTTTTTTGTTTTAGGTGATGTTATATTTAATTCAATTTAATTTAATTGAGTTTTAATTTAACTTAATTTAATTTAATTTGATTTGATGTTTAATTAATTTGATTTGATTTATTTTAATTTAATTATTTAATTTAATTTAATTTAATTTAATTTAATTTAATTTAATTGTTTAATTTAATTTAATTTAATTATTTAATTTAATTTAATTTAATTTAATTTAATTTAATTTAATTTAATTGTTTAATTTAATTTAATTTTATTTAATTTAATTTTAATTTAATTTAATTTATAATTTTAATTGAGATTTTAAAAGAGTTTAATGATTTAATTAAGTCTTTTAATATTTTAAATTTGAGTTATCATTTTAATTAAGAGTTAAGTGTTAATGATATAATTAGTTTAGGGATTTTTTAAATTAAAGAATAAATCTCTTCCTAATAAATATCCCTTATTTTAATAATTCCAATTTTATTATTCTTCCAAATTTAATCTATTATTTAATTAAAGTTTAATCATTTTAAAAATTGTTTAATGAGTTTCTACCCTTTAATTATTTAAATTTCAATCATCCAAATTAGATTAAGATCAAATATTTTACTTGTTAATTTTGTTAAACCTAAAGTTTTAATTAAGGGTTAAAATTTTAATTACCATTTTGCCCTCCAAGCTTAATAATTTCATAACTCACTAAATTGAACTCAAATAAACTTGAAATTTTTATGTGACTTCACTCATATGTCAATAAAGACATGAGAGGAGAAAATGTGATTTTTCTGTATTTAATTTATTTATATAATTATTTTTGGTGGAAAATAGAGATTTTCAAGGAAAATTTGATAACATGACCAAGGGAAAGTTTCTGTCCTTAAGAAAATTAGGGGACATTCCTAATGACCAGAGAAGCACTTGGACCAATTTTGGTGATTTTTTGAATTATATTATTTTTATTATAATTATTTTGAGTTTTGGAGTGTTAATTAATTTAAAAATGAAATAAATGTTGAAAAATGGGTTTCATATTTTTCAAAAATCTCTCTGATATCAAGGAAACCAGAGAAGCAAATTTTGCAATTTTCTGATTTTTCTATGATTTATTATAATTATTTTAGTGAAAATGCTAGAAAATACATTTTTTTTTTAATTTTAAAATTACCCTAGGGCTTTAAAATTCAATATCTCACTAAATAGACCTAAGAAAAAATGTGGGATTTGTTCCTAAGTGATTAAAATTCAAAATGTGACATTTTGGTGAATTTTATTATTTTTATGATTTTTATTATTTTTTAATTATTAAAAATATTAAAATATTATTAAAAATCAACTTTTTTAGAAAATTGAAATTTTAATTTTCTTAGGTTCCCTTGATATCAGAGAGGCTCCAAAACCAATTTGGTGAATTTTTGAAAAGTATTTTAAAAGTTATGAATTTTTAAAGTATAAAATGGCTAAGTGACTTAATCAACCCAATTAGTGGGGCTAACCAAGTCCAATTGACCTCAAATTTTTATGGTGGATTCCTCTGATCCTAAAGGTCAGTGGAGAATTGATTTTAAGTCAATTTGATACCTAGTTAACTCTAATTAATTAAAGACCTATTTTGGGTGTTTAAGCCAATTAGGGTTGTTTTGAATGAACTAAGCCAAAATCTATTTTTCCTAGGGTTCTCTAGTCATAAGGAACATCACCAAATTTTCCTAGAATTTATTTCACAACATACTATTTACTGATATTAAAATACTCAAAACAAGTGACTCCGAACTTGAAAAATCAAGAACTCTTCATAGGGATGGCCTCCGACTTTGGAAAATTCAAGGAATGTTCCCAAATTCGGAGGCTTCAAAAGCTCCTATGGTCTCATGCATGGTGAATTGTATGCATGCATGGAGAATTAAAACAATGCAGAGAGTAAATAAATTATAAAAAATAAAATATTTGATGAAATTAAGTGATTTCTTTTCCACATTATTCTCCTCTCTTCACTGAGCAAGAGGGTATTTTTATTTTATTTTTCCGATTTTTCTACACAGAGATATGAATTTTCGAAGTTTAGGGAATTAAATAAATCGAAAAATCCCTAATTTTCTACTTATCCGAGTCAGCGCCAACGCATCCTCGGCAGCTCCGAAAGGCCACGCGGCGCGCTCCCATTCGACGCCGCCACTTGAGTCAGCAGCCCGGGCCCCGCGGTTCTCGTACCGTCTCCCGGTCCGACGCCATCTGAGCCGTCCGTCCGCGCGTGTATTGAATGGACGACATCCGTTCATCGTCCCCAAGTGTTCTCAACCGAGAGCCGTCCACACTAAATCCCTAAGATCTCACTCGATTCTCAATGGATTTTTACGTTCTTATACTCTATGGATTCGTCTTGAAGAGACGAACACATCTATACGGTTAACATGCATTGAAACTAAAGCATTTGAAATGGAGAATCTCCAGAAGCTCGGGATGAAGAGTTAGCTCATTCCTTGGCTCAGAGAAGTGTGGCTTCAATCCGAGAGCCGTTGCACCTTCGATCGGGTCTTAGCAGGCTCCGGATGAAGTCTCCCGGTCCGGTGAATTGTCCGGATATGATTTCGACCAAGCCCGATCACAAAGCTTGGAGGCCGGAGCAACCGGGTGGCCTCGAGATGGGGCTTTTGATGGTGGACACCTTCCCTTGGTCCGGTGAAGGTGTAGAGCCAATCAATTTGGGAATTGGCTCACCGTGGAGAAGTGTCCCGGTTTTGGGTGGAATTTCAACTCCGAAATCGAGCTTACGGAGGAGAAATGGCAGGGGAATTTCACTGGGATCAAGTGCTCTAAGGGTGGAGGAGGGTCCGGGAACGGCTTTGGCAGAGTTTTGGCAAGGTTTATGCTTCTCTCTTTTCATGGCCGAGAGGGGTGGAGTTTAAATAGAGCTGGCTGGGGGGCCTCCCAGGGGGAGTTAGGGCTTGGGATCAGCTGCTCTGGTGAGGAGAAGAACAGCCATGGTGACCACTAGGCATGGGGCAGCTCAGCAAGTGAGAATTTCAATGTTGGCTCACATGTGAGCTCTCGGCCATGGTGTTTTCCGGCGGCTCTGGTGGCCGGCCGGCTGTGCAATGGTCACCATCTTGGTCGGGTGGGTCGTGGTCGGGGTTTAGTGTAGGCAATTGGCAAATGCCATGTGTACAGTGGTTGAATCAAAGTAGAATGGGGCATGGCTAGTTTTGAGTCAAAATGGGTCAATCCACCCATTTGGGCTTGGTGCACCCTTCAAGGTGGCTTTGGATGCCGTGGGGGATCAAAGGGATCAGCTGGTTTGGCATGGAGAAGTCTCCATCCAAATATATTTGGATTAAATTTAAGTTTAGGTGAAACATGATTAAGGCTAATGAGCTTTAGGGATTAAGGAAAGCCCCCCTCTTCTTACCCAATATGGCATGGTGGAGTGTCCAAAGCTCTCATGGCTCACATGTGGCTCATGCATGGCTTCATGGCTCACCTTTGGCTTGGCAAAAAGTTTGCGTCAATTTCATAAAAAAGGATTTTAAGGATTTTGGATAATTTGGTGGAAATTTGGATGAAGCTTCATTTAGAAATATTTGATCATTGGTTTAGGACTTAGGGATGATTTTAATTGAAAGTATGATGAGGGGAAATGTCATATGGGCTTTGGAAGAATTTTTGGGGTTTTGGATTTGGTGGAAGTGGGCTTTTAAAATGGTTTAAGGAATGGGCCCTTAAGTTTAAAAATGAATTTATGGATGGGAATTTTGTAAAGAGGTTGGGCCAAATAATTGTTGGGTTTAGCTCATGGATGTGTCATGAGTGATTTGAAACAAATTGGGGGTGATTTGGATTTGAATTGGGTTGAATTTGGGTTAGGTTTGGGCTTAGGTCAAAAATGGGCCTTTTAACCTCGGGTTGAGTTTGAGTGGGGTTTGGGTTCAAATTTTGGGCAAATCATGTTAGGGTTTTGTTTGTGGGAATGTTAAGGAAGATTTAGAAAAGATTTGAGGTTAATTGGAGTTGAATTGGGTGAGTTTGGGTTAAGTTTGGATCATGGGTCCAAATTGGGCTTTAAGGCCAAAAGTGAGATTGGATCCAAATGTCAATCAAATTGGACTTGGATTTGGTCTAGATTGGTATTGGGAATGTTGAATTGAAGTTTAGAATTGAATTGGACCAGAATTTGGGTCAATCTGGATAGGTTTGGTTTGACATTGAGTTCACTTTGGGTTAAAATGGGTGAAATTGGGGGTTTTGACAAAAGTAAGGTAAATTGACAAAATTGGCCCATGGTGTAGTTGGAAAAAATGAAATTGGGAATATTTGGGATTTTCTGGAATTTTCTGGGAATTTTCTGAATTTTTGGATTTTTAGGCCAAGAAGGGTATTTTGGGTATTTGGAGGGTATTGGGAGGTATTTTTGGAATCTTTGGTATTTTTGGGTATGGATGATCAATTTGAGTGATGTGGAGATGTTTGGGATTGATTTTGGAAAATTTTGGGTAATTTGGAAATTTTGCAAAAATTTGGGTAATTTCAAGGGTTTTGGGTAGGTTTAGTAGGTGTAGGGTCCCGGGGGTCAAAAATTGAAAATTTGGGAAATTGAAGATTGGGTGAATTTAAGCGGGAAGAAATCATTTTGGTTGAGCCATGAAGCCATTTCAAGCCCATATGAGCCATGAAAGGACTCATTTGAGGCATTCACTATGTTGTTCCTAACCCTCTTAGCCAAGGGCTTAGGGGTTAAGGACCATCCATGTGAATCACCTACATGAGTCAGGAGGTTAAATTGGGTATGAGTGTGGTTTTAGGAAGTGTGTGGAAATGTAGTGTGTAAGTGTAGTGTAAGTCAGCCCCTTCACTGCACTGGGCCACCTGTGGCGGATCCTAAGGCCAAAGAATCCTATAGGAACTCATCCTTTAAACTTCCACATTTGATTTCAACCCTCTAGGTGATTAGGGGTCTATAGTCAAGTTTGTGGGGTTTGCAGGGAGTTTAGAAGTGGTTTAAATTTCTAAAAGGTGGGTCCCAATTCTAGTCCTCTAAGATAGTCAAAGAAAAAGCCTAAGGCTAGATCCTAAGCACTAAAAAAGAAGAAGGGAAGACCTCATCAAAAATGAGGTCAACATCAACCCAATCAGTTCTTTTAGGATTAACAGTCTTCTCTAAAATTCTTTTAATTTCTCTGTTTGATACTTCAGCCATTCCACTTTTTTTAGGGTGATACGCAGTTGCAGGTCTGTGTTTGATTCCAAATTTGTCTAGTAATAATTGAATTCTTATATTTCTAAAATGACTTCCACCATCTGTGATAATTACCTTAGGCATTCCAAATCTTGAAAAAATCATTTTCTTTAAGAATTTTGAAAAACTTTTGGAATCACAGTTAGGTAAAGCTACAGCTTCAATCCACTTCGAAGCATAATCAATTGCTAATAAAATATAAATCTTTCCAGATGTGGTACAAATGGTCCCATAAAGTCTAACCCCCATATATCAAAAATTTCAACTTCTAATATATAGTTTAAAGACATTTCATCTTCTCTAGATATATTTCCCATCCTTTGACATTGATCACATGTTTTCACATAATATCTCACATCTTTGAACAAGGTAGGCCAATAAAATCCTGAAATTAAAATTTTAAATGTAGTTTTATCTACTCCAAAGTATCCTCCAAAATCGGAATCATGAAATTTTTGAATAATAACAAAAGTTTCTTCATAAGGTACACATTTTCGAATTACAGAATCTCTTCCTAATTTAAATAAATGAGGATCTTCCCAAATATAAGATTTAGCATCATTTTTAAATTTCTTAATATATTTGTTATTCAATCCATAAGGTAGAATATTGCTAACTAAATAGTTAACTATATCCGCATACCAAGGTGTTTGGCATCCTTGAATAACATATAAATGTTCATCAGGAAATTTCTCATTTATATTTTCCTCAATAATAACATCATTCTTAATTCTTGATAAATGATCAACAATTTGGTTATCAATTCCCTTTCTATCCACTATTTGAAAATCAAATTCTTGTAGAAGTAAAACCCATCTTATCGGTCTAGGCTTAACATCTTTTTTTGTCATTAAATATTTAATAGTGGAATGATCCGTATGAACTATGCATTTGGTACCAAGAAGATAAGGTCTAAATTTATCAAAGGCATAGACTATAGCTAAAAGTTCTTTCTCAGTAGTAGTGTAATTTCTTTGAGTTTTAGAAAGATTTTTACTAGCATAATATATAACTTTGAAAATTTTCTCATATTTTTGTCCCAAAACAGCTCCAATTGCAAAATTACTTGCATCGCACATTAATTCAAAGGATTTATTCCAATTAGGTACAATAATTATAGGTGCAGTTATTAATTTTTCTTTTAAAATATTGAAAGCGTTAATACAGTCTTCATTAAATTCAAATTTAGCTTTTTTTTCCAATAAATGACTAAGAGGTTTAGGAATTTTAGAAAAATCCTTTATATATCTTCTATAAAATCTAGCATGACCCAGAAAACTTCTCACATCAGTAACATTAGTAGGTGGTTGCAGTTCAACAATAATTTTCACTTTTCTTGATCAATTTTCATCCCTTTTTGTGAAATTTTGTGACCAAGTACAATGCCTTATGTGACCATAAATTAACATTTTTCCCAGTTCAAAACTAAATTTGTTTCTTCACATCTTTTCAGAAATTTGGAAATATTTTACAAACAAGATTCAAAAGAAGTTCCAAAGACTGAAAAATTATCCATAAATATTTCAATTCCTTTTTTCAATCAAATCACAAAATATTGACATCATACATCTTTGAAAAGTTGCAGGTGCATTACATAAACTGAACGACATTCTTCTAAACGCAAATGTTCCATAAGGACTTCTAAATGTTTTTTTCTCTTGGTCCTCAGGAGTGACGGGTAATTCATGATAAACAGAATATCCATCCAGAAAATAGAAATATGCGTGTCCAGCTAATTTATCAAGCATTTGATCCAAGAAAGGTAAAGGAAAATGATCGTTTCTAGTGGCATCATTTAATTTCCGATAATCAATGCAAATTCGCCATCCAGTAACTTGTATTGTAGGAATTAGTTCATTTTTATCATTGACAATGACAATTACTCCACCTTTCTTCGGAACACAATGAATAGGACTTACCCATTGGCTATCCGAAATAGAATAAATAATTCTCGCATCTCACAATTTTAAAATTTCTTTTTTAACAACCTCTTTCATGATAGGATTTAATCTTCTTTGAGGTTCAATAGTAGGTTTAAAATCTTCTTTCGTTAAAATTTTATACATCCAAATGAAAGGGCTTATTCCTCTTATATCAACAATAGTCCAACCAAAAGCTTTCTTATAATTCTTTAACACTCCTATCAGTTTTTCTTCTTGATCTAAACTTAGTTTAGAAGCATTAATAATAGGTAAAGTTAATGAATTTCCAAGAGAAGCATACTTTAAATGTGCAGGTAACATTTTTAATTCTCGTTCAGGGGCTTTTTTAATTGAGGGTAAAAGTATATCATTTTGTGTTATGTCTAAAATTTTTCAGTTATCTTTAATATAATGAGTTTATTTAGTTAATTCTTCTTCTTTTAGTTCTTCATTTTTATCAGTTAATAATTCAATTTTTTCTTCAAAAATGACTTTACATCTTTCTTGATAATTTTTTTCAATTATATAATTAATAATATCCATTCGATAGCATTTTTCTTTATCAGGGTACTTCATTGATTTAAGAACATTGAATTTAATCTCTTAATCATTAGCTCTCAAGGTTAATTCTCCTTTTTGCACATCAATAATACCTCGTCCAATAGCTAGAAAAGGTCTCCCTAAAATAATTGGTATTTCTTTATCTTCTTCCATATCAAGTACAATGAAATCCACATGGAAAATAAATTTATCTACTTTAACAAGAACATCCTCTATAACTCCTTTAGGGTAGGTGATAGATCTATCAGCTAACTGAAGGGTTACAGTGGTGGGAGTAATCTCTCCTAAATTCAACCTTTAAAAAATATAATGAGATTAATACTTGCTCCTAAATCACATAAAGCTTTTCCACAAAATTTTTCTTCAATAGCACATGGTATAGTAAAACTTCCAGGATCTTTAAGTTTGTGAGGTAATTTCTTTTGAATTATTGCACTACATTCTTCACTTAAAGCAACAGTTTCAAAAGCTTCAAATTTTTGTTTCTTACCTAAAATATCCTTCATAAATTTTTCATAAGTTGGCATTTGTTCCAAAGCTTCAACAAAAGGTATGTTAATGGTAAGTTTCTTAAAAATTTCAAAGAACATAGAAAATTGATGATCAAGCTTCTACTGTTTTAGTCTTCGAGGAAAACGTGGTGGTGGTTTTTCAACTTCCAAATTAATAGGAATAACAGTTTCATCTTTAGTAGGAGAAGGAGTTTCTTTAGGTTTCTCAATTTCTTCAACCTTAATCTCATTTTCAATTTCGTTTTACATTCTTTATTTTAATTCCATTCCACTTCTAAGTTGTACAGCTTTAACATGTTCATGTTCTTTTCTAGTTTCTTTTGGATTGACTTCAACATTACTAGGAAGTGTTCATGGAGGTCTGTAATTAATTAAATTAGCTATTTTTCCCATTAGATTCTCAATATTACGAATAGCAGTGTTTTGATTTTGTAACTGATTACTTAGTTGTAAAATTAATTCTTCTATAGATAACTTTTTCTGTTGATTATTAAATCCACGTGGTTTATAGTTTGAATTTACTTGATTGTTCCAATTTCCAGTTGGATGGGATTGATTATTACCCCATTGTTGTTGTGAATTATTCGAGTTAAAATTAGGGTGATTTTTCCATCCAGGATTATTATAATTGGAATAAGGGTTATTTTTACTAGCAATAGCTTGTAAAGTTTTAATAGTTTGAGAATCTTCAATATTAGCAGAGTTGTTATGTGATATATTGATAGCAAAATTATCTAATTTCTTAGATATAACAGCTACTTGTGAAGCTAAGATAGAAAAGGCTTCATTATCATGAATACTTGCCATTCTTTTAGGATTAATCCTTTCAGAAGGCCATTGAAAATTATTGTTAGCCATTTCTTCAATTAAAGTATAAGCTTCTTCAAATGATTTAGCCATTAAAGAACCTCCAGCAGCAGCATCAATAATTGATTTAAGTGATCCAATTAGTCCGTTATAAAATGTTTGAATAATTAACCAATCAGGTAAAGCATGATGAGGACATTTTTGTAATAGTTCTTTAAATCTTTCCCAAGTTTCATAAATTGTCTCCCCGTCAAATTGAGAAAATGAAGTAATATCATTTCTCAATTTAGCAGTTTTAGAAGGAGGAAAATATTTAGCAAGGAATTTTTGTGTCATTTCAGCTCATGTTTTAATAGAACCTGCTGCTAATGAGTTCAACCACATCTTCGTTTTATCTCTTAAAGAAAAAGGAAATAGTCTAAGTTTAATAGCATCATCAGAAACATTGCTATATTTAAAGGTATCACAATGTTCTAAAAAACTAGCAATGTGTAAATTTGGATCCTCATTGGTGTTCCCCCAAATTGATTATTTTGAGCCATTTGAATAAGAGAAGGTTTAAGCTCAAAAGAATTAGCATCTACAGTAGGTATTTGATTACTACTATGAAGTTCATCAACTCTAGGGTTAGCATAATTCCTTAATGGTTTGTAAACATTTTGTTCATTAATTTCAATTGGATTTTGTAAATTATTATGTAAGTTAGCCATCTCTTGATATTTTTGAATTTGTTTTCATTTTTTAATTCTTCTAACAGTTCTTTCTAATTCAGAATCTAAAGGTAATAATCCTTCAGATCCAGAACTACGCATAAAAAGTAAATAAAAAGTAAAATAGCAAGAAATAAAATTATTATTATTTTTATTTTTATTTTTGTTTTTTTTTGTTTTTTTAAATGTTTTTGTATTTTATATTTTTGACAATAAAACAAATAAATAAAATAAAATATTTAAAATCTATAAATTTTGCCTCCCCGGTAACGGCACCAAAAACTTGACCCTCGATCAGCAGCAATGCACCAAAAATTTGGTTTCTAATCGCCAAACAATGAAGTAATTTATGCTATCAAAAATATGTTATAGTCAATACTTTGACTCAAATAATAATAGCGGCTAGTGTATATAAATATAATTTTATGGAAAATATTTTGCACACTAGGGGTACTACGCAAGTATACGTATCGATTCAAGTAATATAGGGCTTTAAATAAAGACTCCAGTATCGATCTGTCGACATATTTTTAGGTTTCTGTTGTACTTTAGAAAAATGGGTCGCCTAACAGAAATTGTCGGTGAATTTTAGATTTCAAGTTTGATTTAAATATATATATATATATATATATAATTTGAAAGTAGCATTTAATTTTGAAAATAATTTTAAGTTTAAAAATTTTAAGATATGAAAATAAACCGATCTCAAATCCCAAATAGTTTATATAAACAAGCACCACACCACAAACCGTGTATCTATCCCGAAGAACAGACACACTGCTTGATGATTAGGCTCAGTTAAATAAACTAGAAGATTTGTGACATCCGTTTAGTCTGCGAACCAATTTTATAAGCCAACAAGTTCCCCGCTTAATATAAATGAATTAAGCGAGGCTTATATTACTCGGGTTCTTAAAGTTCCCTATAAGGGCAAGCCCCTATAGTTAATTACATCTTAAATGATGGGAATCATTTAAGAAAACTCTCGATAATGATCAGTGGTTTTGCTCTCAAGAATTTCAAAGTTTAAGGTTTCAAAGGAATTGAATTTTGGAAATTTCAATAGGGATTAACTTAAATTCAGAACAGTTTATTTTAAGAATCCAAAGAAAGAGAAGTTGGAGAAGCTGAGGATCCAAGAAGAATCTTGACAACTTCCCAAACTATCCTATTGTTTTGTTTAGATTTGGGAGTTTATTTAATGTTGTAATCCTACCAATTTTATTTATTTAGGTATTATATTTGTATGATATAATCACACAAATAGCCTCGAAGATTTGAGGGTTTATGTAGTACCAAACGACCACCTCGGAGTCCTAAGACCGGTTAGGGCTTAATTTACATGACATGATCATGCAAATGTCTAATAAAGAGTTGAGGATTTATGTTGCACTAGGCAAACTACCTCGAAGTCCTATGGCTTGGTTATTTATTTCTAAGAAAGGTTTAGCTGTTGTAGATCCGAGTTTTGCTGATGACGATGGTCGTGCTGCCTACCATGCTCCGAGCTCCTTGTTGTTGCAGAGGTTTAGTTGTAGAAGGTGAAAATCAAGAGATTAGAAAAGCGTTTTGGTTTAGAAATCTTAAAGTTCACATATTTTTAATATTTTAATTAAAACAAATCTTAATGTTGTTTAAATAGAACCGATTAAGATCACACGGTTCCGTCATCCCAACACCATTATTTTCATCGAATTCACTTAGTGCAGATGAATTTGCTAAACTCAACTGAAAGAGTTCCACACTTTCATTTAGACCGTGGGAAATCCCGTTAGAAACACGTGGCTTACATCATACGAGGTATTCTCGATCATTCAACGAAACGTTTTAATTTAGTTATAATTATAGTTTTGTTGTTCTGTTTGTGTTTAAATTTTGATTTATTTTATATTTTAGAATGTTGTGGCGTTGAATTTTATCTTGTGGTGACTTTTAATTTAGTTCTAGTAGTTTTGTGGCTATCCTAGAAGGTTTCAATTTTCATGCAACAATCTTGTTTAACATGCAAGAAAAAGTAAAGTACAGTGCATGTAAGTAAATTGCAATAAAGTAAATTGCAATAAAATAAAAGCGTACCAGGAGGGTCTTCCCGTCATCCGAAGCTGCACTTAAAACACATGTTAAGGTATTTAAATATTTCAACAAGTACCTAGGTAAAGCTAAGGGAAGGGTTTTGGTTGTCTACCAAATTCCTAATCCTATTGCTAGTCATCTCCTATGATGTCTAGGTTCTTGTGTTTTATTTAAGGATGATTTTCTTCATAAAAAAACAATTAAAACATCCCGTCATATTGAGGAAGTGCTTAAGACGAGTCCTAAACATCTTTTCAATACTTCCGAGATTATTTTGAGTCTAAGTAAATTTAGTTGCATAGGTGAATTAATCATCGAGGAGTTTAGTTAAACTTTGTCTCTTGCTCAGTGAACTTGGGTATTTGATTACCTGATGAATGAAGTGACATCTCACTTAATACTCTATTTAAGAGTTATAATAATTAAAGCCTTTAAAGGCAAGTTGTTTGTTGAGAATTTTAATCATTCTTAATTTAAAGTTTGAGTTAATGGTTTAAAGTGATTTAATTTAATTATGAGGTTCTAATTAATAATTTTAAGTTTGGAATAGTGTTCAAATTATTTTTGGTTTAAATCTTTATACTTTAGGTGATCTTAATATTTTAAATATGTTTTACTTTTATTATTGAATGATGTTAACTTAATTTAATTTAAATTTGATTTAATTTAATTTAATTTAACTTAAATATTTTTTAATTTAGCTTAACTTAATTGTTAAAATGTTAATTTAATTTAATATTAATTTTAATTTAATTTTTACTTAACTTAATTTAATTTAATTTAATTTAATTATTTTTATTAAACTATTTAATATTTTGAACTTTTTCTTTAATTTAAGGGTTATTTATTTTTTTTTAATTTTTAATTTACTTAGTTTGGATTATCATTTTAATCTTTATTAAAAGTTAAATATTATTGAAGTAATTTATTTAGGGATTTTTTTATTAAAGCAATAATATCCTCTAAAATTATATCCCTATTTTTAATAATTCAAATTTTCATTAATCTTCCAAAATTTAAATTGTTTAAATAATTAAAGTTTCATTTTTGGTTTATTAAAAGTGATTAATGGGTTCCTACCCTTTTAATTTCCCAAAGTTTTAATCATCCAAGAAAGCTAAGATCAAATATTTTACCCTCCATTTTAATTAAACCTAAAGTTTTAATTAAGGGTTAAAATCTTTAATTAACTTTATGCCCTTTTAAGCTTATTTATTTCATAACTCATTAAATTGAGCTCAAATGAATTTGAAATTTTTATGACACTTCACTCACATGTCAATTAAGACATTAGAGGAGAAAATGTAATTTTTCTGAATTTAATTTATTTATATAATTATTTTTAGTGAAAAATAAGGGATTTCAAAGGAAATTCAACAACATGACCAAGGTAAGGTTTCTATCCTTAAAAAAATTATGAGATCTTTCTATTGACTAGAGGACCACTTGGACCAATTTTGGTAATTTTTTGAATTATATTTTATTTATTATAATTATTTTGATTTTTGGAGTGTTAATTAATTATAAAATAAAATTAAAGTTGAAAATGGATTTTATACTTTTCTTAAATCTATCTAACATCAAGGAGTCTAAAGAAGTAAATTTTATATTTTTTTGATTTTTCTTTGATTTATTAGAATTAATTTGGTAGAAATGTTGGAAAATACATTTTTTAATATTAAAAATTGTTTTAAGGCTTTAAAATTCAATAACTTAACCTAGAGACTTGGGAAAAATATTTGGTTTATTTCTAAGTGATTAGGAGTCAAAATATGACATTTTTTTTATTTTTATTATTTTTATGATTTTTATTATTTTTTAATTATTAAAATTTAAAGTAGAGTCAAAAAATAAAGATTTTTAGAAAATTATAATTTTAATTTTTATAGACTCCTCTCATAATAGAGAAGTCCCAAAATCAATTTGGTGAATTTTTGAAATGTATTTTTGGAGTTATGAATTTTTAAAGTTTAATTTTGACCATGTGACTTAATTAGTTCACTTTGTGGGGTTAATCAATTCAAACTGATTTCAAATTTTTATGATCAGTTCTGTGTATCCTAAAGATTAGTGGAGAGTTAATTTCAAGTTATTTTGATGTGTGGTTAATCCTAATTAATTAAAATTATATTTTAAGGTTTTGGCCATATTAGAGTTTGTTTGATTGAAATAAATCATGATATAATTTTCTAATGTTTCTCTAGTCAAAGGAAACATACTCTAATTTTTCTAGGTTTTTCTAAGTAACATGGTAATTTTTATAATTATTATAGGTAAACTAAAGCATAATATTAAAAAATAGATATCCTATCATGGAAATCTTTCCTGACTTTGGAAAAATCAAGAAAGATCAACCATTATGCATAGAATAACATATAAAAATTTTAAGTTATGGTGAAGCTCCTAAATGCATGAAGAATTAAAATATTGAAAACACTATTTAATTAATTAAAAATAAAATATGCATTAAATAAAAATAAAATTACTTTCACATTATTCTCCTCGTTTTCATGAGCAAGAGAATATTTTTATTTTATTTTTTGGAGTTTTCTAGGCAAATTTATGATTTTTTGAAGTTCTGTGTCAAAAATAAATCCAAAAAAATCCATTTCCCGCTCAATCCACGTGTCGCTATCCTATTGGCCAACATATTTCTGTATGGCGCCTGTTCACGAATGAAGATCCGTCTGACTGCATCAGGGCCACCCGTCAGATACACGCCTGATCGGACGGCTGCTGCTCCTCTCTCCTAGTGTTATTCACCCAAAATTATCCACCTTCAAACCTTGATATCTCACTATTTTCTCAACGAAACTGAATGAATTTTTTTTTAAAATGATCGTCTAATCGAGTAGCACACATCTATATGGTGATGATATACTTAAAACATGTAAAGATTTACAGAAAATTAAAACATGCTCGGTTGGAGGATAAAAAAATTGATACCTTCGTCCAAGAGGTGAGGCCTCAATTGGAAATGGTTTGATTAAGCTTAGGAAAGCTTGGAAAAGCTTTGGGAACAATTTGGTAGGGTCTCCCCAAGGTAAATCTTGCATCTCCTCCTCTTGGCCATGGAGGTGGGGTTTAAATAAGGAAGGTTATGGTGGAGCTTTAGGTGGCCATGGGGGTTGATTAGTGGGTTCAAAATATGTGTTTAGGTGGAGGGGAGGTCAGAGTTTGATTTTGGTGCAATCAATTTGGGATTGCCATGTGTAAAGTTAAGGATTTAAATGGCATGGGTGTAAGGAGCATTTTTGGTCCAATTTAGGTCAATTCATGGTTTTGGCTTGGTTCACTCACCAAGGCTTGATTTGGGATGATGTGAGATCATTTGGGTTAGCCTCACATGTGTAGTGAAGTCCCCATCCAAGGTGAGGTGGCCAATTTTGGTTAAAGTGTATCATTGATGGGGTTAAAGAAGGTTTAGTGAAGGCTTAGTAAAGGCTCCCCTCTTCTTGCCATAAGTGGCACGGTGAGGTGGAAAGGGCTCCCCATGGCTTGCATATGGCTTATGCATGGCTCCATGGCTTCATTTGGCTTGGTCATGGCTTGGGAAAAGGTTGGCTCACTTGCATGGAAAAGGGTTATTTAGAATTTTGAAAACTTTGGATTCCTTTGATGGGATTTGTCATGATGCAACAAATGGATTGAGTTCATGATGGTTTAAGACTTTATTCAAATAGGATTATCGAAGGAATGATGTTTCATGTGGGCTTGGGGATGGATTTTGGGCTTTTGAATTTGATGGAAAGTGGTTTTTAAAGGCTTTATGGAAGTGGGCTTTTAAGTTTGAAAACAAATTGGTGGATGGAGATTTTGTGAAAGATTGGGCTAAACAAATGTTGGGTTTAGTTTAGGAGTGTGGCATGAGTGATTTGGAGAAGGTTTGGTGTCATTTAGAATTGAAATAGGTTTAATTTGGGCCTTTTTGGTAATGGGGCCCAAAATTGGTCAAATTGGGCTAACTTGGGCTGAGGTTGGGCTAAGGTTGGATTTGATGTAAAATTAATGTTGAGAAATGTTTAGGGGAGTGTTATAAAGAGTTTTCAAGTTTTCTTGGGCTTTGATTTTGGGATTTGGGCCTATTTGGGTTAGGTTTGGGTTTAGGCCAATTTAGGGGATTTAGGCTTCAAATTGAAATTGGATCCAAATGTTAATCAAGTTGGGCTTGGATTTGGTCTAGATTGATATTAGGGATGTGTAATTGATGTTTAGAATTGAATTGGACCAAAATTGAGGTTAATTGGGGAGGTTTGGTTTGACATTGGGCTCACTTTAGGTTTAAAATGGGCCAAATTGGAGGTTTTGGCAAAAGTGGGCTAAATTAGAAAAATTGGCTTATGGTGTAGTTGAAAAAAAAGCAATTGAGAATATTTGGGATTTTCTGGAATTTTTTGGGAATTTTTTGAATATTTGGATTCTTGGGCTAAGAAGGGCATTTTGGGTATTTTTGAAAATTTGGGGGTATTTTTGGAAACTTTGGTATATGTGGCTATGGATGATAAATTTGAGTGGTGGGAAGTGTTTAGGATTGATTTTGAGGAATTTCGGGTAATTTAGGTGATTTTGCAAATTTTGGGTTGTTTCAAGGGCATTTGCTAGGTTTAGCGGGTGTAGGGCCCCGGGGGTCAAAAATTGAAGTTTTGGAAAAATAAAGATTGATCAAGTTTGAGTAGAATGGAAACACTTTGATTGAGCCATGAAGCCATATCAAGCCCATAAGAGCCATGAGAGGACTCATTTGAGATATTCACTATGTTATTCCTAACCCTCTTAACCAAGGACCTAGGGGTTAAGATCCATCCACATGAATTACCTACATGAGTCAGGAAGTCAAGCTAGGCATGGATAGTTTTAGGATTTGGAATGTGTGTGAAAGTGTAATGTGTGCAGGTCAACCCTCACCAGACCAGGCCACCCAGGGTAGTCCTAAGGCCAAAGAGTCCTATAGGGAACTCATCTTTTAAACCTCCACATATTGATTTTAACCCTCCAAGTGGTTTAGGGGTTTATAATCAAACATGTGGGGTTTGAAGGGAGTTAAGAAGTGGTTTGAGTTTCTAAGTGGTGGGTCCCATTTTTAGTCCTCTAAGATAGTCAAAGGGAAAGCCTAAGGCTAGATCCTAAGTACTAAGGTGAGAGAAGAGAAGAGACCTTCTCAAAAATGAGGTCAACAAATGGACCCCCAAAAGGTGTGGTGTGCTAACCAAGCACACCGCTCGTATTGGAGTTGACCGAAGAGATCAACAAAACCAACACAGACGTTTAAGTGACACACTTAGAATAGAGTAGAAACAAATTCCGTTGGGGAGTATCAAATATATCTCCAAGACTGGAGATCCCTGAACCCTCGCTGGGGAAAAGAAAAGGAGGTGAATTCTAGATCATAAGATATGGGGAAATTTGATTTAGATTTCATTTCACTTCTGTTTTAAGTTTTAATGTATGAGTTTAGGTTTCGATTTATTTTGACTTTCAATTTTGATTGAGGTTTTGATTTAAAATCAATTTAAGGAAATCCAGATTTGAAATGAGAATTGGAACCTAGGTTCCAACCTTGGGATTGCGAAGAGAACTGAAATTTAGGTACCAGCCTCGGAGTGAGAATCGGAGTTTAAGTATTGATTGAAAAGGATGAGAATCAGAATTTAGGTACTGATCTCGAAATGAGAACTGGAATTTGGTACCAGCTTCGAAAGGGAAAATTGAAATTTAGTATCAATCTCGAAAAGAGAGTCGGAATTTGGTACCGACCTCGAAAGGATAGAATTGGAATTTGGTATCAGTCTCGAAGGTTTAATGAGAAATGGAAACTGGTTCCAATCTTGAGGATTTAATGAGAAATGGAAACTAGTTCCAATCTCAAAGATTTAATGAGAAATGGAAACTGGTTCCAATCTCGAAGATTTAATGAGAATTGGAAACTAGTTCCAATCTCGAAGATTTAATGAGAAATACAAACTGGTTCCAATCTCGAATATTTAATGAGAAATTGAAACTGGTTCCAATCTCGAGGATTTAATGAGAATTGGAAACATGTTCCAATCTCGAGGATTTAATGAGAAATGGAAACTGGTTCCAATCTCAAAGATTTAATGAGAAATGGAAACTGGTTCCAATCTCGAAGATTTCATGAGAAATGGAAACTGGTTCCAATCTCGAAGATTTATTTGTATGAAGAGGAACCCAATCCCATGCCATCGGAACCAAATCGAACAAAGTTCGTGGCTCCGTGCCAATAGAACTAGTCTATCCTCTAACACGTAGAGAAAAGATTTAAAAAAGAACTAGTAAGTGTACCAAGTTGAAAAGACTCGACCTGGACACAAGTCGAGAAAAAGATTTGAATTTCAGAAGAGTTTCAAACAGATTTCATTTTGAAGAATAATTGAAGGATTCAGATCGAAGGATTCAGATTGAGATTTAAATTCATTTCATTCGTTTTGGTGATTCAATTACAAAAATATTTGGAGTTCTTATCAGTTTAGAATTTATTTTAACATTTAGATTTTTAAAAGAGTTCTCATCTATTTTCATTTTTCCTTTGTTCTTTGCTCAAAGTTCTTTTAATTAGAACCAACCGCCCGTTCGACATTTCCTTGCGAAAAATAAGGAAAGGATCAGGGGCTGTACTAAGAACAAGAACAGTAGAAAAAAAATGTTTATTAATGAAGAGCTTTTATTCATTTTTTTTAAATTTAAATAGGAGTAGGAAAAGATCAAGAGAGATCAAGAGTGAGACTCGATTTGAAAGGAAGGACAAAAACTTTATTATCAGGAGTTCACATGTTTTCTTTTTTTTTAACATTTTTTTTAAACGATTTTCTTTATCATCCACTTTTTTATATATATATATATTTTTATATTTTTGGGTTTGGACCCAGTCATAAGTAATTATTGTGGCCGTGCTTCTAGGAATGAGGATTCATCCTTTGAAACATCAGGTTGCGTAATACTTCTTGAGATATTGTCCATTAATTGGATGATAGGTTGTTCTCCACGGTAATTTACAAGCTGGTAGGAACCTCCTGAGCAGACTGTCTCGACCACAAATGGCCCTTCCCATGTTGGTTCAAATTTACCACCTATCTTGCGATGTGCAAGAATAGGTCTTCTGAGAACTAAAACCAAGTCACTGACTTTGAATGTCCTTGTGCGGACTAATTTATCATGGGCCTGAATTGTCTTGGCTTGATACAGTTCCAAATTCTACTGCGCTGAAAGTCATTTCCCTTCCAGGCTTTCCAATTCTTCTAGCCGTAGTCTGACATTTTCTTCTGTAGTGATTTTGTTTGCAACTGCAATTCTGAGAGACGGAAGATGAACCTCTAAGGGTAAGACGGCCTCGGACCCGTACACTAAGGCGTAAGGTGTAGACTGGGTAGGAGTCCTGAAAGTGGTCCTGTAGACCCATAAGGCTTCTAACAACTTCTCGTGACAATTTCTCTTGTTGCCATTCAAAGTTTTCTTTAGGATTTGGACGAGAGTTTTATTAAAAGCCTCGACCAAGCCGTTCTCTCTTTGGTAGTAGATTGTTGAATAGTGCCAATCAATCCCGTGTCTTTTGACAAAATTGTTGATCTTTGTACTCTTGAATGCGGGCCCATTATCTAAAACGATTTTGTGCGGTACTCCGAAACGGTAGACGACTTGATTCTTGAAGAATTGTAGCACGTGATGTGCTTTCACTTCTCTGAGTGGTACTGCTTCTGCCCACTTAGAAAAGTAATCCGTAGCTACAAGAATGAAGTGATGTCCTCTTGAAGAAGGTGGCTCTATCGGACCCACAATATATGTGCCCCAACACTCAAATGGCCATGATGCGATTTTCGGATGCAGCGCATTTGGAGGTTGATGTAGAACCACTCCATGCACTTGGCACTGGTGACAACTTTTGGCAATCTTCATGCAATCGGTCATCATCGAGGGCCAGTAGTACCCTAATTTATTAATCTTCATTTTTATTTTCGGACCCGACTGATGAGCACCACAAAGTCCTGAGTGTACTTCCTTAACAATTTCACGAGCCTCAGACCCGCTCAGGCATCTTAGCCACATCTGATCAAAAGGCCTTCTGTATAATGTATTTTTTATTAATGCGTAAGATAGAGTTCTTTTCTTGATTTGATGGGCTATTGACTTATCGTCCGGTAGGTTTCCTGTTTGCAAGTAGTCTATTAGTGGTTGTCGCCAATCTTCTGTATTTTCTATCACTGCTGCAATTGTTTCTTCTGCTTTTCTTTCTGATTTATGTATTGTATCCATGTCAAGCTGTGAGAGAACCTGACGTCCCTGAACTGACACTTCAACTGACTCATCCTGTAAGCAGGCAAATTCTTTTGCAAGTCGAGCTAACGCATCTGCGAGAGCATTTTCTCTCATGGGAATCTTGTAGATCGTTACATTTGGAATTTGCTCCAACAGTTTCATAGCATACGGAAAGTATTGTTCGAGTCTTGGCTTTAGAATTTTGTACTGTTCGGTGACCTGTTGAATGATCAACTGTGATTCTCCGTAGATATTGATGTCTGTTATCCCCATCTGAATGGTTAATTCCAATCCGGTTATGAGGGCTTCATATTCTGCCTCGTTATTTATACACGGTTCTGTTAAGTGGTAGGAGTATCTTAACATTCCCCGCTCCGGTGTTATAAAGATTAGTCTGATTCCTGCCTTACCGGGCACTATCGTTTGTGATTCTTTATCTTTTTGCACTGAGGATGCTCCATCGAAGTACAGTTCCCAACACTGATCATCAGGTTCTTCTAGGCTCATTATCTGCTCGTCTGGCAAGTCGTCGTTGAGAGGCAATTCTGCCTGTAAAGGGTGTGCTGCAAGGAAGTCTGCTAGGACTTGCCCCTTTACAGCATGAAGAGGAACGAAAGTTATATCGAATTGCAATAGTATCATTGACCACCTGGCAAGTCTGCCGGAAAGAGTCGGTCGGGTCATCAAATATTGCAACGGATTAAACTTCGAAATAAGGTTGACCTATGAGAAAGCACGTACTACCTGAGCTTCTGTGCAGCGAAGATCAGGGCCAAAAGTGCTTCTCAATAGGGGGATACTTTACTTCCATTGGAATTATACGACGGCTTAAGTAGTAGAGTGCATTTTCTTTTCCCTCATCATTAACTTGGGCTAACAAGGCTCCGAGAGATTCGTCTAAAGCCGCGGTATCAAGTATCAACTGTCGTCCCGAGACTGGGGCTGCTAAGACAGGTGGTGTCATTAAATATTGTTTGATGTCATCGAAGGCGTGTTGACATTTGGAGTCCCAAGTAAACTTGGCATCCTTCTTAACCAAAGCAGAAAAAGGCTGACACCTTCCTGACAAGTTCGAGATAAAATGTCAAAGATATGCCAATTTTCCTCGAAAGGATCGTAATTGTTTCAAGGTTTTAGGAGGTGACATTTCTAAGATAGCTTTAATCTTCTCCGGATCAATTTCAATTCCACGATGTCGGACGACAAATCCTAAGAATTTCCCAGAGGTGACACCGAAGGCGCATTTCAAGGGATTCATCTTAAGGTTAAATTGTCTTAATCGCTCGAAAACATTTCTCAAATCATACAAGTGATCCTCTTTTAGTTTGCTTTTGATGACCACATCATCTACTTAGCACTCAACTTGGTTGTGAATGAGATCATCAAATATTCTTGTCATTTCTCTTTGATAAGTTGCTCCTGCGTTCTTTAATCCAAACGACATCACTATGTAGCAGTATACCCCGATCGGCCTTCTGAAGGCTGTAAGCTTTTCATCTTCTGGTGCCATCTTTATCTAGTTGTATCCCGAAGATCCATCCATGAAAGAAAAGATTTCATGTGTTGAAGCAATGTCGATCATCAATTCTGGAATTGGTAGAGTGAATTCGTCCTTTGGACATGCTTTGTTTAAATCTCTGAAGTCTACGCAAATTTTGATTTGACCATTCTTCTTTCTGACTGGTACCACATTGGCTAACCAAGTTGGATATTGTTCTTCACGGACAAATTTAGCGTCTATTAGCTTCTTAACTTCGGCTATAACTTGTTGTTTAATCTCTAGACGCATTCTTCTCGGAGATTGTCTAACTGGAACGGTAGTGGGATCCACTCCTAATTTGTGAACTACGACTTCTGGAGCTAATCCTGCAATTTCATCATAACTCCAAGCAAAACAGTCCTTGAATTCCATCAATAGCTTGATTATGTTTTCGGAGTCTTCTTTATTGAGTAAGGAGCTAACAAAGGTCGGCCTCGGCTCTTCTCTAGTACCTAAGTTAACTTCCATTAACTCGTCTATTATAGATTTAATTTCTTCTTCGAATTCTGGCGGAGCATCTCCGATTTGCAGATCTTCAAGATCTTCTGAGGCTTCCAAGCAGTCTTCATTAGGCTCGCAAGTGATAACCAAGCAAAATCCCGTATCGTCAACAGACCCTACCGTGCCGAATCTAAGACCATGTTTTGAATTGGGAGGCCGACTTGCATTATTCCATAATTTTTCAAAATATTGTGATTGACCTTTTGTCCATCGTCGAGGTAAGACGCCATGTTGAATTAAATTTTGAACATAGGGAGAGTACCACTCAAAAGGCAATTCCATTAATTCAGAAGAAGTAACTTCTTCAAATTGTACATCTTTTTCAGTATTAGAAGAAGAAGCACCACGGTAGAACTTGATTGGCTTAGCACCACCACCATGCACTTCCTTGACCACCATACCCTCGATCTTATTAGAATGGATCGAGGTCAGGGTCATAGTATGTACATAATGGTTAATCTTCTCGTACATTGATTTGTATTCTTAATTCTTTTCATCTTCGAGAGAGATATTGAACTGGGGTTTCTTTTGATTTACTATTGCTGCTTCTTTCTTGACTTCTACTTCTTCGGAACTGGTCTCCCAATCAACGTTGATGACTGGTTTCTTTTGTCCAACTGTTCCAACGTCTCTTCCACGACCTCGTCTCCGGCCTCGACCTTGGGTGCGAGTTCTGGAGAAACCTTCACCATCTTGCCGTAAGGGAGTGGTGAGTAACTGTTGGACTAGATATTCCAGCTCTTTAACGTCTTGTACTTCTTTTGCTTCATTTGGTACGGCATTTCTGGAAAAGATTATTTTATTCGGAGGCGCGTAGTATGATGCATCTTCATGAATTCCGATCTCGTGCACGGAGAATGGTTGCAAGTCACCTTTGATACATTGTTCTCCTCCATCGTAATACTTTATGCACTGGTGCAGAGACGACGGTACCATCTGATTTTCATGCATCCATGGCCGACCCAGTAGAGGGTTGAACGATGTCTCGGAATCGATTATGTGGAATTTTGCGGTTGTCTTTTCCAAATCACCGGTCTTCATTAATAGTGTTATTGATCCAAGGGCTCTTTCTCCTTTCTGATTGAACCCTCTTAATAAAATCTTGTCTGCTTCGAGGTCGTGAGCATCAATTTCCAAATATGCTAACGTTCGAAGGCTCATTATGTTGATTGATGCTCCTGGATCAACCAACACTCTGGAGAGCGTAAACTTTCCGATAGTGACTGAAATATACAACGGTCGGTTGTGATCAGCCATTCCGAGTAGTAAATCATTGTCCGTGGAGGTAACACCTAGCTGTTCTTTTAACGAGCAAACCTCGTCGAAGGAATTACCGGCCATTTGAGCTAAACAAATCTCTGGATCAGGTAGAGCCTTCATCAGAGCTTCCCTCATCTCCTTTGACAGGATCAGAGCGTCGTGTATGTTTATTTTGGTTGGTAGCTTCCTAAGATGGGCTAGCACATTATAGTCCACTTTATTACCATATTCTTCATTTTCTTCCCGAATGGGCAGTTCCTCTGCTAGGGTTGGCTCCTCATGAGCAACCACCTGCTTTCCTGTATCATTTGGACCCATTCTCGGAGGTAGAACTTTTCCACTTTTTAAATTTACTTCAGTTATTTATTCTGAATTTGGTGTTGAATCTGTCGGTGTATCCTCTTGAATTGGAATGTCTAGCTCTTCTGGCGTTGCTTCAAAATCTGATAACTCCAATTCTATAGCGATCGAAGCTCCTTGAAATTCGCAAATAGACTCGTTGCTTGTTGAGCATTCGTAGCCATCCTTGTGAACGTCTTCTTCTTCATCGTGGTCATCGAGGTTTAGTATGATTTGAGTATCGTTATTTATATCGGAATTGAGATCTGGATTAGGTTGGTTTTCGTAAGTTATGTAATCGTTAGAAACAGTCAAAACGTAGCCAACGCCAAAACTCTTATCATTATAAGATCCTGCCGGGGCGAGCAAATAATCATACAGAGTCAGAGGTTCGAGGGATTTCTCCCCCGAATAGAAAACAACCATCCTAGGATAAGAAGCCCCTAGTCTACCCTTCGGAGCCTCAGTTTTCTTCTCTTCTACGATCTTCTCTTCCTTCTGGGGAGGTTCTTCATTCACAAGTGATAATGCCGGCTCGGCAGGTTTCAAACTTCGAGTTGAAGCACGCACCAAAGTGTTTTGGATGTGATCTAAGATTTTCTCTGAAGACTTTGTCCAGACGGTACTCCATCTATCCTGGGTTGTGTAAGGGTCTATCAGAACAATGGGATCTGTTGAAATAACATTGACGGAACCTCCCTTTTGGGGTTCCTTCATGTATTCCTCCGGGATCATTATGTTCCCATTCCAGAGATTGTTGTCAAGCCAACTCTTGGAAGTGATGCAATCCTCTATCTTATGCCTGAGTATCCGGTGGTAAAAGCAACAGTTTGAATGATCTTTCTTATTGACTTCTTCTGGCCTTTTGGACTCTGTTAGCTAAAAATCAGGTGTTTTCATTAAACTGTGGAACATCTTCACTACTGCTTCAGTTTTGAATGGATATTCCTTATTCAAAAAATCTTTCAGGGTATGTTGTGGACGAGTCAGTTTTTCATAATGCTGAGGCAACTGATAGCTCAGTCGAGGCTGTTGATAACCCTGTTGAGGTTGTTGGTAAGTACGCTGAGGTGGTTGATAGCTAGGCTGTGGCCGCTCTGGCTGTATCTGTACTGGCTTCTTTCCCTTATCTACTGTCTCGATGATTCTGGACTTCTTTTCGAATGTTTTCACTGGTTTTTGTTTATCAATTTTGGCCACAAAACTTAGCTTCTTTGCTTCCTCTTGTAAGCTCTTGGCCTTGCTAAGCATCTTATCGAAGGTCTTGATTGTGAATCCTTTAAGGAGAAGTGCTATCGGGCCATGGATACTTTTAAGCAAGATGCCGACTGCATGTTATTCTTGAAGCTGTGGTTCACACTTCATGCTTAAGTTCCTCCATCGAAGTATGTAATCCACTAAAGTCTTGTTCGGTTTCTGGTGTTCCACCACTAGATCACCGATGGTGATGTGGAGCCGAGCCCCTACAAACCGCTTAACGAAAAGGTTTTCTAACTCTACAAAGGTTTTAACCGAACCATTTGGCAATTCTGCGTACCAGTCGAAGGCGATCCCTGACAAATTGCTGACGAACTGACAGAAGAGTAAAGCGTCACTCCCACCGGCATTACAGCAACTGGCATGAAAATGTGTGACATGCTGTCGGGGGTTTCCCATTCCATCAAAAGTCTTAAACAAAGGTGGTACAAAGCTTTTCGGTATTGGACTGCATCAAACTCTTTGGGGTAAGGTCTACCCGTCTTAACAGATGCTCCACTCTTGGATTGTGTTAAAGCTTCTCGCACCTGCTGTTCTACCATGTTTTTAATGTCATTTTCAGGAATCATGCTTTGTGCAGAATCCTTCTTTGTTTGCTCGTCTCTGTTGACGGATGTGATCTCTTTTCCTCCATCTACAATATGGATGATTTCTAGGGGTATTTCTTTTTGAGGTTTCACCTGACTTTGGAGAGTAGCTAAGGCAGCAGTCATCTCTTCCATCCTCTTTGCCATCTGGGAAATTGTGTTCTCTTTTTCCTGAAGCTGTGCTCTCATCACTTCCGGTTCATCTTTTTCCACACCTTGCGAAGCTGACGATGCTTGTGTCTCAACCATGTTAATCTCAGCATACTCCTCATCCATGAACTCTGATGAGTCAACTTCATTTTCCAACTTTTCTCCTCTTTCTTTTGCCAACCGGCGGATATCCGTCCTTAGCTTTCCTATAGCATCCTCGAGGGGTCTCTTCTAGATGGTCTCGCGGTTGTCGTGTGATGGTTGTTGAACTTCTTTTTTGGGAGTTTCTTTTATCGCAGTAGCACTTCCTTCTAATTCAAGCTCTTTGAGGAGACTTTTCTTCTCAGGGCATTGTGCTGGTCTCGGCTCGGTAATAATAGGTCGCCACACCATCCTTCTTGTAGCAGAAGGCCTAGGACAGGAAGGTCTGTCAGCTATATGCTGGTAGGTGGTGTCCTCCTTAATATGATGGCCCGATACAACAAAAGGTGAACTAGCTCTCATTTTCTTCCTTGGCTTCTCTACGACAGTGACAGGCTCTACTCGCGGTCCATGGTGAGATCTAGCTGGCACTCGTCTCATTCTTCTTAGGATTTCTGACACAGGGCATCTTTCTTTCATTGCCAATTTTTCTATCACAACTTGTAGCCGAGCAAATAGCACAGTCTTAACCCTTTTTCTTTTGCAGTTACTATAGTATGCTGGTCGGGGTAGTGTAGCGGAAATCCTTCAGACATCTTCTTCATCTGATGCAGCAGAGAGGGGGTGAAACCTACTCCCTTCCAACAGAGGTATATTCTCAGGCAGTTCTTCTCTTTCCTCAGGAATTTCATCTAGAAAAGCAACTTCAGCAGCTTCAGCTTTCTCGATCTTGGCAATCTTTCTACTTCTATTTCTCCTTTGAGTCCGATTTAGGGGTGCAACTCTTGAACTAGACCCAATCTCAAAAATAGATGGTATTGTAGCAAAATCTGTACCCTCCAAGGTGACAGGCTCATCAGAGACTTGGATTTCCTTCCCCTTTAGTTTGGCAGAAGCCGGGGTAGGTTCAGAGATGACTAGACCAGTGGGGGTAGAGACAACAGTCCTCCTACGAACAGTAGTACTTCTTTCAGCTGGAACCCTTTGCAGGGGAGGGAATTCTTGAGCCGACTTCAAGTTGAACTCAATTACAGGCTCTTTAGTTTCTAGCACTTTGTCCATTAGTGCGAAGAGAGTGACGTCAGCGAACTTGATATCTGTATTGTCGAATCCTTGTCCAAAACGGATAATCCCATTGTCAGGCAACTCATCCTTATAGACGGTGAAGTCCATTCCATTGGTGAAGGAGAAAATTAACTTTGGCGCAGTCATTTTCTGCAGGGTAGATTATGAGTATTAGTCCCAAATCATGCTTCCTTTTGTCGCAAAACTTAGGTCGAAAAAGAAAGAGTCCGAACACATTTTTGTTTATGTATTTATGATTTTAAAAGTATTTGTTTATTAAAAGAGTCGTTTATTAAAGGATTTGTTTATTAGGAACGGAATGTTTAAAGGTATAGAAAAAGGAAAGAATCCTATTCAGAATTGGAAAGGAAGAGAAAGTCTCGTAAGACTTCTCAATCCGAAGGACCGCTCCTAAGCTAACACCTATTGAGGGTCCACCCCACCTCAGAAAAGAGGTAAAAGTATTTCAGAACCTCTCTGTTTAGGGGTGTCTAAAAAGTGGCTCCTAAATCCGAGAGAAGTTGACTATACCCGTTCAAGATAGAAATGAATGTAGTATGCCAAAGGAAGAATGATAGTTTTGGTTTACTAGGGATATGGACTCACTATCGATTTATGAAAGCAAAACCATCTAATCAAAATGGAGAGAGGAACTTGTCCCCAGCGGAGTCGCCAGAAGCTGTCGGCATATTTTTAGGTTTGTGGTGTACTTTAGAAAAACGGGTCAACTAACAGAAATTGCCGGTGAATTTTAGATTTTAAATTTGATTTAAATATATATATATATATATATATAATTTGAAAGTAGCATTTAATTTTGAAAATAATTTTAAGTTTAAAAATTTTAAGATATGAAATCAAACCGATCTCACATCCCAAATAGTTTATATAAACGAGCACCACACCACAAACCGTGTATCTATCCCGAAGAACAGACACACTGCTTGATGATGAGGCTCGGTTAAAAAAACTAGAAGATTTGTGACATCCATTTGGTCTGCGAACTAATTTTATAAGTCGACAAGTTCCCCTGCTTAATATAAAGAAATTAAGCTATAGTTAATTACATCTTAAATGACGTGAATCATTTAAGAAAACTCTCGATAATGATCAGTGGTTTTGGTCTCAAGAATTTTAAAGTTCAAGGTTTCAAACAATTTGAATTTTGGAAATTTCAATAGGGATTAGCTCAAATTCGGAACAATTTATTTTAAGAATCCAAAGAAAGAGAAGTAGGAGAAGCTGAGGATCCAAGAAGAATCTTTACAACTTCCCAAACTATCCTATTGTTTGGTTTAGATTTGGGAGTTTATTAAATGTTGAAATTCTGCCAATTTTATTTATTTAGGTCTTATATATGTATGATATAATCACACAAATAGCCTCGAAGATGTGAGGGTTTATGTCGTACCAAAAGACCACCGCGGAGTCCTAAGACCGGTTAGGGCTTAATTTACATGACATGATCATGCAAATGCCTAACAAAGTGTTGAGGATTTGTGTTGCACTAGGCAAACTACCTCGAAGTCCTATGGCTTGGTTATTTAATTCTAAGAAAGGTTTAGTTGGTGTAGATCCGAGTTTCGTTGATGACGATGGCCATGCTGCCCACAATGCTTCGAGCTCCTTGACATTACAGAGGTTTAGTTTTAGAAGGTGAAAATCAAGAGATGAGAAAAGCGTTTTGGTTTAGAAATCTTAAAGTCCAAATATTTTTAACATTTTAATTAAAACAAATCTTAAATTTGTTTAAACAGAACTGTCGGCATATTTTTGGGTTATTTGTATTATTTTAAAGAGGGGGTCGCCTAACAGAAGTTGTCGGCGGATTTTTAAATTAATTTAAATAAATAATTTGAAAAGTAGTATTTGATTTTGAAAATAATTTTAAGATATGAAATCAAACCGACCTCACATCCCAGATAGTTTATATAAACGAGCACAGCATCACAAACCGTGTATCTATCCCGAAGAATAGACACACTATTTGGTGATGGGGCTCGATTAAATAAACTAGAAGATTTGTGACATCTATTTGGTCTGCGAACCAATTTTATAAGCCGACAAATTCCCTTGCTTAATATAAATGAATTAAGCAGGGTTTATATTACATGGGTTCTTAAAAGTCCTTATAAGAGCAAGCCCCTATAGTTAATTACATCTTAAGTGACGGGAATCACTTAAGAAAACTCTCGATAATAATCAGTAGTTCTGCTCTCAAGAATCTCAAATTTTAAGTTTTCAAGGGATTGAATTTTGGAATTTCAATAGGGAATGGATCAAGTTTGGAACATTTTGTTTTGGGAATTCAAAGGAAGAAAGGTAGGAGAAATTACAGATTCGAAGCGAACTTCGATAATTTCCCGACTATCCTATTATTTGGCATGAATTTAGGAAAGTCCTAATGTTTATTTAATGTTTTCATCTTGCCAATTTTAATTAATTAGGACTTATATTCGTATGACATGATCATACAAATAGCCTCGAAGATGTGAGGGTTTATGTCGTATCAGACGACTACCTCGGGATCCTAAGACTGGTTAGGGCTTAATTTGCAATGCAAATACCTAACAAAAAGTTTGAGGATTTGTGTTGCACTAGGCAAACTACCTCGAAATCCTATGGCTTGGTTATTTAATTCTAAGAAAGTTTTGCTGATGTAGACTCAGGTTTTGCTGATGACGATGACCGTGCTGCCCACCATGCTCCGAGCTCCTTGTTGTTGTAGAGGGTTTAGTTTTAGAAGATTGTAATCAAGAGAGAAGAGAAGAGTTTGGTTTTAGAAATCTTAAAGTCCAAGTGTTTTTTATGTTTTAATTAAAACAAATCTTAAAGTTGATTATAACAACACCGGTTAAGATCCCACAGTTCCATCCTTTCGGCATCGTTATTTTTATCGGATTCACTTAGTCCAGAAGAATTTGCTAAACTCAACTAAATGAGTTCCACACTTTCATTTAGACCGTGGGAAATCCCGTTAGCAACACGTAGGTTACATCATCCGAGGTATTCTCGATCATCCAACAAGACGTTTTAATTTAGTTATAATTGTAGTTTTGTGTTCGGTTTGTGATTAAATTTTAAGTTGTTTTATATTTTGAAAATTTGTAGCGGTGAATTTTATCTTGTAATGACTTTTAATTTAGTTTTGGTTTCAGTTTTAGGGACTATCCTAAAGGTGTGGGTTTTCATGCAACAGTTGTTTATCATGCAAGAAAAGTAAGTGCATTTGCAATAAAGTAAATTGCAAGAAAGTAAATTACAAAAAAATAAAAGCGTACCTAGAGGGTCTTCCCGTCATCCCAGGCTGCACTTAAATACAATTTAGAATATTTAAGCATTTAAAGCAAGTTCCTAAGTAAAGCTAAGGGAAGGGTTATGGTTTTCTACCAAGTTCCTAATCATATAGCTAGTCATATCCCATGACGTCTAGGTTCTTGTGTTTTGGTTTGAGGACGATTTTCTTCATCGAAGAGCAATTAAGTTCAATTGTTCTTATAAACATCCTATCGTACTGAGGAAGTGCTTAAGACGAATCTTAAACATATTTTCAATACTTCTAGAATTATTTTAAGTCCAAGAGAATTTGATTATACGATGAATCAATCATCCAGGAGTTCAAGTTTTGTTATCTTGCTCAGTGAACAAGGACATTTGAATATCCTATGAGTGAAGTAATACTTCACTTAACACTCCATTTAGGAGTTATGACAATAAGAGCTTTTGAGGGCAAATCGATATTCAAGTGATTTGTGATTTTAATTTAATTTCAATTAATGGTTTAAGTTTGGAATAGTGTTCAAGTTGTTTTAGATTTATTTTTGAATTATTTATGTCTTAAGTGATGTTATATTTAATTCAATTTAATTTAATTTAATTTTAATTTAATTTAATTTGGTTTAGTTTTAATTTTAATTTAATTTTAATTTTATTTTAACTTGATTTTATTTTTTTATTTAATTTAATTTTATTTAATATGTTTTAATTTAATTTAATTTAATGTGATTTAATTTAATTTAATTTAATTTAATTTAATTTAAATTTTAATTTAATTTAAATTTTAATTTAATTTAAATTTTAATTTTATTTTTTTAATTTTAATTCAATTTTAATTTTAATTTAATTTTATTATTTTTCTTTTAATTTTAATTTAATATTTTATTTTTTATGCTTTAGGGATGATTTAATTTTAATTGTTAAAGTATTAATTTAATTGAAATTTTAAAAGGATTTAATTTAAATGTTTTAATTTTAATTTAATTTAATGATTAAGCATTTTAAGTTTTGAATTTGGATTATCATTTTAATTAGGAATTGAATATTATTGAGGTGATTAATTTAGAGATTCTTAGATTAAAGAATAAATTTCTTCCTAGTAATATCCCTATTTTAATAATTCTAATTTTTCATTATTCTTCCAAATTTAATTAATTATTTAATTAAGGTTTATTTTGATTACTTTCAAATTATTTGGAAGGTTTCTACCCTTTAAATACCTAAGTTTCAAACATCCAAAATCAACTTAATATCAAATATTTTACCCATCCTTTTAATTAAACCTAAAATTTTTAATTATAGGTTAAAATTTTAATTACCATTTTGCCCTTTATGCTTACTAATTCCATAGCTCACTAAATTGAGCTTAAATGTATTTGAAATTTTTATGTGACTTCACTCATATGTCAATCAAGACATTAGAGGAGAAAATGTGATTTTTCTGTATTTAATTTATTTATATAATTATTTTTGGTGGAAAATAAGAATTTTCAAGGAAAATTTAATAACATGACCAAGGGAAAGTTTCTGTCCTTAAGAAAATTATGGGACGTTCCTAATGACCAGAGGACCATTTGAACCAATTTTTGTGATTTTTTGAATTATATTATTTTTATTATAATTATTTTGAATTTTGGAGTATTAATTAGTTTAAAAATAAAATAAAGGTTCAAAAATGAATTTTATATTTTTCAAAAATCTCTCTGATACCAAGGAAACCAGAGAACCAATTTTTATAATTTTCTGATTTTTCTTTGATTTATTAGAAGTATTTTAGTGGAAATGCTAGAAAATACATTTTTTAATTTTAAAATTACCTTAGGGCTTTAAAATTTAATATCTCATCATAGAGACTTAAGAAAAATATGGGATTTGTTTCTAAGTGATTAAAATTCAAAATGTGACATTTTGGTGAATTTTATGATTTTTGTGATTTTTATTATTTTTTAATTATTAAAAATATTAAAATAATTCAAAAAATCAACTTTTTTGGAAAATTGCAATTTTAATTTTCTTAAATTCCCCTGATATCAGAGAGGCTCCAAAACTAATTTGGTAAAATTTTGAAAAGGATTTTGAAAGTTATGATTTTTTAAAGTTTAAGTTTGGCTAAATGGCTTAATCAACCCATTTGATAGGGCTAACCAAGTCGAATTGACTTCAAACTTTTATGGTGGGTTCCTCTGATCCTAAAGGTCAGTGGAGAATTGATTTCAAGTCAATTTGATATATGATTAGCTCTAATTAATTAAAGCTCCATTTTGGGTGTTTAAGCCAATTAGGGTTATTACAAGTGAGTTAACTCAAAAACCATTTTTCCTAGGGTCCTCTGGTCATAAGAAACATCACCAAATTTTCTTAGAATTTATTTCACAACATGCTAGTTATTAGAATTAAATACTCAGAATAGTGACCTAGAATTGAAAAATCAATAACTCTTCATAGGGGTGGCCTCGACTTTGGAAAATTCAGGGAATGTTCCCAAATTCGGAGACTTCAAAAGCTCCTATGGTCTCATGCCATGGTGAATTGTATACATGCATGGAGAATTGAAATAGTGCAGAGAGTAAATAAATAATTAAAAATAAAATACTTGATGAAATTAAATGATTTCTTTTCCACATTATTCTCCTCTGTTCACTCGAGCAAGAGGGTATTTTTATTTTATTTTTCTGATTTTCCTACACAAAGTTATGCATTTTTGAAGTTTAGGGAATTAAATAAATCAAAAATACCCTAATTTCCTACTTAAGTGCCGCGGCGCCAGCTCAACCTAGGCATCTCCGAAACGCCGTGCGTCGTCTTCTGATTCAGCGCCGCCATCCGACTCAGCGCTCCATGGCCCCATGGTTCACGTACCATCACGCTGTCCGGCTCAATCCAGACCGTCCTCTCGTTACACGCTCGATCTGACGGCTCCCAGTCATCGTCTACGACTGGTGTGCACCCGTGACCGTCAACCTTCTAACCCTAATTTCTCACTCGATTCTCAACGGATTTTCGTGTTCTTATGCTCTATGGATTTGTCTTGGGGAGTCAAACACATCTATATGGTAAACATGTATTAAAATTGACTGAAATTAAATAGAGAATCTTTGTAAGCTCGGGAAGAAGAGTGAGTCCATTCCTTTGCTCAGAGAAGTGAAGCTTCGATCTGAGAGTTGTGTCACCTTCGATTGGGTCCAAGTAAGCTCCAGATGAAGTCCCTTGGTCCAGTGAATTGTCCGTGTATGATTTCGACCACGGCCGATTACAAAGCTTGGAGTCCGGAACGGATGGGTGGCTCGGAGAAGGGGCTTTTGCTCGGTAAACTTCTTCTCTTGGTCCGGTGAAGGTGTAGGACCAGTCAATTTGGGGATTGGCTCACTGTGGAGAAGAGTCCTGGTTTTGGGCTTGGATTTCAACTCTGAAATTGAGCTCACAAAGAGGAAATGGCAGGGGGATTTCAATGGGGATCAAGTTTTCTATGTGTGGGGAGTAGTCTGGAATGATTTTGGCAGAGTTTCCTTAAGGTTGGTTCAGCACCTCTTCCATGGCCGAGAGAGGCGGGGTTTAAATAGGAGAGGCTGGAGGGCCTCCCAGGGATAGTTAGGGCTTGGGATCAGCTGCTTATGTCAAGGGAAGAATAGCCATGGCAGCCACTGGACTTGGGGCAGCTCAGCAAGGGAGAATTTCAATGTTGGCTCACATGTGAGCTCTCGGGTGTGGTGTTTTCCGGCGATCCGAGCGGGCCGGCCGGCAGGCATGGGTCACCCTCATGTCCAGGTGGGTCAGGGCTGGAGGTTTGTGCAGTCAGTTGGCCATGGACATATGTAAAGGGCTTGGATTAAAATGGTATGGGGGAGAGGCCATTTTGGCTTGATTTGGTCCAAGCCATGATTTTGGGTTAGGTTCACCTCCCCATGGCTGATTTGGGCTGAGAGAGGATCATTTGCATCAGCTAGAAAGGGGTGGTGAAGTCCCCATCTAAAGTGATGTGGCTAATCATGGTTTAGTGTGTAACATGGAAGGGGTTAAAAAGCCTAATGAAGGTTTAAGATAGGAGGCCCTCCTCTTGCTACTTTGGGCATGGTCACATGTCAAACATCCCATGGCTTCATATGGCTTGTACATGGCTTGTCTTTGGCTCACCTATGGCTTGGGACAAAGCTTGGTCATTTACATGAAAGAAGGTTTTGAATTTTTGGGAATTATGGGTGATTTTGGCATGAGGCCTAATTTAGGATTATTTGATGATTGATTTAGGACATAAGGGATGATATCAATTAATGGGGTGATGAAAAGAATGTCATATGGGCTTCAGCATGAAGTTTGGGCCTTTAAAATTTAGTGAAGATGGGCTTTTGAAATGGTTTAGGGAAGTGGGCTTTTGGATTTTAAAATGGACTTTAGGATGAAATTTTGGTAAATTCTTGGGCCAAATAATTGTTGGGTTTGGTTTAGGGATGTTTCATGAGTGATTTGGAATAAATTTGAGGTGGTTTGGGCTTGAATTGGGTTGGATTTGGGTTTATTTGGTACATGGGCCAATGTAGGTCAAATTGGGCTAATTTGAGCCAATGTTGGGCTAGGGTTGAAATTGATGTAAAATTAATGTTGGGAAATGTTTACGGGAGTGTTTCAAAGTGGTTTTGACTTTGGTTGGGTTTTGATTTTGGGGTTTGGGCTTATTTGGGTTAGGTTAGGGTTTAGGTCAAAATTGGGCTTTTTTAGTTTTGGGTTGAATTTGAGTAGGGTTTGGGTATAAATTTTGGGTAAATCATGTTAGTGTTTTGTTTGTGGGGATGTTAAGGAAGGTTTAGAAAAGGTTTGGGGTTAATTGGAGTTGAATTGGGTTAGTTTGGGCTAAGTTTGGGTCATGGGTCCAAATTGGGCGTTAAGGTCAAAAGTGAAATTGGATTCAAATGCCAATCAAATTGGACTTGGATTTGGTCTAGATTGGTGTTGGGGATGTTGAATTGAAGTTTAGAATTGAATTGGACCAGAATTTGTGTCAATTGGGTAGGTTTGGTTTGACATTGGATTCATTTTGGGTTAAAATGGGTCAAATTGGGGATTTTGACAAAAGTGTGGTAAATTGACAAAATTTTCATATTTTGTAGTTGAACAAAATGAAATTGGGAATATTTGGGATTTTTTGGAATTTTCTGGGAATTTTCTGAATTTTTGGATTTTTTGGCTAAGAGGGGCATTTTGAGTATTTGGAGGGTATTGGGGGGTATTCTTGGAATTTTTGGTATTTTTCGCTATGGATGATCAATTTGAGTGGAGGAAAATGTTTAGGAATGATTTTGGGGAATTTTTGGTAATTTAGGTAATTTTGCAAATTTTGGGTAATTTCAAGGGTTTTGGGTAGGCTAAGCGGGTGTGTGGTCCCCGGGGTCAAAAATTGAAAATTTGGAAAATTGAAGATTGGGTAAATGTAAGTGGAATGAAATCATTTTGGTTGATCCATGAAGCCATGTTAAGCCTATATAAGCCATGAGAGGACTCATTTGAGGCATTCACTATGTTGTTCCTAACCCTCTTAGCCAGGGGCTTAGGGGTTAAGGTCCATCCATATGAATCACCTCCATGAGTCAGGAGGTCAAGCTGGGTATAGGTGTGGTTTTAGGAGGTGTGTGAAAGTGTAGTGTATAAGTGTAGTGTGTGTGTAAGTCAGCCCTTCACCAGACCAGGCCACCCAGGGCAGTCCTAAGGCCAAAGAGTCCTATAGGAACTCATCCTTTAAACTTCCACACTTGATTTCAACCCTCTAGGTGATTAGTGGTTTACAATCAAGTTTGTGGAGTTTGCAGGGAGTTTAGAAGTGGTTTGAATTTCTAAGTGGTGGGTTCCACTTCTAGTCCTCTAAGATAGTCAAAGTAAAAGCCTAAGGCTAGATCCTAAGTACTAAAGAGGAAAGAGAAGACCTCATCAAAAATGAGGTCAACAAATGGACCCCCAATAGGTGTGGTGTGCTAACCAAGCACACTGCGCGTATTGGCGTTGACCGAAAAGATCAACGAAACCAACACAGATGTCCAAGTGACAAACTTAGGACGAAATTAAAGAATTTCCGCTGGGGAGTGTCATGTATATCTCTGAGACTGGAGATTCCTGAACTCTTGTTGGGGAAAGGGAAAGGAGGTGAATCCCAAATCACATGATCTGGGGGAATTTCGATTTAGATTTCATTTTGTTTCAGTTTAAGCTTTGATGTGTGAGCTCAGATTTTAGTTTGAGTTTCAATTTAGATTGACGTTTTGTTAAAATTAATTCGAAGGAATTTGAACTTGAAATGAAAAAAATGGAATTTTGGGGTTTTAGATGTGACATCTTCAACCTCAAAAGAAAATTAAATTGATCGGATTGAATCATTGCAATGAGGAGAGATCTCAGAGCAATGCGGTATTGGATGTAAAATCCTTAACCTCAAGAGTTTGATTTTGTTGTATTTCATTGCAGTAGGGAAAGAATCCTAAAGCAATGCAGTCTCGGATGTAAAATCCTCAACCCCAAAAGTTTGACTTTAATGTATTTCATTGCGATAGGGAAAAAATCCTAAAGCAATGCAGTCTCGGATGTAAAATCCTCAACCCCAAAAGTTTGATTTTGATGTATTTCATTGCGATAGGGAAAGAATCCTAAAGCGATGCGAGTCTCGGATGTAAAATCCTCAACCCCAAAAGTTTGAATTTGATGTATTTCATTGCGATAGGGAAAGAATCCTAAAGCAATGCAGTCTCGGATGTAAAATCCTCAACCCCAAGAATTTGAGTTTGATGTATTTTATTGTGATAGGGAAAGAATCCTAAAGCAATGATTGTCTCGGATGTAAAATCCTCAACCCCAAGAATTTGAGTTTTTATGTATTTCATTGAGATTGGGAAAGAATCCTAAAGCAATGCAGTCTCGGATGTAAAATCCTCGACCCCAAAAGATTGAGTTCGATGTATTTCATTGCGATAGGGAAAGAATCCTAAAGCAATGCAGTCTCGGATGTAAAATCCTCAACCCAAGAATTTGAGTTTGATGTATTTCATTGCGATAGGGAAAGAATCCTAAAGAAATGCAGTCTCGGATATGAAATCCTCAACCCCAAAAGTTTGATTTTGATGTATTTCATTGCGATAGGGAAAGAATTCTAAAGCAATGCAGTCTCGGATGTAAAATCCTCAACCCCAAGAATTTGATTTTGATGTATTTCATTGCAATAGGGAAAGAACCTAAAGCAATGCAGTCTCGGATGTAAAATCCTCGACCCTAAAAGTTTGATTTTGATGTATTTCATTGCGATAGGAAAAGAATCCTAAAGCAATGCAGTCTCGGATGTAAAATCCTCAACCCCAAAAGTTTGATTTTGATGTATTTCATTGCGATAGGGAAAGAATACTAAATCAATGCAGTCTCGGATGTAAAATCCTCAACCCCAAAAATTTAATTTTGATGTATTTCATTGCGATAGGGAAAGAATCCAAAAGCAATGCAGTCTCGGATGTAAAATCCTCGACCCCAAGAATTTGATCTTGATGTATTTTATTGCGATAGGGAAAGAATCCTAAAGCAATGCAGTCTCGGATGTAAAATCCTCGACCCCAAGAATTTGATCTTGATGTATTTCATTGCGATAGGGAAAGAATTTATAATTATTATAGGAAAACCGAAGCATAGTATTGAAAAATGTATCTCATCATGGAAATCTTTCCCCGACTTTAAAAATCAGAAAGATTAACCATTATGCATAGAATAACAAATAAAATTTCGAGTTATGGTGAAGCTCCTACATGGCGAAGAATTAAAATATCGAAAACACTACTTAATTAATTAAAAATAAAATATGCATTAAATAAAAATAAAATTACTTTCACACCATTCTCCTCATTTTCGTCGAGCAAGTAGGGTATTTTTATTTTATTTTTTTTGAGCTTTCTAGCAAAGTTATGATTTTTTGAAGTTTTGTGTCAAAAATAAATCCAAAAATCCATTTCTCACTCAATCCACGTGTCGCTCCTATTGGCCGCCGTGACTCACAGATGCGCGTGCCCGCGTTCACGACGAAGATCCGTTCGACCGCATCGTGGCCGTTCGTCGCATACACGCTCGATCGACCTGGGCCGGCTACTCCTCTCTCCTAGCTATTCACTCCAAACCGTCCACCTTCAAACCTCGATATCTCACTCGTTTCTCGGGAAGAAATCGAAAGAAATTTTTTTAAATGATCGTCTAATCGAGTAGCGCACACAACTATATGGTGATGATATACTTTTAAAGAATGTAAATATTTACGTAAAATTAAAACATGCTCGGTTGGAGGAGAAAAAATTTGATACCTTCGTCCAAGAGGGTGAGGCCTCAATCGAAATGGCCTGATTGAAGCTAGAATGCCGGAAAAGCTTTCGGAACAATTCGAGAGGCTCTCCCCCAAGAATTCGATCTCCTTTCGCTACGAGGTAGATTTAAAATATGTGTTTAGGTGGGAGGGGAGGTCGCAGTTTGATTTTGGTGCAATCACCTGGATCGCTATGTGTAAAGTCAAGGATTTAAATGGCATGGGTGTAAGGAGCATTTTACTAACTGGATCAATCTGGGCTATTTTCGCTAGCTCACTCACCAAGGCTCGATTCGACCGATGCGAGATCATTCGGATCAGCCTCGCCTATGCGGTGAAGTCCCCATCCATGCGAGGCGGCCAATTTTGGTTCAAGTGTATCATCGATTCGGTTAAAAAAGGTTTAGTGAAGGCTTAGGAAAGGCTCCCCCTCTTTCTCGCCATAAGTGGTACGGTGAGGTGGAAAGGGGGTCCCCATGGTTTGCATATGGCTTATGCATGGCTCCATGGTTTTATTTGGCTTCGTCATGGCTCGGGAAAAGATCGGGCTCATTTGCATGGAAAAGGGTTATTCGAATTTCAAAACTTTTGGATTCCTTTGATGGGATTTGTCATGATGCTACAAATGGGTTGATTTCAACATGGTTTGGGCACTTTGGTAAAATAGGATTATGAAAAGAATGATGAAGAAAAGGTTTCATGGGTCAGATGGATTTTGGGCTTTTGAATTTGAGGAAGTGCTTTTAAATGCTTTATGGAAGTGGCTTTATGCTTGAAAACAAATTGTGGATGGAGATTTTGTAGAAGATTAAAGTAAACAAATGCTTCGGGTTTAGTTTAAAGAGTGTGGCATGAGTGATTTGGAGAAGGTTTGGTGTCATTTGGAATTAAAATAGGTTTAATTTGGGCCTTTTTGGTAATGGGGCCCAAAATTACCACCACATGGCTATCTTCAAGTTAATGATGGTTTAAGGTTGATCTATGTACTGGGCGTTCTAAATTTTAGAGTAAGAGTAAAGAGTTTTCAACTTTGGTCAAGCTTTGATTTCTTAGATTTGGGCCTATTTTGGTTAGGTTCGGGTTTAGGCCAATTTAGGATTTAGGCTTCGAATTGAAATTCGATGCAAATGTTAATTAATTTGCTTAATTGCCCGTATTTATATTAGTGATATTTAATCAAGTTTAAAATCGAATCGACCAAATCGAGGTCAATCGGGGCATTGGCTCGACACGGACTCACTTTAGGATTAAACGGATCAAATTTGCTTGCAAAGTAACAATCGATACCCGTTTACGGTGTATTCGAACAAATGAAATCGTAATATTTGGGATTTTTTGGAATTTTTGGGAATTTTCTTCAATTTTTGGATTTTTGGGCTAAAAAGGGCATTTTGGGTATTTGGAGGGTATTGGAGGGGTATTTTTGGAAATTTTGGTATATTTTGCCATGGATGATCAATTCGAGATCAAGACTTCAAATTTCCGATTCTCATCCTTTTCAATCGATACTCTCAAACTCGATTCTCACTCGAGGCTTCGTACCTACCCCGCTTTGTAGTCCCGAGGGAAAGGGAAAGCCTAAGGCTAGATCCTAAGTACTAAGGAGAGAGAAGAGAAAAGACCTCATTAAAAATGAGGTTAATAGCAGCATTAATGATGGATCTAAGTGATCCTACAAATCCATTATAAAAAGTTTGAATAATTAACCAATCTGATAAAGCATGATGTGGGCATCTCCTAAGAAGATCTTTAAATCTTTCTCAATATTCATATATTGATTCTCCTTTATATTGACTG